>JAFIRS010001477.1:0-351582 GCA_018342105.1 Gonioctena quinquepunctata | reverse complement strand
TTGATTTTTTAAAATATGGGATGTTCAAAAATCAATTGGAATCATTAAATTAAAAGGTTTTTATCATTTTCCATCTTAAAAAACCTTTGGGGGGTTTCGGGGGGAAAAAAAATTCTCATAATATTGCCACGATAAAAATAAATATTTTTGAATGCCTAAAGAAAACAACTATTCCCGGTAAAGCCCGCTGGACATTAACTACATCTGCTAGATATTCTGAAAAGACCCTAACCCAAAAGAAACTTACGAAAATTTGCATTTTTTTATTCAGATGTTATTTGTTTTTCTTTCAATGTCAAGCGTGGCAACAAAAAAAAATGTTGTTTTCTGTTGTCACAAAAAATACTCCATTTTATCGTGAATTTAATTCCAAAAAATATTTCTATTCAATATTCCAATTGAATGTTTCTTTTTTTAACATGAAAAAGGTTATCTTACGAGGGAAGATATGTAAATATATTATTTTTCATTCTTAATCTCATTATACATCCTTTTTAGCAAATTTCATTTTATTGCATAGTATGTAATTTTGGTAATGTTATCTTTTTGAGCTTGTTTTTCTCTATACCCACTTTTTTTCATTATGATTTTTTTTAAAAATTTTTTCCAGTAATTTTTTGGTGGGAAATATTAGTTTAGATTTAAATCTCATACTTTCTTAAAAAATTTTTTTGGGAACAAGTTGCGCACTTCCGTTTTAATTCCATGATTTATAATTTTTTTGGTATCAGCACTTTCCGGGTATTGGGGCATTAAAACCACTCTACAAAATGGATCCGAACGAAACATCGTTATAGACCTATAACTTTAATTTCAAACTTAGCCAAAATCGTAGAAAAAATATAAAAGTCGTATAACAAACTTTTTACAAAACGGATTATCGTACAATCCGCGTTGGGGAGGAAGATCTTCTCGTAATGAACATTTTTTTTTAATTTTCCAAGGGCAGCTGGAAACACCCAGATTATGGTTTTCGGGCAAAAAAATATGGATTCATTACGAGTAAAAGACCACACCAGAAACCAAAATTCAGGAAAACATTAAAAAATAAAATTCGAAAACTATCAACAAAAAAAAATACGTGTAACAAAAAAAGGGCAGAAAAATATAAACCTGATTTCTGGCCTGAACCAGGAAAAAAATTGACTTTGTTAAACACAGGGATATCCTGGATCAACAAAGGAACTAGGATAGGTACAAAACAAGTTGGAAAAAATGGACAATTTAACAAAAAATTTTGAATTTGATAGAAATAGTAAGGTTTCAGTGAATTTTTGAAAAAATTCCAAGAAACAATATTTTTTGACAATGTTTCCGTATTTAACGGTCCAAAAACCACCCAGGTCCCCAGTCCTTACGCTCCCTAGATTTCTAAAAGTGATCGCGAGCTTTGGTGCCCCTGTATGGAGGAAAATTAAAATATAAAGTTAACGTACACATGATCTCTGAATATAGGTGAAAATCTTTGCGAACTATACGTTTCGAGATAGAGCACTTTGAATTATTTTTTACTCAATTAGAAGTTTTCGACAAAATCATAAAGTCCTCTTCTTTTACCAGCAAAACATTAAACCCTAAATCAATTATTAGGAAAACGCACAAATAATGTCGATTTTATCGAAATCCCTTTTATACAGTTCAAAAACAAACTTGACAATGTGGACAGATGAAATTTAGTACTTTCCTTTTTTTTTTCATGTTGGTAATAAATGAATCATGATGTATCATGGTGCCCAGAAAACAATTGCAAACATAAATGAAAAAACTATTAGTCATATTTGAATTTGAAAAAGTTGGCGGTGATTCATTTATTACCAACATGAAAATAGGAAATTTACTAAATTTCATCGTCACATGTTCAAGTTTGTTTATTTGGAACTTATAAAAGGAGGATTTTTTCGATAATAATACATTATTTTGTGATTTGCTAAAAAGTGATTTAGCTGTAATTTTTTGCTAGTAAAAGAAGGGGCTTTTTAAGGATTTTTGTGCAAAAACTGTGCTTGAAAAATGAGGTTAAAAATATTAAAAGTGCTCTAACCTCAGAAACGTATGAATCCCGGATCGTGTTCAGGAGGCAAAAACATAGGAAAAGTTGTTTATCTATATTCAGAGAGCATGTAGTTAACTTTATATTTACCGAAAATTATGAATATTTTTTTTTCCAATTATCGATTTTGAGATATTTGGAGTTGAATGAATCCATAACTTCCGAACCCATACAATACAACCTTATATTTTTTGAAAACACTGTTCCAAAATAATTCAATAGAGTGTTTCATTTTATAAAACAACCTTTGATGAGGCACACATTTATCGGCCACCTTGTATGTTGGTAGTTATTTTTGGAACTAGCTCTAATTACTCTACAACTTTATTTGAGACCTTAGTTATATTTCAATTGGGCCCATTGAAGTCATGTTGATTGGACAAATAACTTCTATTTAAAGTATAATCTCGTAATTCTACAAGCTTCCATAAAAACTGAGCCACCGCTAGCGAAAATGGGGCACAATAATAGCAAGAGTTGCAAAGTTATTCAAATATATTCATGAAATGCCCTAATGTTACCAACTTATTGCACCCTATGTAGACGAACTTTATAATAAATATTTGCAAGTAAGCTCATAATATTCACCAAAGATGGCAACCAAAAAACACTAAGAACATTTTTCAGTAGATTTTAAACGTTTGGGAAGTGACATAAGATTGATGCAAAACGCATAACTTGGCGTTTCAATATTCATTAACATTAACTGATCTAATCAAAGCTATATATGTGCCTTTATTAGGATTCCTCTTCGATTTTATTCAATGCAAATACTTTCAGGAACCCTGACACTTCTCTATCTACATGTCTGCTAACAGTGGCATGAATCATGGCCCCACCTATTTTCAAAACAAAACACCTAATAGTGGAGCTGACAAGTGCATGAATTCCACAGCCACCGCGTTAAACCATATTTGTTAACCTAAAAATACATTTCTACCATCTTTGGTGAAATAAAATAACCAAGAACGATCAACTACTATGAGCTGATTATTCAGATACCTTCATAATTTCTATTGGAGTAATATCATTCAAAGCATATTAGTTGACAAGCTTAAAATATCATTCTTACCTTTTGGCTACTGTGTTCGTTTCTTCAATGGCCTATGGCTCTTCAACGGATTTCACGAAAAGTCACTTCACCAAAACTTACGAGGAACTAGAGGTCCACAATAACCCGTATCACGAAATTGTAAAGGAAATAGCGGTTGAAGGAAAACTTAGAAGGTCCCGAAAAAGTATACGTTAGGAATAAAATTGCGAATCAATCGCTTCGGATTTTCGGTCGATAGTGGCGCTGCAAGTAGAAAGAACTTGGAGGTTTTGACCACAGCCTTCTTGCGAAAAGAATTAGTGAAAATGCGTTCACGATTATTCCTTATTGGAATAATGTTCAAATGAATGAGTCACTGCTGGGAAATTTAAATATAATTTCTTTTTTTAACCGACGAAAAAAAAGGAGGAGGTTTTCTAGTCGACCCTATATTTTTTTTATGTATGACCACGCATAACTTTTTATAGAGTAGTACGATTATGATGATTATTTTTTTAATGCATAGGTATACCTACCTCGAATTTGGTCTCATTTGAATTTGAAAACACTCCTAAGGGTAGGAAAATGGGGCAGCATGATTGTTGGTTCACCACTGAATTTTACTTGTTACCCAATTCTACCACGCATAATTTCATACTAGGTCATCCGATTTGGATGATTCTTTTTTTAATCTATAGGGTATGCTTCGAAGGTGGTCAAATTTGAATAAGGGTAGAAATATAGTGGATGATTTAATAATTTTACACCTGTGAACCGATTCTGTTGAAACTTGGCACACATATGCAGTTCTGATGACACTACAACATAATGGAGGCCGGATGTAATCTGATGATGGAGACGAAAGACAATTGAGAGATCTCCTCAACGGTTCAAAGCAGCCCCTAGTGTTTGGGGTAATGTATGGATGTACACAAGCGCGTATTCAAGGGAGGGGTAATGGGGGTAATTACCCCTCCCAAGAAACAGTTTTTTTTAAATTGTAGAAATGGCCACCACACTCCACATCTCTATTCAAATCTTTTTCGATTTTTTCCGCCGACGATTATTTGCTATTTAAAAAAAAAAAACTGACTGGGTTTTTTGGCAATAGCTCAAAAACTATTGATGATAGAGGAAATAAAAAACAGGTTTATGAAGAGGAACTCTATCTCAAGTATTTATAATAATAATTCAATGTTGAAAATAGGGCTCCGCGTGGGCGTTAATGCAGGAGTACTCCACTTCTCGGGAGAGCCATGCACACAAAAGAATTATAGTATTGATTTTTTGAAAATATGAACAGGATGTTCATAAAATCAGATGTGGAATCATCTGCGACTGAAAGATAAACTTTAGTCACTATCTTTCATCGTCAAGATAACCTCTTGTTGGGTATTCATGTTGAAAAGGGAAACATTCTCAATTGAATATTGAATAGAAAGATTTTTCTGTGAATTGAAAGATCCAAGATAAAAATGAAGTAATTTTTTGTGAATGTCTAACAGAAAACAACTACTTCCCCAGCTAAAGCCACGCTGGACATTGAACTACATCTGCTAGATATTCTGAAAAGACCCTAACCAAAAAGAAAAAATCTGAACTTGAAAATTATTTGATTTTCTGTTCCAGTCTTAATTAAGAACTCATAAAGATGAATGAGGCAAAGAAGAATGTTTTCCAAAAGAGAGTACTCACCAGAAATAATTCGTAACATTGACGCAAGAGAAGCATCGCATTCACTAGGTCTTCAATACATTTTTGTTGACGAAAATCTATTTCACGCTTCCACAATCATCATGAAGACCGGAAGAAATGGGAAACACATTTTCAAGAAGCAATCTCACTTTGCAAGAATGATAAAGTTAACTAGGTCTTCAATACATTTTTGTTGACGAAAATCTATTTACATTAAAACCTGTCATGGGGTATGATAGATTGATTTTTTGAAAATATGAACAGGATGTTCATAAAACCAGATGTGGAATCATCTGCGACCAAAAGATAAACTTTAGTCACTATCTTCCATCGTCAAGATAACCTCTTGTGGGGTATTCATGTTGAAAAGAGAAACATTCTCAATTGAATATTAAATAGAAATATTTTTCTCTGAATTGAAAAATCCACATTACCTTATTGCTCAAGCTCGACAAAATAAAAGAATTGTCGGTCACACAGGGAGGGTGTTCAATTTTTTCTGGGCGGATCCCAATTGTGTTTTTTCAAATGGCAACCTATATTTTTTATCGCTTTTTCGGTTTTTACATAGAAAATAAAAGATATTTTATGTATAAAAATATTCTACATTGGTAACTCTCTCAAAAGATATATCTGAAATCGACCTGTGATATACAGGGTAAGAAAAACAGCTTGCCACATATTGTAAATAAACATTTGCAGAATCTTCCTTATTTTAAATGGAACACCCTGTATATTATCGATCCATAAGGTGCGCCAACAAAGGCTCTACAAATGTCATCTAGTATTCCCTATGGTTAATTTCACTAGTTTTTCTTAGAACAGCTTTTTTTTCGAAAAATGGCAAGTATTCATATTTTTCCGCTATAATCTCAATGAACGACTTTTTTCAAACCGAAATCCATTTGACGACTGGTAAGAATATACGAAAGATATCTTGTTTCAATTATGTACTGTAACGTAAATAAACTTAACTTGGTTCTACTAATTTATTTCACACTTAATCTACAACTTGATTTATATTACTCCGTCACTGTATAGCCTCGATGGTATGGGCTCGTTCAGACTGTCCGTGAGACTTGAGGGCTGTCTATTTATCTCCGTCACAGAATTCCCGATCTTTCGAATTCCGGCAGTTGGCGATCCAGCATGTTCCAATCGTTTCCAATATCGACCGTTGCTCTCCGCGGAAAAGCGACTGGATGGTTCTCGAATATCTCCGGGGATGATCTCATCGCTGTCGATGGCAACATGTGAGGCGACAGGTCCGGCCTAGGTTCGTTACAGTACATTACAAGGTGTCCAAACAAATATTTCTTTCATTGGATACAAAATTTTACACATAAATCGTGCAATATCAAACCAAACACGATTCAATGAAAAAACATTATGAATATTACTAATAATGTTTTTTTCATGTTATGGTGTATATTCATGAATTAAAGTCAGAGCTTAAGTTCTAGATATTTAAATTGTCAAGTGGCAAACTACAAAAGGGAAAGTTTAATGAAGGTTGATAATGAAACTTTTATAAAATATGTTCAACATGTCTTCCATTTTCTTGAATGCAGAGCTGAAGTCTTTGTTTGAAAGACTGTTCTACCCTGCACAAGACAACTGGTGTGATGCTGCGAAAAGCCTTCGTTATTCTCAGTCGCATATTTTCGGAAGAAGTTGGTGGCTCGGGCAAAACCATATTTTTTTATGTATCCCCTTAAGAAAAAATCCAGTTTTGTTAAATCTGGTGATCTAGCGAGCCACCTGACAGGCCCATTCCGTCCTATCCATTTATTGAGAAATACTTCATTTAAATGATCTCTCACTCTGCCGAATAGTGAGCAGAAGCGCCATCATGTTGTATCCACATTCTATTGCGAAGGTCAAGAGGAATATCTTCTAACAAACCTGGTAAATCATTCCGTAAGAAATTGAGATACATTGTTCCATTCAGATATCCCTCAAAAAAGTATGGACCAATTACATATTCTCCAATGATGCCTCCCCAGACATCGATCACCTATTTTGATGATCCACGTGTCTCAATAAGTGGGGATTTTCTGTCGAATAATAATGGTAATTATGTCGATCCACAAATCCATTTTTATGGAATGTCGATTCATCCGACTATAAAATGTTATTGAAAAAATATTCGATTCGACGAATTTCTCCATAGCCCAATTGCAAAATCTCACTCTTTTCTCAAAATCGGCATACAGTAGTTCTTGATGTAATTGAACGTGGTATGGATGACAGCGATGTTCCTTTGAAATTCGTTGCACTGATCTCTCACTTATATCCACTATTTCATCAATTTGTCGTTGACTCCTACAAGGATCTTCTTCAACAGCAAGAAGAACTTGCAATGAATTATCTTCATTAGTAGCTGGCTTGATGCGCTCATGTTTAGTATAATTGATACTTCCAGTTTTAAGAAAAACTATAGGACACCTTATAATGTACATAATTGAAACAAAATATCTTTTGTATATTCTATCAGTCGTCAAATGGATTTTGCTTTGAAAAAAGTCGTTCATTGAGTTTATAGCGAAGTAATATGAATACTTGCCATTTTTCGAAAAAAATTGCTGTTTTAAGAAAAACTAGTAAACTTAAGCATGGGGAATACTTGATGACATTTGTAGAGCCTTTGTTGGCGCTTCTTATGGATCGATAATATACAGGGTGTTCCATTTGAAAAAAGGAAGGTTCTACAAATTTTTATTTACAATATATGGCAAGCTGTTCTTCATACCCTGTATATCACAGGTTGATTTCAGATATATCGTTTAAGAGAGTTGCCAATGTAGAATATTTGACCAAAAAAAAATTTCAATTGGACTTGGCACAACTTTATAATTTCAAATATTCTGAGTGACAATTATTGGAAAAAAAATCTGTCATGCTAGAAATCTCGAATACCGTATTATTTTCGAAGTGAAGATATACATAAAGTATCTTTCATTTTCTATGTAGAAACCAAAAAAGCGATAAAAAGTCTAGGTTGCCATTTAAAAAAACACAATTGGGATCCGCCCAGAAAAAATTGAACACCCTGTGTGAGCGACATTTTTTTTATTTTGTCGAGCTCGAGTAATAAGGTAATATTATAGAAATATAGATTCCTATCTGTTTCCTAAATAGAGATATGGAACATCGCGCCACTGTTGCATGACCCTGTATAGGAGATGTATTCAAATGCATTTAGAATGTTTTTATATTCTTCTGTAATTTGGGAGTCATTCATCAGATCAATATTGATATCGCCAGTGAGCATATGGAATATATAATTGCTGATTTTTTAAAAGTATTCGTCTTGTGTTTTGTTGAGAAATATTGGGCAAGTACTAGGAAGCCTGTATTCAGCAGTGTTAGGCCATTTTTATTTTGAGATTTTTTAATGACCAGATCAATTTAAGTAAGTCTCCTTTGTTAAATTTGTTTAACTGAAGATTTAAAAGGTAATGGCCCGTTCTACTTAGTCTCCGTTCTATTAATTATCTATTGGATTATCCTTAACTAAGGATTAGTTAGATTCATGTACATACTACTACCTGCCTTGATTTTTCAACATGATTCATCGTTATTGTTGAGGTACTATTATCTCCACCTATTGTATAGCGAAACACGTATTTTTTGTTTGCTTTAATATGGATTTTCATCAAGTTGGCCGCATCGACAAAAAATGTATCAATAACCCTTATTTCACTAACGAATTTATCATTAGATGTATTATCTACCTATCTTTATTTCCTGAATATTGGCCTCAACAAAGATCCCAAAACAAAAATAACTACCTCCAAATACGGCAGCGTAAACAAAAAGTCCCATGTGGTAAAAATCCGTTACGATTTCGAGGTATATATTGCACATGCCCTTTTGACATGACCACATACGCTCATTATTGTAAAAGTGCAGGTCCTGTAGGGCTCACGTCACCTGTCGACATCCATTCGGCAGCTGCCATCCTCCGGGAGCAGACCTGGATGGACCAGATCTCGGCCAGGCAACAATTCCGCTCTTTTGTGTCTCGGAAAAATGTCAACAGCTGATTTTTGGTACCTCTCGCCGACGGAGAGGACGAAATCGCAACATTTGTCATTGATAAAGTTGCGGATAAAAAAATGTGATGAGGGGCACGTCGATGTTAGTTACGGAGGCAATAAATGGAATTAGAAGCAAGAGAAACTCAATACTCTATCTCGAGCTGCTTCTGAAAAAAATATACCTTTGCATAATTCCGCTGTGATGAGAAAGTGGTCAAGTTCAAGTCGAGCCTCGCACAATTAAAGTTTTTAGGGTTCAGTTCAATAAAAATAAAAAAAATCCTTGTGAGATCACTTAGAAATATTCCGATTGACAGTTGATTCGAATTTTTTCGGAAAATCAACTCTTTAACATATTGACAACATTTTTTATTCCAATCAGATGCTAAAATTTCACTTATTTCAAAATGCAGTTTATATATATATATATATATATATATATATATATATATATATATATAATAACACTCCCTTAAACCAAAATTAATTTTTTTGGGTTTCTCCATTTTTTATATTATATTTTAAGGTGCAAAAAAATTTTTTGGGTGGCCAAAAAAGTGTGACATATCAAAGTTGTGTTTTTTTAAATGGCACACCCTGTATTTCGTTACACTTTTGAATAGGTCAGGGGAAAATAATATGATTTCAAATAAGCTACTATGAACCTAACTATAACCGTTCTCGAGTGATTGATTTTTTTATGAAAATGCTAGGTACAATTGGAAACTAAATAACATCGAAATGTATATAAATCATCCATTCGAATTCTGACAAAGCATAAAAGAGGTTTTGGGCTAATGATTTCGATAAAACCCGTTTCTCAATTTTATACAGAATGTTCAAAAATCATTGTCACTCTTTTATAATTTCGGACAGAGATAACTTTGTTATTTCAAATAAAACACCCTGTATTTTTTTGGTCTGAATAATATAAAATTCAATTATCTTTCATTTCATATTGGGGTTCCCTATACCTAACCTAAATAGTTTTTCAGATATTGGCTTTTTCAAATAGTAGTTCTTATTTCAATGCATTCTTTGAATCAAGATAGCTTCGAAACGACATTTATTCAACTTGTTGAAAGAATTCTTATTGACAGTTATTGTGTTTTACGTTATTCAAAACACTGAATTATTAGCGTCGAAAATGAAAACTTATCCCATTCAAGAGCGGATAGATATGATTTTAGCGATTGGTGAGTGTTTAGAGATTTGCCTTTTGGCGTCGAGGGTGTATGCCCAAAAATATCCAGACCGGAATCATCCAAACAAGTTGGTTTTCAAACGATTGCTACATCAATTTCGTAGGACTGGAAGTGTAGCTTATGAAAAGGCAAAAGACCAAAACCTACCATTGGAAATGAGGAAAATGAATTTATTATTATGGGATCAATCATAGAAAACCCTCATACGAGTCAACGTAAGATCGAGAAAGATACAGGGATAAGCAGACGGAGCATTTCTAGGGTAATAAAAATACAAATTTCACCCTTACCGTATTCAGATGCACCAGGAATTATATGAAATAGACTTCCATCGACGAATCGAGTTTTGTCTATGGGTTCTGGACAAGTTTAGTGAGGATGAACATTTTTTGGATTCCATTTTATTTTCTGATGAATCTACTTTTCATAACAATGGCTTAGTGAACAGACACAACTTCCATTATTATAGTGATGTGAATCCTCATTTTTTCCGCACTCTGGATCACCAGAATAGATGGTCTGTTAACGTGTGGGGAGGAATTATAGGTACACAAGTTATAGGACCATACTTTTTTTATGGAAACTTGAATGGTCAAAATTTTTTACAATTTTTACGAGATGATCTGTCTGAGCTTCTGGAATGTGCCGCTAAATATCAGACAACGGATGTGGTTTCAATTGTGTGGAGCTCCGGCACATTTCAAATTCAGTGTCAGACAGTTTTTGAATATGTGCTTTCCGAATAAATGGGTTGGTAGGGGAGGACCACAAAATTGGCCAGCGAGATCACCAGATTTGACATGCCTCGATTTTTTCCTATGGGAATACTTGAAGAATGAGGTTTACGACACTCCTCTAACCACACTGGAAAATATGAAGGAGAGAATAAGGGCTGCTTTTCGAAGAGTGACGCCTCAAATGTTATTAAATGTTAAGAAGTCTTTCATAGAGAGAGTAGCTCTTTGTATTCAACAGGATGGTCGTCATTTCGTGCACCTACTTTGAATTAAATACATTTGTGTTTCATATTTTGTTATTGTTTCAGTTGAATAATAAAAAAATTGAAGTCTGTTTAATGAACTACTGTAAGAATATGAATGTAAATGATAACTTCATTTTAGTGAACAGTAAATATTTTCGATGAAGTGAAGTATAACAACTGTCAATGATAATTCTGTGAGCAAATCAAATAAATGTCGTTTCAAAGCTATCTTGATTCAAAGAATGCATTGAAATAAGAACTACTATTTGAAAAAGCCAATATCTGAAAAACCATTTAGGTTAGGTATAAGGAACCCCATTATGAAATGAAAGATAATTGAATTTTATATTGTTCAGACCAAAAAAATACAGGGTGTTCTATTTGAAATAACAAAGTTATCTTTGTCCGAAAAAGTGACAATGATTTGAACATTCTGTATAATATTGAGAAACGGGTTTTATCGAAATCAATAGCCCAAAACCTGTTTTATGCTTGGTCAGAATTCGAAGGGATGATTATATACATTTCGATGTTATTTAGTTTCCAATTGTACCTAGCATTTTCATAAAAAAATCAATAACTCGAGAATGGTAATAGTTAGGTACATAGTACCTTCTATGAAATCATATTATTTTTTCCTGACCTATTCGAAAGTGTTATGAAATACAGGGTGTTCCATTTAAAAAAAACACAACTTTGATATATCACACTTTTTTGAGCCACCCTGTAGACTCCAAAATAATTTCCTTTTGCAGCCTTAATCAATATACATATAATGAAATGGAGAAATTATTCCCGAAAAAATTAATGGTTTGGTTTACAGGGACCGTGGCGTATGGAGTGATCCACCACATATATATATATATATATAGTGAAATTTTTAATGTCTGTGAATATATATATATATAGAAGTAGGAAGGAAATTGTGGCATTGCAGGCAAATTTTGAAATTCCAGAAAAAATCATCTCTGAGCAGGAATCGAACCCACGACCTCTAGAATGCTAGTCTCATGCTCTACCAACTGAGCTATCGAAGACACAGGGTTCACATCTGCGTTTCGCGACGATAGGTAAAATTTGTTCTTGATGACCATTGATAACACACGTAGATTCGTTACATTTAATATTTCATTTCCATGTTTCTACAACTAACATTGAATTCTGGGAAAAAACGGCATCACGAAACGCAGATGTGAACCCTGTGTCTTCGATAGCTCAGTTGGTAGAGCATGAGCCTAGCAATCTAGAGATCGCGGGTTCGATCCTGCTCGGAAATGTTTGTTTTTGGAATTTAAAAATTTGGGTGCAATGCCACAATTTCTCTCCTACTTCTGTATCATTGAAACAAAATGGACCGTAAATCATGATACCGTCCAAAGCAGAACCTTGCCTTTATTGTAGAATCTGTAAATAATTTTTCGACAGCAAGACAGAGGAGAGTTTTGGTCTACAAAAATCTCCATCACCAGTATTTTACAAGAAATGATTGCTGTGGTAATATACGTATGTTATGTACGCATTAACTTGAATATCAATTCAAGGCGATACCAATCCCTTCATATTTTCAGGGTGAATATGTCACAAAGCACTAAATCGTCGTAATAATCTCATTGACAAGGCCAGAAGACAATCGAAGATCGTTACATATGCATCGAACATCAAAGTAATTATATAATGCAACAGCTGCAACCTACACCCATTCTGATATTTAGTATGTAGCGAGTAATCGAACAAAAAAATGCAGAACAATGCTCTGAATTTCATTCAATAAATTTCGATAATAAAACAATGCAAAGCTATTCGAAACTTGTTCGTAACTAGACTGTGGAATACAATAACCGTTTCTGTTCAAGTGTGACTACATTATTTGAAACTGCCACACGTCTTACCATAAACAGAAGTAGAAAAATAATAATTTGTAACTTATTTGTATCGATATGAGATTCTAACAAGAATGCAGCAGAAGAAACTGACAATATTGTCGCGATTTCTCTGCTGATACAATGGCATACTTTCATATACAGAATTTTCTCGTACTCAAAAATAAAATATCGCTCTTAAATTATGTTTGTTTTTCAATGAATTCATAAATTTTGTTTGCCTCGTATTATTTTATTTGCGTTCAATTGAATGTTTTTTTCCCAATCATACTGAGCAGTTGCCATTGTAAAAAATACCTGATTGATTTTATCTTGCCCGGGAGCTTTTCAGGAAAATTTGTATGCTTTTCTATAAGTAAAGCTAGTCTGCCAAATATTGATTCTGGTGTTATTCATGAATATGATTGTGTGAACTACAATCAATGTAACTGTAATAAAAATTTGCTGTGTTAATAATATAAAATACTTTTTCTACGACAACCTCGATTAATTTTCATTTTATAACCATAACTTCAATCATAAACAAGCACATGTTGTATAGAATTTCATTTTTGCATCGGTTGCTAGGCAAGTTACTAAGCAACAAATGCGAAATGGAATATTTCGTTTTAGGTCTAGGTTCACTCTAAAATCACGACGACTACGGCTTGTCAAATTATGACGTCCAGTGACAAATTGATGAAATGTCAGCAGATCGTTTCTGTCAAAGTTTTAGTAGGTAACGAGTAATTTCATAGTTGTTTTCTATAAAAACTATTAATTAAAATAGAAACTGGTAGTGATATTGACTTAGATTTGACACCTCCGAACATAATAGAAGCAGCGAAGGTAACAACACTGAATTTATTACCGGAAACGTCGAAGAGTATGTATCAACGCGCTTATAAACTTTTTTTGGAATAGAAGGTAGATCAAAAGACAAAATCGTTTTCCGAGAACGTTTAAATGGCTTATTTTGGCGACTTAGCCAAAAAATTTAAAAGTTCCACTTTGTGGTCACACTTCTCAATAGTGAGAACGACTCTTAGTATCTATAATGATATAGAAATTGCCAAATATTTGAAACTGAAAGCTTTCCTCAAGCGGCAGTCTAACGGCTACAAACCCAAAAAGTCAAAGATCTTTACAGCAAATAACATCGATAATTTCATTGAACAGGCTCCAGATGAAATATATTTGGCAACAAAAGTAAGTTTTATATTTCCATTTGATGAAAAATATGTTTAAGTAAACTAATTTACATTGTAGGTTGCATTAGTTATGGGAGTAGAAGACATGAATTACATCAAATGAAAATTACTCATTTCAATGATCCTGGTTCAGCTGTTTTAGTAACAATACCAGACAGTAAAACCAAAATAGTACGAAATTTTACTGTAACTGGCAAATTTTACGAAATTTATAAAATATTCGCAAATCTTCGCCTTCAAAATGCTAATGGTTTTTCATTAATTATCAAAAAGGAAAGTGTACCATTCAGAGAATAGGTCTGAATAAGTTTGGAGCTATGGGAAAAGACATTGCCAAGTATTTAAAATTGCCAAATTACGAATCATATACTGGGCACTGCTTTCGCCGATCCTCCGCAACAATTCTTGTTGATGCTGGAGGTGACATAACCACGTTGAAACGCCACGGTGGCTGGAAATCTACTACAGTCGCTGAGGGATATATTGATGAATCGAAGAAAAGTAAACTTGACATAGCAAATAAAATTGCAAATGCAATACAGAACATACCATCAGGCATACCAACGAATTTAGAAATGGAAAATCGCGAGAAGTCGTCTACTTCAACTTCGATAAATTATCAATTTCGAAAAGAATTAAGTATTCAGCAATCAAATTCTCCAAATATGATATTCAATAATTGCAATTCAACTTCAATTAGATACATACATTCATTTATAGGCTTCTATTTCTGTGTACCTATTAGAAATAGCAATAAAGAAAATATTTACATATTTCTTCAATTTATATTTTAATTCTGATAGAAAGCCCATTAGCGGCGAATTCGGAGTAATGAAATATCATCAGTTTATTTCTTTCAAAGTTTTTGCAATGTATGCATGTATTAAACGTGAACGATATGTTGTCAGAGAAAAAGTATGGTATGCAACTCGCAACAAAATGGGCATCATTTTGTGCTCATTGCATAATATACTATTTAACAAGCTTTTATTTTCACTTCGTTCGTTCGTTCATTATAGGGTCAAATCTTGCAAGTGAATTTGGCAGATGTACATAATTTTGGTGACAATGCATTATGGAATTTTTGTTGGAGAAAATGGCGGCTCCAAGATGGCGAACGAGATTTTTGATTATGGTCCGATTCGATTCAAAATTGGTATGCGAAGGTTCTCGAGGTCGGAGATTATGAATTTTTTGTCGAAATTCATAAATTTAAGATGGCGGCCCCAAGATATAGGACTAGTTTTGTTATGGTCCGATTCGATTCAAAATTGGTATGCGGCGGTTTTCGCGGTCGGAGATTTTGAATTTTTTGTCAATTTTTTTTATTCAAGATGGCGGCCCCACGATGGAGTTTTCTGATTATGGTCATATTCTATTCAAAATTGGTATCAAGTTCGGAGATATAAATTCAAGATGGCGACTTCAGGATGGCGGACAGGTTTTGTGATTATTAAAAATTGATGTGTGAGTTTTTGGGGTCGGACATCATGATTTCTTTCAGCACAAAACTTACAGGGAAGAGACCTTGTAATAACGATGCTCTATTAAAAATGAACAGATTAAGTCGAACTAACTAAAAAGAAAAAATAAAATAACTCATAAAAAACTTTTTAAAGACAAGCTTCCATTTAAGCCGTGTTCTAAACGTATAAAATATAATTTTCAGTTGAATTATTTGGTTTCAAAAAGCTTGTTCATAAAAGTAGGTACCAATTAATTTGATTGGGCAGTGATTGGTTGGTAATAAGTAACAACTTGTATTAATTTTATTACAATTCGCGCGACAAGCTTTTTGAAACCAAATAATTCGACAAAAAATAATTAAATCATTGTCAGCGATGACTTGGTCCTTTCACTGCTGATTAATTTTGGTATACGTTACCTGTTGGCTGACTTATATTTTCATGACACTCTACTGATACAAACTCATCAAGATAATCATCTTCATTTCACTTAATTTGTTTCTGGCTGCATAGGATTGACCTTAAAGCCAAAAAAAAATACACAAAAAATGTTCTATGAATGACGTTTGATGAGGTCATGCGCACTGAACTGTAGTAGCTGTATGACGCCTCCAGACGTCATCAGCAGTGAAGAAAGGGTTAAACTTATTTCATACGTTTTTACGTTTTAGTACACGGCTTAAATAAAAGCTTGTCTTTAAAAAGTTTTTTTTAGTTATTTTATTTGGATAATTCCTTAAAATGGCATACACATATTAACTAGGTCTTCAGAACGAAAGTTTTTGATTTAAATAAACCTATTTTTGATGGTGTTGAAATGATTTTGAATCTGCAAATTCTATAATTCAGAACCGATTCTGCCAAAGCATAATGTATATTTATTATATTTAGATTTTTCTTGACATAGACTGTCGCAAAATGTAAAATTTATGTCGAAAATTACACCGGCTAAGATACCCGGCTGGGTTATATCGACAATTTAGTGGCCAATCCAACAATGTAACAAAAATTAGGGGTTGCCATTTAAAAAAACAGAACTTAGTTGTGTATCTTATTTTGGGAAATCCTATAAATTAATAGAAATATTAAAAAAAAACAAGTCGATAGCTTGGATAGAAAAAAAGAAATGGAGCCTGGATCACCCTGTATGTGTATGTATATTTTGTGAAACAGCCCAAGCTGAATTTCGGCTTTTTATCGATCTGTATCTTTATTCTTCTCTCTAGAGTGTGTGTCTGTCGAAGGTCGATATAAATTTCATCTGGAATCTTCGCGAGTATAAGTGTTAATAATAGTGTCTTTTTCCTCTAAAAATATGCGAATTCGTTGTGTGTCGTTGAAACTATGGAACCTTTGTGACTTTCATTGATGATCTTTTTTATTTTGGTATATCAATCGAACCATTAACAATATCCAATATGTCTTTGAGATATGTGTCTTTTTCGTTATCAATCAGATCCCCATTTTCGACTGGCAAACAAACACTGTTTTGATTAATGGCTAAAGATCCATAAAACACCTTGTACATACAATGCACGTTATCGACCTCCGAATTGCAGGACCCACACCACCAGACCATATATCAGCAACGGGTGTCACCCATCAAAACCATTTTACTTCAGTCATCCCGATACCGAAATATAAAAGCCCGAAAAATCTCCGCCAAATCTCACCTGCTCCCTCGCACAAAAGCCAGACATCATCCCTTATCCCTTTCCACCCCTGCGTCCCTAAACACACATGTGTGAGGGTATGCCGCGCTAAAACGGCCCTTAGGGTAGGTGTACATAGGGCGCATGTGTTGCTTGTGGCGGCACGCGTCTCGAGAATGACCGTTACAGGATGCATCCTAGTCGGCTATGGAACAATTGCACAGCTGCACGTGCCAGTGTGGGTACTTCAATGCAAGCTTTGATTTTGATTTTTGCTCGCATGGCTGGCTTGATCGATTTTTAACATTGCTTGGTAACTAGATGCATGAATGCTTCGACTGAACGAAAGTGAAACTGGAATAACGAACAACCCTTCTGAGGTTTGTTATGTGCAGCCATCCTTTCGTATAAATTCTTTATAGATAGGTATCAGCTCCACTGATCACTCAAAGTTCGAAAACTAAATGATACCAATACAATTCTATTATGGAAAAAATGAATTGGCGGAACCCGAACTAATTTCAAGCATTATATTTTATTCTAGGCTGGTACATAGTAATTTTATGTTGTCCCCAGTGTTCATTCTATGAAAGTAATGTTGAAAACTCATTACTATTATTATTGATCTAAGCTTCTTCAAATTCAAGAAGGTATTAGATAAAATAATTTGTTGAAAAATTTTCTCTAAGGAAAATTAGAGAGCAAGACTCTTCTTCTTGTTGGTTCAGTGATAACTTGAAGGGGGTGATAATATACTTTTTCGTCAAAAATGTGTCATTTTTGATAACTTTTAAATGTCAAAAGTAGGCTATTTTTGAAAAGTGTACAAAAAAAAATCTGCACGGCGTGCAAAAAGGTACAGATCTACATTGTATAAATATAGGTAATACACAATACTAAGCATTTTCATATGTCACTGTCACTGCCAAAACAATAAAAATTGGACGTTTGCTTTCAAAAAGTTAATAATAAAGGGTATTTTCAGTAGTATTTTTTAAGTACTTCAAAATAATCAGTTATACATCGATAACTTGTTGCATAATTACAAAGAGTGTCAGTTTGACAGTTCAAATAATCCGACCGCGATGCGGGAGGATTATTCTGTCAAACTGGCACGATTTGTAATTATACAGGAAGTTTGAGATGTATAACCGTATTTATTTTGAAGTATGATGATACGAATATTTTTTGAGTAAATTAAGTAAATATAAACAATTTATTTATTTAAATACAAATTGGTACAATGAAAATTACAATTATTATATACTACGTTTTTTTTTCACTGAGTAATTTTCTGCGCTGGAAACGTGGCTACTGCTCATTGAAGCGCTGGAAATACCGAAGGTGTTATTACTTGGACCTGTAGCGTTTTTAAAATTGAATCTCATCTTATTTATTATGTTTTGGAGATGTTGTTCATCTAACTGTAGGTAGGGTTTGATAGAATTGCTATTACCAGACCTGTTATTTCAATAAGTTCTTGTTCCGATACACCTGCTTTTGCCAATTGTGAAACAGCAGTGGCTCGGTGAGAATAATTTGAAAATGTTTTGTTTATCATATTTGAATTTGCCAATTCTGCAGACTTTTTGGTCCATTTACTAATTTCATGAACTCCAATTGGCATATTTTTGTACCAGCCAATGGTTTTTTTTTCCAGTTAGGATTTACTGTCAGAAATAACCTATCTGTTTTAATATTGATGTTTTCGTTTCTTTTTATCATTAGTTTATCTAGAAGTCTCACTGGACAACGACTTACTTCATTATGGTTGGGTACAAGCCACTTATTATTAGCACACGGTTTTGCTCCTCCCTGTGTGGTTTTGGTAAAAATAGGATTATATTGTATTCTACCAGTTGGAGTATCATCATTTCCAGTTTCCTTTTGAAAATAATGAGTCAAGCTTGACGCTCCTTCATTTCCTCTCCACGAAAGTTCTACAGAAGCAATTACGATTTTTTTATTTGTAATCCTTCCGGTGTATTTTCATCGCACGCTTCTATCATTGCTATGTACTCGGCAACTTTAAATGCTGATGCACTAACCTTTCTCTTGTCCGGTAACATTTTCCCTTCTTTTTGAATTTCTTGCGTTTCGTGCGGACTAGAGAATGGATCAATGACTCCTTCATATATTTTTCTTGTATTTGTTTTGCCATTACGTTCCACATCGTTTTAACCACATTTTCTTTATAATTTTTTCAATAACCTTTTCGCATATTGAAAGCCCAATCTTTCAGTGGAAATTGAATCATTTAGTACATAGTTCCTTTCACTACAAAACGTAAGAAATTGTTTTCATACGTACTTTTTTGTTTTCACTGTATTATGAGGCTCAGTATTTTGTATACTTTCGTCTATTGCATTTGATGATAAATCTCCGAATCGACTAATTTTTGAACAATTATTGACAAACGTCAAAATTTGACGGTCCTGTTAGTTTGTGTATTATTAAATTGATGTCGATGTGGTTACTACGGAAATGAAATTATTGTAAAATTTTCGATTGGTGGAGCTACTCTATGTATAATCAGGTATTATCGAAATTATACAAGGTAACTTTACTAAATTGAACGTTCTGATTGGTTAAAAATGACACGAAAAAAATTATTATTAAGTATTGGAAAAAATAATGTATATATCTCGAATATAAAGCCTTCGGCTCGTTAGAAAACTAGAAAAAAGAGTCGCTTTATATTTTTGTTGTATAAATAACTATTTCGGCAACCGTCCGCAAAGTACCCACTTACCAAACGCGTTTTCTTTGAGAAAGTAGCATTTTCCGTCTTAGTCCGGGAAGTAAATATTTCCCAATTTGACATTAAAATAGGTAACATTTTGCTTTTCAATAGTTAACGTGGTTTTTGGTCGTGAATAATGCAATAAATAATAGAAAACAGTAGTGATAGCGAGTTTAAAAATGTGCCTGACGGAATTTCTAATGCAGCAGCACAATTACCTGATTACCTGAAAAATCAAAGTTTAGCTACGAAAATCTTTAAAATTTGTTCTCGAAATGGATGGATACAATGAAATCCAAAACTATTACAGAGGACGTAATTTTGGCTTATTTGGCACGAGAATCAGAAAATGTTAAATCATCTACTCTGGGAAGCATGTACTCTATGCTGAAAAGTGCCATACTAGTGAAGAATAATGTAAACATGGCGGCCCCAAGATGGAGGACGAGTTTTGTTTTTATGGTTCAATTCTATTCAAAATTGGTATGAGGGGTTTTCGGGGTCGGAGATTAGGAATTTTTCGTCGAAATTCATAAATTCGAGATGGCAGCCCCAGGATGGCGGACGAGTTTTGTGATTATGGCCAGATTCTATTCAAAATTGGTGTGTGGGAGCTTTAAGGGTCGGCTATCATGATTTTTCTTCCAGCTCAAAACTTACAGGGAAGAGACCCACGTTCGCGAAGGTTATTGCATTTCTTACAGGGAAGAACTTTGGTTATAAAGCAAAGAAAGTCTTCAGCAGCGAACAGAACAACAAATTTATCAGCGAACAAGACAAACAAGAATTATAATATTCCTAAGTTTGATGTACAAACAAATATTATATTATTGATTTGTTATACCACACGGTTGCCGAAAAAAAGAGTTTACAAACACGCCGGGAAACTGTTTTTTTTTGTTTTGCAGACTTCCAGGACAAGCCGTAGCAATTTTTCTTTTATTTTGTTTTAAAAATATCAAAAACATTGTTATCGTTTCTTTTTTAGGATTTTCAATTGTTTTTGTAATCTATCGATGAATAACAAATGTATACCACTCCAGATAGATATGTTGCATAAGAATGGACCGTAACTTGCTAATTATTCAAATTTAGTCGGATCATCCTATAAACGGCCGCGTTGTTCCCAAATTACCAAAGAAGGGGGTCAGTTAACTAGCATAATGGTCTATAATAGCCATCCTTCCACACATGGCCAATGGTCACATTAAACAATACTCGAAAAAGGAAGCACCGCTCCACCCCCTTCCTCCAGGGCCACGTGTGTGCAAATACGCGCACACACGTGTGGAAACACCCATCAAGGCTCGACCAAGATTCCTCCACATCTGCCCCGTTTACCGTAAGGAAGCACCTAGCCGAAAGAGGTCCGGACTAGATCATTTTAGTCTAAGCGGCGATGATAGTATTGTAATAAGGTTGGTGATCCAATTTCATTCTGAATTTGGTTGGGATTTGTATCAATATGAAGTCGAAGAACATAAAAAAATTTCTTATCAATTGGATAAATTTCATCCACAGGGCGCTGCGACAATTCTCATACATTCAAAATATTTAGGAATTGCCACGATATATAGAATTTTAGAATCTGCAACGAAATTACCGGCAAAGTAAAGAGGCAAAGCTGTGACATACAGGGTGATCCAATCGATATATCGAATAAATTCAATAATTATTTCAGCGAAATATCTACAACATTAGTTAAGAGTAATAATGAACATTTTACTTGTGAAATAGTAGAAAATCCTCAGTTTATGTGCATACAACCACTAACTCCAAATGAAGTGGTTGCAATGTCAAATAAATTGAAGAACAAATACTCAAGCGGAGAAGATGAAATCCCAACTTGTTTGATAAGAAAATGTACAGTAGTAATAAAAGATGTTTTAACACACATAATTAACAATTCCTTGAATTTTGGCATTTTCCCCTCGCAACTCAAGCTCTCAGTTATACAACCATTATACAAAAAAGGGGATACAGATTGTATTGAAAATTATAGACCCATAAGCTTACTCCCAAGTTTCTCCAAATTGTTTGAAACCGCAATGTGTAATAACGTTATACAGTTTTTTAATGAGTGCAATATCTTCAGTGATAATCAACATGGCTACTTACAAAAAAAATCAACACAAACGGCAATCTTCCAATATACACAGAACATAATTGGTCTGATGGAAAACGGCATCTAGCTCTGGGTATGTTTCTTGACCTGTCAAAAGCATACGACTGTCTGGATCATAATATCTTGTTAATTAAATTAGAGAAATATGGAATAAGAGGAAATGCTCTGAAATGGTTTCATTCATATTTAGCAAACAGACAACAGAGAGTCAGTATCACTAAAGATTCGAAAAACTTCAAATCTGATATTATAACAACATCAGTGGGTATACCGCAAGGAAGTGTAGCGGGCCCACTGTTGTTCGTTATATTTATGAATGATTTATGCAAATCTAAATTAGCAGAGAATCAATTTATAACTACATATGCTGATGATACAAACCTTCTGGCAGGGGGTGACACATATCCGGAGATGATGGTAAACTGTTATGACATTTTTCAGAAAACAAAAAACTGGTTGAAAACAAATAAGTTAGTTTTGAACGAGTCTAAAACTAAAGTGATAATGTTTGCAAACTATCTAGCAACATATGAAAAACCAAATGATATATCATTTACCAATATTACTTTTCAGTTATCGCATAACAGCAAGTTTTTGGGTGTTTACATTGATGAATGGCTGAACTGGTCACAACATATAGAGGAAATCTCTTCGAAGCTTGGAAAAGTGTCCTATGGACTAAGAATAATCACTAAACATCTAGAAAAGCAAGCAGCTTTATCTCTTTATTTTGCAAATTTTGAATCTTCATGAGATACGGAATATTTTTTGGGGATCCAATAAGAACACAAATAGAATATTTGTTATTCAAAAAAGAGTAATGAGAATAATCAATTGCAAACATTATAATGACTCTTGTCGAACAGTTTTTAAGGATAATAACATCATGACTGTTTATGCTCTGTACATTTTTGAATGTTTGATGTATTTGTTTAAAAATAGAGAACTTTTTAATCTAAACACGAATATAACACTAGGAGGCACGACTTCATTTATACATATCATACATTAAGACTTACTGAAAAATCTCCCTATTATATAGCAATTAAATTTTACAATAAGTTACCAGTACTTGTAAGACGTTCTGCTAGTATCAATCAATTTAAGAAAAACATCAAAAAGATACTTGTAGATCTAGAACCCTATTGTGTTGAGGATTTTTTAAAACATCAGTTTTGAAATATCATTGTGTGTGACGTCATTTTATTACATGTTGTAATTGTTTTTTATACAAATAATTGTAGCATTTTTTAAAATAAACATTATTATTATTATTATTATTATTATTGGAATCAAATATTGACGGGACCTTGTTTCTCAGATGACAATGACCAATTCATTACCTACCATTAAAAAAAAATCCCACCTCCCCGATACGAAAAACGCATAACATTTTTCTAAATTTTCATTTAAAGATGCTGTTGAGTAGCATGCTTTCAATAATATGCTCAAAAATCTGACTCAAAGGAATCATTGAATATACTACATCCATGGGTAACAAACTGTCTTCCGCCAAAGAAATTTTTGAAGTATCTATGTTTCAAACTTGATGGCAACTACCCAGACGTAGGTTATCCACATGAACAACTAATTTCCAGATTTTCAATCGATTCACTTGAATCTCGTCGAAATAGGTCACATGTTATATTCCTTTTCAACCTTATTCACAACAATTTGGACTGCAGCTGCATTTTGGATATATTGAAGTTTCATATTCCTAGACTCACATCTCGGAGAAACATTACTTTCTACCTTCCACTTTGTCACACCAATGTTAAATTGAATGCACCTGTTTATAAGATGTGCAATACATATAATAAGATGAATGAAACCATTGACATTTTTTGTTGCAGTGTGGCCTCCATAAAAAAACTGGACTGTTCTGTTTTTGTCCAATGATTTATATTAACGTATATAGCTAATAGTTCATACTGTATATTCCTATTCTGTAATTGGATCTTGTATCTGTTGAATAGTGTAATGAAAAAAAAAAAGAAAATTCAGTCTGCGAAACATCAGAAATACACTCCCATGCGTTGAAACTGTTTATGATAGTATTAAAAACCCTAGAGATTTCATAGCTTTCAATGCCTATAGAAGGCATTACAGAAAACAACTGAAAATTGCTAAAAAAAATGAATTCATAAATATATAATGGGGTCTTATAATAAAACCAAAATAACTTCGAGAATTACAAACCGAGAATCAAATAGAGAAAGACGCTTGATGAGACAATTTAATTAAACCACTTACTTTCTCATTGAATCCCTGTATAGAAAAATAATGCTTTCCCGGCTGCCCCAAGATTACCATGATTATACTAATCTTTAAAAACCAGAGGTCTGTAGACAATTATCGTCCCATATTCATAGTTCAATTCTTGATAATTTTTTTCAAATAATCCTGAAAAATTGCCAACATACTAAATGAAAGCAATTTCACTGTATTTAAAATTATTAAAGAATAGCAATTGTATCCGTTTCATATTCAACGTGTGCAAGCTCTACTACCTAGAGACTTTTTTCCGCGCCTAGTTTTTTGCCATTGGATTCGCTCAAATTCCTAATTTTTTGAATGGCGTTTTGTTTACTGACGAGGCTAATTTTGGACGACAGTGTATACAAAATTTCAATAACAATCACCTCTGGGCTGAGGAAAATCCACATGGAATCAGTTTTCAGTAAATGTATAGCTTGGGGTACTTGATGATCATTTAATCGGTCCAAATTTCCTCCCACAACGACTAACAGGCGACTCTTACCTTAATTTCCTACAAGAAGAGTTACCTGTTCTTCTTGAAGAAATTCCTCTATACAGCTGAGACAACACTTCTGGTTCATGCATGATGGTGCACCAGTCCATTTTAGCATTATTGTACGTAATCACTTAGATACAGTATATCCAAATCGTTGGATAGGTAGGGGAGGTACGGAACATTGGCCTGCTCGATCTCCGGATTTAAATCATCTAGATTTTTGAATTTGGGGTTTTCTCAAGTCATCAGTTTATTCCACTCCCGTCGAAAATGTTGAAGACCTGAGGAATCGAATTGTAGCCGGCTGTGAGACAATAAGAAATACACCAGGAATATTTGCGCGAATACGACAATCAATGAGGCAAAGAGATGTATCTTGTACCATGTCTGAGGGTGGTCATTTTGAACATTTGTTGTAGCTTTGCGCCTATTTATTTATTAGTGTTATTTTCTGTTATGGATCTGGTTTAACGTTATTGTATTAGATAGTTCTTGATAATGTATTAAAGAAATCAAAAATACGCGTTAAGATGTTTTATTTTTTTGCATAAAAACGGCGCCTCATACGAAAAAAAGGCAGGAGAAATTTTTTGTCACAAATTGAACGAGGAATAAAAAAATTGAGATCATTACCCGTATGATCGCCAGTGATGAACATAAAATTCTTAATTGCATGTCAAAAAATGCGCAATAACTACCTCTTAAAACTCACCAAATTTCATTTGCATATCTCGACCGGTTTCAGAGCAATAAATAAATAGTCGTATATCGGAAAATGAAGCATTTGCGGACAAAAGTTATATATTAAACTGTCATTATTTTTTCATGCAGAATCACCCCCTGAAGTTTGTCGCACTTATTTACTAACACCCTGTATATTGTTAAATTTCATTCTTGTTATATACATTTTAAAATATACAATTTTTTTTTATTTATTAACGGACAAGCCAATTATACAATAATACAATACAATTTTTAAAAGGGACGGTGTATACATATGCCTATAGATGGCTAACAGAAAGACTAAATAATATGATAATAAATGGGCGAATTTTTTTTTAATTCCTTTTCTAAAAGACCATAATGATGAGTTGAACAGTTCAATTTCATGGTTGTAAGTTTTCATAATTCTATTGAGTGACTCATTTTGGCCATAATTTGTCCTACAAAATGGTATCTTGAAGATATCACTGTTTCTGTTTCTCCTCGAGTTTGCAGAAAGTGAAGTTAGCTCCAAAATTTCAGGGGAATCGATGTGACCATTTAAGATTTTATAAAGAAATACAAGATCAATTTCCATTCTTCTATGTGTGAATTCATATTTAAAATATCCAATATTTGAGGATAGCTATATTCGTCTCTATTTAATCCCAAGCGGTATGCATAGTTTCTTAAGAATCTATTTTGACAACCCTCTAAAAGATCCGAATCGATTTTGTAACATGGTGATCAAATTATAGAGTTATACTCAAGTATATATCTCACCTGTGCACAATATACAATTTTGAGAGCGTTAATGGACAATTCCCTGGTGGAACGAAGGGAGAAGCCTAACATTTTACGAGCACTAGATGCAGTTTCAGTTATGTGATGTTTGAAGGTCATTTTCGAGTCGAATATTACTCCTAAATCTTTGATGGTATTGGTCGCTGACAAGTTTGAGTCATTGACTCTGTACAAATAGTCAATAGGAGCATGACTTCGCGTGAAAGTTATTTTTTGACATGTTTCTAAATTTAGTTTTAATAAATTGATATTGCACCACCTGGAAAGGTTATTGAGATCCAACTGCAAACTCTCGGCATCAGAAATGCTTTGAACTGTTCTAAACATCTTCAGGTCATCGGCAAACATTAGGTTGGAACTGTTGATAATAACATCAGAGAGGTCATTATACATAATATACATCTTATATTCTTCTTTCAAGGTAAATTTCAATCTCGAGTGCACTTTCAGAATTTCAAAGAATAAATAACTATTGTTGGGAGTTGAACTGGAATGTTGATAAAAGAGATAGCACGTCTTGGCAAAGGAGTATATGTATTATCGAATAACCCAAAAATCTTGTTGTAGAATTGACTATACCGGAATAATAGCCACTTCCAAAATATAAATATGTTCTGCAACTGGCAACCCTGGGGGATAACGCGCGAGAATTGGCGAAAAGGAAGAAGAATCTAACCTAGAGAGAGAACTGAAGGGTATGGGTGTCTGACCCACCAAAAAAATTAAGTTGTACCGAGTATTTGTAAAATTTACAGTATTAAACTTAAGAAGTGAAATGTGGGAGTTGTGCATTATTCACTTGTCTATAAAAAAACAAAGACCGAGCTAGTTGGCGTCCAACAAAAATTTCAATTTCACGGAAATGGGGTACAATCTGTATTCGCTGTGTGCATTAGGCTGGAGGAGATAGATGAAACTATGACAGTGCTCATGGTGGCAGAAGTAGGTAATGATCCTGATAATCACAAGCACAAGCTGAAACTTTCAGTTTGTGGCAACGGTCATGGTTGGGTAGTATAACAACATACATATGATAACAATGAGCCCTCGCTATTACTGTGTAGCCGATTGCAAAAATAGTACCAACAATAGTACGTGTAAATTTCATACATTTCCAACGGCATCACAAAAACTGTGCACGATATTTCAATCTCTAATTCCGGGAAGTGAGATTTTCATTCAATAAATTTTGGAGATGTTTTCCGTTTTCCATTTGATCGTCTAGAAGTGGACAGTAAAAGTATTAGTGCGAATTTACACGATCCAATAAAATTGATCAATAAACTGAACAATAACATTGACCAATATGGGTTATATTTACACTGACAATTTATTGGTCAATTTTAGTAACAGTTTCTACTCAGGAATACCAACATACTGACAAGAAATGGTTCTACTATAGGTAAAGTTCCGAATATTATTCAATAGCTTATTGAATTGACTCTGATCCATTCTTAAATATCGTTTGAATTGATTAGGATCTGCACTCAGGACTTTTTCGTGAACTAATGTCAAGTTTCCTTTCCCCTCTTTTCTCAATCCAAGCTCTAATCCACAATCTTCTACATCTCTGCCTTTTATATTCAGCAATGCACATTGCTGTAAATGGAATGCAACGTAAATCATGCTTTTTTTCGCACAATCATTTTTCTCGCGTTTAGGGTTCAGGGTAGGGTAGGATATCGCGTAAATAATAATGTATAACCTGAAAATCTCTGTTTTAGCAGGCATCCAATTCATGGCCGAAAGTTACTGCAAATGGTCACTAAAAATTGATGAAAAATTAGAACCGATTCTAAACTCATCAATTTATTGGTCAAGTTCAAATTGACGACAATTTTCTATTTACACCTATCAATAAAATTCAAGGTCACAAAATTGACCAATTTATTGGATCGTGTAAATTCGCACTGAACCAAGTTCCGTAGGACGGTGTTGAGCCGGTGATAAAAAGCAAATAACGACTTGAACTGCGAGTTTCAGAACGCCTGGACGGTATTGTAAACTGATCAATCAGCCTTATGAACAGGGGACAGAGATACTTTTGATGTATTTCCGAGTTGTCTATCATGCACGGCTTTCTATCAGGACAAAGTACTTCGCAGAGGATTAATTGTGTTTTAATTTTTACGAACTGGTTTCGGTTACAAAAGCAATTGGCCTTACATGTGAACTAATGTTGAATGTAATGCAGTTCAAGTACTAAGAATAAACATCGTTACTTGTACTGAATAAGCAATACGCAATATTTTGTTGGGAGTGTTAGAGAGTGTTGAACGTGTAAATATTATTAAGGTACCGAAGAACGTTCTCACATCCTTGCAAGGGTAAAAGTGGGATCCCATATTCAGGTAAAATTGTGAACCTCATTCCTTTTCTGATTATTTTAATAATTGATAATTTCATTAAATAGTTTTGCGTTGAATCTGATATTATTTAGTGGTCCCGTCAGGTTAAAGCTAGCCAGGGTTATATGGGTACTTTTTTAATTTGGCTCCCTCACTTTTTTATGTTCTTAAGACCTAATGAACCTGTGACCTTAATTAACTAACGAGCAAGCGCATTACTTGCCGTACCTAAAAGTACACAGAAGTAGCATTACTTTATGATATTCAAAATATCTATAACTTGACATGAATAACCTCCAAATGCGGTGACCTATCTTATCAATACAAATATTTTTTATCATTTACTCACTCTCTTTGACAGAAAAAAACTTTGATTCGTCTGGAACTAGTAGTGAGCACAAAATTGTTACATCATGATAGATTACTTATTTAGAAATTGTTAAAAAAAAAATTGTTACATAGGGAGTAGGTATTGGAAATAAACTAGGAAAACTTCAGCTATCGAGCCACTAGAGGGCATTACCAGTCTTGCACACATCGAATAGGGCAGTCAGCATGAATGTTGATAAACATGTTGTTACTAGGTTGTCTAGTTCTGACCTGGGAAAAAATGTAACTTCTGTTTATTTTGACGTTCGATCAGACGGAGGAATAATGCCCCAGGGCTTAGAGGGGAAATTTCCATAAAGGGCCAGTCCGGCCCTACTTCAACTCAGGTCTTATGGATGGATATCCTGAGGATACGATAAATCTCCTTGTAATCACACTCAGCGCGTCTCGCTGGAAACATAACCTATATTTAAAATTAATTATCGACGTCTGTTTTATCAAGATTGTGAAGATTGGAACGGGTCCGTGTCGGGATTACAGGGGTATGGCGAACTTGTCGATATCGATGTTATCGTCGAAACTTACTGCCTTACTGTAGATTGTTCCTGAATTATTGAATCAATTTAGTTCATAAAGAATGTGTTATTAATTCACATAAATAATATCCTCTTTATCTTCAGGTACACCGAATATGTTGGCTGCTTTATGGGTCCCAAATTTAGTTTGGGTATGGTCATTTCAAAGGAAAATTAATTTAAATAATTCCAAACTAAACTTCATATTCCGAATTTACAAGTGGTTCGAGATATTCTGCAGGAACTTTTGTATACAAAATTTTACCAATCAAAAATCTTGTGAAATTGCAAGATTTATGTTTTTTCACCATTTGAAAAATTATTTTTTGAATAACGTATTTCAATTAGTTTTAGACAATTTTAAATACTACAATAACAATTCAAATACTACAATAACATAATTCAAATACTACACATTATTGGAAATACTCAGTAAAATTGTATTTTCTGGAAGTTTTGAGACCTGATTACAGTAAATTGTAAATTTATTGTGGTAAGGCTTTTATAAAGTCATTTTCATGATACTACAAAGTAAAATGGTAATATGAAACATTTAAAATGAAATGTTCACAGATTAAAATGGTGATAACAAAATAAGAGACATATACAGTAACAAAAAGAATCAAAGTCGCTGGTACCAGCTAGTTATAGTATACCGGGTGATTCTCTAAGTTGGCTCACCCCTATAACTTTTTTATTAGTGAAGATAAAAAAACTAAATTTGGGGGTTGTGTATTATAGTTCAATTTACATTTTTTGACATATTTACTTGCTTTGCCGTTCTTCCCGTTTGACCGGAAATGACCTCAACTTTCGATTTATATATATTTTTACTTATTTCGATCGAGAACGACATTCCTAATCCAACAACACCTCACTTGTCAATATTTGACAAATAAAGTAATTTTTATTCCAATTTTTATTATTCGATCTAGAATGCCATGGATCGTTTAAATCGCTTCATTCTTGATCAAGTAACATGGGAAAAATACGACTGTCTTATGACTTCACAGTCATTTTAAGAATTATTTGAGTCGCAAATATGATTTTTTCCAGTTAACTTGATTTTTTCAAATAGAACGGGGGTGGCTCGTCGACTTTTTGTGAAAGATCATTTTCTTACGAATAATTTGATACCACAAACTTTCTTATTTTCACTATTTTTCTGAATAATTACAAGAAGCGATCATAACTAATAACAAATAATACGTATTCGGTATACTTATGCTATACGGTATACGTATTCGGTATACTTATTCTAGTTATCCGTGACAAACAATTGAAGCTGTTGCTAGGATTACCTAAACAAATAGGCTAATGAATATATTGTCACTTTTGAAAATGTATTTTTTGCGTAGTTTATAATTTGATATGGAAAATTATATTAGAAACGAGAAAATTGACATGTTGCTAATTTACGGAGAAGCAAAAAATAATGCAACTGATGCAGGTCGAATTTATGCTCAGAGATTCCCTAATCGTCGCCATCCCACACGGCATTATTTTCCAAAACTGGAAAGGAAAATGCGAAATGAACCAGAAGAAAATGCCAATAACTTCATCGTCAGTGAAGAAAAAGAAGTAGACGTGTTGGCCTATGTTGAAGTGAATTGTACGGCGTCAATTCGCCAAATTGTTTCTGAGTGTGATATAAGTTATTCGTCCGTTTGGAGAATTCCTCACAAATATAATTATCGATCATTCAAGTACCAACTACACCAACATCTTTATGATAACGACCACAACCGAAGATTAACTTATTGCAACTGGTTTTTGACTAAGTACAGAGAAGATTATTTATTCAGATGAAACTCGATTCACCAACTTGGGCCTGTAGGAATAATGAAAGGTACTGGCCTCAAACAAATTTACATCTGATTTTCAAGAGCGATTTGATTTCAATTGCTGGGTGGGTATTATCGGAGGATAACTTTTGGGGCCAATAATTTTCGACGGACAACTTACTGCGGAAAGATATCTACAGTTCTTTAGAAATCAAATTAATGATTTCATTGAAGATTTGCCACTGGCTAATCAAGTTGATGTCTATTTTCAATAAGATGGAGCGCCACCTCACAATTCTCAAGTCGTAAGAGAACATCTGAATGGATTGGTACTTATGGACCTATTCAGTGGCCTGCGAGGTACATTCTTAAGTTGTCATATTTTTTCATCATTTATTATTTCTTTTTCATATTCTAGATCACCAGATCTTACTGTGGGGAACAATTAAAAATCAAATGTGTAACGATATATCTGTTACATTTCTTATTTATATGCTCTATGCGTGATTTATTCACTTTTCTATTCACTTTATCTATTGAAAATCTTAGCGACATCTAACCGTCGGTATTGGAACAATCATTACGGTTAAGAGAAGAAGAGCTGTCGCAAATGATCTGACAGTACGAGGATACTTAAGACGATGAGGTGACATTCTCATCCTTTTTTTTTTCTCTTCTGATCGTTCAGCAATTAAGATACATATTTTCTTGAAGCTCGTCGGCGTCGGCCATTAAAGAGTTGAATATGCCATGTTGAAATAATTTATTTAATTGAGGGCATTTTCCTTTCTCCGCGAATACGAATTCAAATCAGTGAATAGTGATATCAAGAAAGGTGAGTGAGAACTTATGTTTGGATCGTAGATATATCAAATATGTCACATTCAAATAATTTCCGAGTGAACGTTAAATAATTCTTCGCAAGGGAAGAATCTGAAGGCATCTATGCATTTTTATGATGAAAACAGTAATTTGGTTTATTTAGGTCAATCTGATTAAGAATAGCAGTGTCGAAAAGGGAAACATTCTCAATTGAATATTGATAGAAAGATTTTTCTGTGAATTTTAATCGTGGATTTTTCAATTCACAGAAAAATCTTTCTATCAATATTCAATTGAGAATGTTTCCCTTTTCAACATGAATACCCCACAAGAGGTTATCTTGACGATGGAAGATAGTGACTAAAGTTTATCTTTCAGTCGCAGATGATTCCACATCTGATTTTATGAACATCCTGTTTATATTTTCAACAAATCAATAGCAGTGTCGTTTACTATATATTTTTGAGGAATTATGTCAGGATTGCGAATCCCACAGGTATATATTTTAATGAGTTTATATATATATATATATATCTTTGGTATGGTTCCATATTCGATAACGATAATCATCAAGATGTCGTTTTGATGTGGTTGATGTGATTTAATATGTTTATTTCATGTATAAATGTGGTACTTGGAATTTGGAATTTTCTTTGAATTTTCAGAAATCTTTCTGAAGAAGTATTTGACAGCAGGTCAGACATTTGTTCTCATATACGTTTCTTGAATATCGCTGAAATTGAAGTCATTTTCGTGAATCAAATTCAACAAACTTGATTGTCTCAAATATTGAATTTTAATTGTTGATAACGAAATATCTTAGCTGCTTATGATCAGAGGAAAAATCATCTCTTCCATATATAAAGCAAAGATCAATTCTTGTTAATCCATAAGAATTATTAACAATAATTCTTCAATTTCAGTTTTGGATATTATTCATTTGTATACTCAATTAATTTTAAGTAATAATCTCTTGATGAGATTACACTCAACTGTAACAACAATGAGTTGAGGAGTGTATTGTAAAGATTCCAAGTTTCAAGAAATATAATCTTTTGTATATCAAACTCTGACACAAACAATATTGTTTTCATGTGAAATCGCTGAGAACACACTTGATGGACCAAAAGCTGATGTTCGTGTTAACCTGATCGGTAGCCCAGCAGCCATAAGTACCCCCTGATTGCGAGCCAATTCACTTCGTGTAGTTTAGCTAAGTGCTAGACAAGGAAAAATACAATCAAGGTACATCGTCTACGAAAAAACCGACAGTTCAGCAAAAGAAAACAATATTAATATTCTACATTGGAATAAGAAAATAAATTTTTGAATTCAAATGTTCAGAACTAAGGGAGAGATGTAAATTTTTGTAAATAGATTGTTATAAGTTGGTATTTGTTTTATTGTTGTAGTTATTTACAGAAGGAAGGTTAATTGATTACAATCATTATTGAATAAGGTTTTGAATTTTTGTCCTAGTTTAAATAAAAATTCTGGCGTCCATTCAAATTTACAATTTCTAAAACTTTGCTTGAAACATAAAAAATTTGAAACTAGCAAAGCGGTCCAAAGAACTCCACACCGCTCTTCACTGAATAGTCTGGGCATTCTATTTTCAACAAATTACAAGAACTTTCATTTCAAAATCAGGTGTATAAAACAGCATCAGCTACTCGTGATGAACTGGAGTATAAAGTAAGGGTGGCATTCCAGAACATCACTGCGGAACAGTTCATCAATGTGGTGCGCGCAACAATTGAGAAAGTTGATCTTTGCCGTGATCAAGGAGCAGGTCATTTTGAAAATTTAGAACCTTAATGGACTAATTTGCGACTTTTAAATCATTCTCAAAACGACTGTGAAATCATAAGCCTCAAAGTCGTATTTTGATCTTGATCAAGAATGAAGCGATTTACACGATCCATGGCATTATAGTTCGAAAAATAAAAATTGGAATGGAAATGACTTTATTCGTTAAATATTGACAAGAGAGGTGTTGTTGGATTCAGAATGTCATTCTCGATAGAAATAAGTAAAAATATATAGGATGTCCTATTTAAAAATCGAAAGTTGGGGTAATTTCCGGTCAAACCGGAAGTACGGCAAAGCAAGTAAAAATGTCAAAATTTTTAAATTGAACTATAATACACAACCGCCAAATTCAGTTTTTCTATCTTCAATAATAGAAAAGTAAGCCGCTTGGAGAATCACCCGGTATAACAGTTAATAATTAAAGTAAGGTGGGTAAGTATTTTAGAAGTAATCCGAAAAGCAGGTAGCAATTAGTAGAATTCAGCCACAAAAAATAAAAAATAAAAACTTTTTAACAAAAAATGAAAGCGACGATAAAAGAAACTGAAAAGCAAAAAATAAAATGAACCCTTTTAGTCTTAATAACTAAGGTCCTATACTAAGGTAAGTAACTAATTTTGAGTCGGCGCCAAACAAACAAAGATCATTGAATTACTTTATAGAAATGATAAAAATAAAATAACATTAAATTACATCGTGAAATCTCCATCGATAAACAATAACAATCCAAAAATGCGCTCTCCACACGGCCACTCGCCACGACATGTGCCCTCACGTGTGTGACCGTTCGGGTAGCTCTTCGAGAATGCTCGGTAATTTCCGGCGAAGGGACGCGCATCCCGCTGCCATCATTTTACGATTTACGTAATTAATTTGATTGTTTGATTGTTTGGCGCCGACTCAAAATTGGTTACTTACATTAGTTTAGGAGCTTAGTTATTAAGACTAAAAAGATTCATTTTATTTTTCGCTATTCAGTTTCTTTTTTCGTCGGTTTTATTTTTTGTTAAAAAGTTTTTTTGGAACTCTGTTCTGTCAGTAACCTGAAATTTGTAAATAAATGTCGTATCATCTGCAAACATCGTGAATTCTTCTTCAATATCGTGGTTGATGAGATCATTCATATAAATGAGAAAGAGAATTAGTACCGATCCTTGAGGAACACCATAATTAATCTTGGAATGATTTTTCAAGAACCTCCATAGATAGATGGATAGATAGATATTTATTTGCCATTTCGGTACATATAGTATGTCAATAGTAAACAATATTTACAATAAATTTATACATAAATGAAACACGTAACATAAACATAAATTACAGATAGACAGAATAAAAAATTAAAATAATAAATAGATACATATATAAACTGAACATTTAAAATATCTGGTTATCTTATTTATCTAATTTAGGGCGTCGTCTAGGTATTCTTTCACACTGTTATAGCATTTTTGCTGTAGCAGTTCTTTCATCTTAGCTTTAAACGTCACATCAGATGCAATTTGTTTCATTGAAATTGGTAATTTATTGTAAAAGATTATTGCATTGTATAATGGGGAATTTTCATATTTGGCTATCTTATGATGTGGAATTCGTAGTAGTGAGTTTCCACATCTTGTATTGTAATTGTGAACAGTTGCATTTGTTTCTAGAACTTGCAAATTACTCCTAGCAAAATCAATACATTTCAAAATATATACAACAAATTTTTCCGTATAAATACTGGTTTACAACTCCCTGGGTAATTCATATTGAAAATAAGCCTCAATATGCGTTTTTGTGCTACAAATACCTTGAAGAATTTGCTATTACAACCCCATACTATGACAATCAGAGAAATATGGGAATACGCCATAGCAAAATATATTTTTACGAGATCTGGTGTGTCTAAGCATGTTTTCATTTGTTTTATAGCAAAGTAAGCTTTGTTTAATTTATTGCAGACACTATCAATTTGCAGATTCCAGTCCAGACTTTTATCCAATTGATTTCCTAGAAATGTAACTTTATTTACCGTTTGTATATCATCCAGTAATTCAATATAATTTGGTAGATAATTTTTTCTGTTATAAAAATGAACAGCTACAGTCTTGGATGAATTCAATATCAACTTGTTCCGTTGACACCAAGAACTGAAACTATCAATAGTGCGATTGACATTTGTTATCAGTTCTTGAATATCCCTGCCAGCTACTGTGATAGTGGTATCATCTTCGAACATAGTAATGAGACAACTTGTGGCATATTCTGGCAAATCATTTGCGTATAGTAAAAAGAGTAAGGGCCCAAGGACTGACCCCTGGGGAACTCCCAGCCTGACGTCCTTGAAACTTGATCTGACTCCATCCCATTTTACAGTCATAGTACGCTCTTGTAGATATGATACCAGCCATTTTATCATATTGTTAGGAAAACCAAGTTCTGATAATTTTGCTGTCAAGAATTCAGAAGAAACTGTATCGCATGCTTTCGATAAGTCGAAAAATAAGGACATTACAAACTTATTGGAATCAATTTCTTCATAAATATAATCAATATAGGGCTTAAGATTTTCCACTACCACGGTTTTCTCACCTTTCATTGAACCAAAACTCAAAAAAGGATGTTATTTTGTTATTACTAATAATTTACAATTTACAAGTTCAAAGTTGTGCAGTGGTATGAATTCCTTGGAATAACCTCTAGGTGGTATATTCAGTTCTTGTATTTTTGGGTTTATCAAACCCTCAATTTTGACATACATCATTCATCACTCACTCATTATGTGATTATCCAACAATGAAATCTACATAATACCGTGAAGGAATGTGTCAATACTTATGATGATAACTGAATGATGAACGTTGAATTAAAAAAAAGGATTGGGGTTGGTAATCTCATGTAAGAACATCATACATACTCTTCATATAATACATTCCATGGTAAAAAGAACCTATTCAGCCAACATATGAGTGAGTACCTGCTTTGAAATATCGTTTCACCGTCCCTCAGAAATCACAAAATATTTTCAATCCAAGGTGTTTCGGTTGTTTTTAGCGCCAACCGTTGGCAATATTTCATTCCTTACCAAAGATAACTTCGATATGTTGCACAATAGTTTTGACGTTATTTCGATTTTTCAATTCACGAAAAAATTACCTGCTACCCGACTTGGGGCATGTGCCTTACCGACAGATGCGCCCTTCACACATACACATGTCTAGAAAAGCCCTTTCTTGTGCACTCCGATAATGCCTTGCCTATATCAGCGGTCCTCAAACAATCGTAGGGTCTCATGGGAACTCCGTATATATCCTCCTTGGTTCTATGAATTTGTCTTGAATTTTGATCATTCTTACTCAATAACTTCCTCATCGATAGTATCCTAGGACACTAACTTCATTAAACTATACTCTTATCATTCTACAAATAGGAAAAATAAAAACTTTAATTATTCAAATTATCCAACTTATAGAAAAATTACTAGGTGAAATAGTAAAAAAAAAAAGTATTCGGAGGGTTATGATTAACAATGTTTTCTTATGTTCTTCACCGATGCAAGGAAAACTCTTCCTTCAATTTACTGGATGTTAAAGAAAAATATTGATATTTTTGGAACCCAGAAATGTCAAAAATTCATCCAATTAGTACTAAATGAGTTTTACACACTGAATTATCGAGGCATATTCTAGCTGAGGACGAATCAAAGTATTTTCTTGGCTCATGTGGAAGATATTGTAGTGTTTCACAATCCCTAACCATATAAATATTTTGTGCATTTTGAAATCATCTGTGAATACAGAACATTCAGAGACTCGAACTATTTGCCAAAGATCATTTATGAAAAGAACGCATTATAGTACTTCCGACTTAACAAAGTATTTTCCTGAAATGTATCCGTTATATATTGATTTTTCAAAGATCTGCTGGAACTGAAGGAAATTACTCAAAACTTATTTTTTTCTACGAATCTGTGTTGGCAATCCGTTGCACAATACCCCTATCATTCTCAAATTTATTTTTGAGCATGACTTGTGTATTGGATTATCAGAATAAGATAAGAGGCTTTCTCATAAATTCCTCGCAGCCTTCCAGACTATAATGAGGGATACTTTCTAGCAGCAGTTTTCCGAATTTAGTAATTTTGAGTTATTTCCTTCAGAATGAACTTTTACTGTACTATAAGTTGTTTACTTTTATATAAAGTGGAAAATATGGCGAATCATATTCCGTTGAAAATTTCTCAGGTAGTCTCCGAGGAAGTAAAATAAATATATCACCTTTGTTGAAGAAATCTAAAACTGAATGACAATGTGTGAGAAGTATTGCAAAAGAAACAATATAACAAAAAATCAATTCGGTTTTGTTTTTAAGTGATACTGGTGAACGAAAAAAACAGAATATTCAATTAATAAATCTACACAAAATAGATGGAGCTGAATTTCTTAATGTGATATAAGATAAGCTGTATTCTAGACAGGATAGAATTATCTTATTTGTTTTATAATATTTAATGCTGAAAAAGATCTTGTTGAGAATTTATATGCAGATTATTGCCGTGAAAAGCTTGTGTAGAACAATGCAGAAAAATTCAGCCTTCTCGAAGAACATTTCTATAAATGGTTTGATTCTTAACTTTGAAAATGGAAGGGTCTATTGAATCTGAAGTCAAAATGGTTGATTGAATTGATTTGTATTTTTCAATACTTTCCATATCCTTATTCATAACTTTCAATATAAAATTGACATCATAAGGAATTCAAGAACGCAAACACTCTACAATCTACAATACTGAATATTACGAAAAATCTAAAACTGATAAGGAAATATCGTCAGGAAAATAATCAACAATAACATCAGTTGACAAAATTGCTCACAAAAATATACAATCCAGTGGAAAAATGCAATAATTGCGTTTGTAAATCTGCCGGAAAACGTTTTTTTTTTCACGTCAGGACACACAAACGTTTTTATGATAGAAAGACAACTCAGACCTTTTCTCCAAATAAAATCCCAAATTGATACCAAGAATTTGAAAAGGGTAAAAAAAATCTATCTATTTATCTATCTTTCAGATACAAAACAAGGATAGTAATTTAGTAAGATAAAACTAGGAAACTATATAATCTTTTTAGTTGTACCTAATGTATCTCTTTTCCAAGACTCCAGTCGACCTTGCAATAAAAATAATAAAAAAACACTGGTACAAAATTTCTGAATTCACCACGTTGATTTGAAACTTTCATCAAAGTCTTTGAATTTTGTATAGAGTCCAGTTATTTCGTTAACAGTGGAGTATTTTACAGATATATGGTTTAAAAATAGGCAACTGTATGTCACCTATTTGCGATAATTTCGATATGTCAGAATTAGAAAAAAGTATAGACAAACTATATTTCCCTGTCCCTTTTTTCAAAAGATCTGTGGACGACATTCCCGATTGCCTAAAGTAAGAACAAAATGTTATAAAAACTCCAAAGTAGATTGGTATCATGAACTAACATTTTCAGACATATTTCTCAATTATTCTCACACTATATTTTCCAGTACAAAATTAACATCATAAGAAACTTAGAAACTAGAGCAGTTGCAATTTCAACCCAGAATACTTAGTGAAAAAAATATTTTAATAACAATTACCTTCTTTTATTATAAAAAATGTTTTATTTAATTTTTTTGGTACGTCATAAAACAAAAAACTCCCATTGATCTACAATCAAACGTTGCCTATAGAATAACTTGCAAGAATTGCACACAATGTTGGTCAAACAGGACGATATTTGAAGAGACGAATATCTGAACATGATAGACACAAGTGCTCAATGTCAACAACCCCACTGCCCTAGGGTTTTTACTGATAGTTTTCTGTATTTCATTCCAGTATTCGTTTAGTGTCGTTGCTTAATAAAAATGCACGGTACAACAGCTTTCAGTTGCATTTTAATTTCCGTGTATCTACCATGTCTATTTATACATTTAAATTGCATCATGATCGGAAAACTACTTTTGTGTGAAAATTCTAAATTTATTGTAGAAGTTTCAATATTTGTTAAATTTATTATTTTCCTTTTTTCGTCCATGTTCAGCACTTGCAAACTCAATTTCACAGAGCGCTTACGATGAATTAATTAAACTAACTAACATAGGCAAGAAATATTACAACTGAACCAAGTCCCAACAATCCTGAAAAAAAGTGATACTGGATCAATAACATCTTTTCTTAACAACCCTGTTATCTTCATTATTAACAGAAAACTGCATTTTTCCACTGATAATCTCTATATTTTATCTGAGTATTTGTTTTTCTAATTGTGAAGTATAAGCTGTTGTCACGTGATTTCTACTATAATAATAATAAATATACTTTATCGAATTAAAATTACATTAAATCCAAATCGCTCACGACCAAGGTCCTTCTGTCACGGTATCTATTTTTTATATTTTACACTTTTACAAAGAAACATTTAAGTCTGATGTATTTTGAAACCATGAGCATTTATTGTTACAAGCCATAAATATTAATTTATTCAAATTAGAAACATTGGCAAGAAAACAATAGTTTTTCTCCTACTTCATTGATCCAAATCTCAACCAACCTCTGATTAGAATTATTATTGAATCGCCAGCTTTTTAAGATAATTATTATTCCATTTGATGTCATTGTGTAGTAGCCGCTCACACATTTTGGTAAGCACTGGTTTTGAATTGAAGCAAACCTAGGTACAGGTAAATACACGAGACAGATGTGTACATTTGGACCAACAGTAGCGCACCTTTCACATTAAAATATAAAATATTACCCTCATCCCAAACGAACAAGGTGCTGTTTCCAAAAATCACACTTCAAACTATCAATCTTTAACGCATAGGTGTTTTTTTTTTGGAGTAATAAAGTCTTGAGGAACTGCCATTTTAAAGAATCACATTGGTAGAAAAGTGGGGAATTCGAATTTGGACATATACTTATATCTTATTTATTGAACACTATATCGCAGAATCAATCTATAATTATTCAACACTGCTTTATTGGATATGATCACAACACCCTCAATAATGTTTATATCTCCACCTTTTACTTTAAATTTCCAAAAAGTATGAAAGTTTTTCCACCATTCTAGTCATTCTATTTTTCACGCGTAGATCACATGATTATGTAACTTATTCATGAAACTTTTCAGAAATTGTTTTTTGAAGGTAAAATATGTTCATATATGTACTTATTTTTTAACAAGTGTTAAGAATGTGGTCATTTTGTGTTAATAATAATTTTATGTTCGTTGATTATAGGAATGTGGCCATTTTGTGTAAACAATAACTGTTTTGTTCCTTAATGGCGGAATCTCTTCAAATTTCCTGAAAATGAGATTGAATTGAGTATTTTTGTGTAAAAACAGGTTTTACTCGAAAATAATCAATCTAGTGGTTTTGGTTTAACGAAAGTGACTACTTTTTCGTGAGTAAAAGTCGAAATGCTCCGAATAATTTTTCTAAAAATATCGAATAAGTCCATGATGGAACAAGACGAGATGAATTGAAGATTATATTCATAGAAATATCTTGTTCTCGTGCTTTGAGTCGTGTTTCGTTTATAACAACACAAAAAAAATATTAAAAAAAACACGTAGAACGAGATTAGTATTGTTCCCATCACTGTTCTTGGAGATACGCTTTATTGGTCTTTTTGGTTCAACCAAAGTGACTACTTTTTCGTGAGTAAATATTGAATAAGTCCATGATGGAACCAGACGAGATGAATTGAAGATTATATTCATAGAAATATGTTATTCTCGTGCAATACTGCATTGAGTCGTGTTTCGTTTATAACTTTGTACAAACGCATTTTTCAGAAAATTTAGGAGAGGAGGTGATGTCTACACAAAAATTAAAACCGCGTACAACTAGATTAGTATTGTTCCCATCAATCCTCTTTGAGGTACTCTTTATTGTTCTCAAGTCCCCACAAGTTTCATTCATAAAAACGCATTGTTGACCTTTCATAGTGACTTTGGGATATTTTAAAATATACCAGGTGAACTATTTAAAACGTAACAGTCTGAATAACTTTAAGTGCGAATTTACACGATCCAATAAATTGGTCAATTTTGTGACCTTGAATTTTATTGATAGGTGTAAAGAGAAAATTGTCGTCAATTTGAACTTGACCAATAAATTGATGAGTTTAGAATCGGTTCTAATTTTTCATCAATTTTTAGTGACAATTTGCAGTAACTTTCGGCCATGAATTGGATGCCTGCTAGAACAGAGATTTTCAGGTTATATGTTATTATTTACGCGATTTCACATACCCTACCCTAACCGCGAGAAAAATGATAGTGCGAAAAGAAAACATAATTTACGTTGCATTACATTCGCAGCAATGTGCATTGCTGAATATAAAAGACAGAGATGTAGAAGATGATCTTGGATTGAGAAAAGAGGGAAAGGAAACTTGACATTAGTTCACGAAAAATTCCTGAGTGCAGATCCTAATCAATTCAAACGATATTTAAGAATGGATCAGAGTCAATTCAATAAGCTATTGAATAATATTCGGAACTTTTCCTATAGTTGAACCATTTCTTGTCAGTATGTTGGTATTCCTGAGTGAAAACTGTTGCCAAAATTGACCGATAAATTGACAGGTGTAAATATAACCCATATTGGTCAATTTTATTGTTCAATTTATTGATCAATTTTATTGGATCGTGTGAATTCGCACTAAAATATTTTATTGTACCCAGCTGTATTTTTTGAATGGAACCATGTGTGAAACGTTGCTCATTCGAAAAGTTTTGATTCTGATTGTGACCATTTTAAAATTTTGAAATAAGTTTTCGAGATATTTTACTTCACAAAGTTTCAAAAGTACTCCATTGTTTTTGAGTAACATTGAATTTTATAATTTTCAGGAAGAATCCTCAGACTGGTCCATTTTTATTTCCATATAAAATGCAATGCCTCCCACTAGCCCCTATTACCCCCAAGGAACCATAGATCGAAATATCAAAAGTTGCCTCGATTCTTATTAATTTTTTTTCCATTGAAACAATTCTTTTAAGAAAAATAGCAATACACCGCAATTTTATTTAATTTTTTTGCTTGTGAATAAATGTTGTCCATGAATCATATAACAAAACTACCCCCAGGATTTAAATAATTTTTATCTTCGAAACTTCTCATGTTTTTATTCGTGAGGTATTATTTTGTATAGAATTTTCTCACAATTTCTTTTGACCTAATATTTTTTTTTCAATTAACTAATATTTAGAAATGAATACGCACTTATTGAAATTGATGTCCTATTTTTTACATAGATACTTTCAGATCCACGTGGGCAAAACCACAAACAAGTCTGAGCTAGTTTGAATATACAATTCGTATGATCTGCTTCGCAAGTACTATCTACAAAGAGGATAAATGATGATTACCTGCTTAAATTCCAAGACTCAGTTATGTGTACTTTGAGCTCAAAGACCTGATTCATAAGAGTTGAATAAATATTATTTGACCATACTATTCGCTAAATCTCACAATGAACGCTCTCAATCATGGATCTAATATAAAATTGTACCTCCATGTATTCAGAACAAAGGCAAGTTGTGACAAATTCAGGTGTCTCAACATGTCGCAATGGGCTCATTGAAAAAATTCCTCGTAACAATATTGAGTAAATAGCCACCTGTAAGGGCTTCTCTCGGGAATCGATTCGTACTGAAAGACACTGTGTGTTCCCGGTGAGTTTACTTTTCACCTATGGATTCCTCGAGCAGCTGCCAGGAATCAATACATCTGTCTATTGAGTACAAATAATAGAAGTTTATTCTCGGATAGCCGGTATATTTATAATGCTGATATCGCACCTTTCCTTACACTTCCTTTGCAACAGAAATGAGAAATTAAACATGCCAAATTCTGACATATGGAGCCCCATAAGACAAGCCAAAATAATTGTAACAATGCACATGAAGAGGCTATTCTATAGCGAAACACGTCGTGGTTAATGAAAATCATATAATGAAGTGTTTTTTGTTCACCCTAAATATTCTGCAATGAGATCTAAAAATGTCCTGTAACAGTTATTACTTTCTCTTTCCTTTAAATCGCATGTTTTCTTAATTTTTCCCCCAGTTTGAAACATTTGAGAATTTTTTTAATTTCCAAAAAATTCTCACAGCACAACCAATTTCTCAAAATTACTTGGTTTTATATCTCTAGATATGTGCAAAGTGTTTGTTACTGTAAATCATGAGAGACTCGCATAGTCTTGCCAGAGTCATAGAAGGATGATATATGTACTGTGGTTTCCCAAGGATCCATATTAAGACACATTATTATTTTTACTAATTTTAACTTGATATCGAATTTAAAACTGAAAAAAAATTAAGATAACTTACCGCGCAAGCTTCTGAATCTGCTACTCACAGAATAACCAAGGTCAAACATTTATAGAAATTATTTTTTCCTTTTGTATAAAAGTTTGTCTTAAAACATTTTTCAACCATTTTTATTAATTTTTTTCCAGACATTAATAAAATCCGTCATCTTATTGAATTCTGACAAACATTTGTAATCTCCGACAACAAAAAAAACATACCAATTTTGAATGGAATCGGGCCATAATAGCAAAACTTGTCGCCATTTTGAAGCCTCCATCTTAAATTCGTGGATTTTGACAAAAAAATCATGATCTGCGATCTCAAAAACCCCCACATACCAGTTTTTATTGGAATCGGGCTATAACCACAAAACTCGTCGCCATATTGGAGCCGCCATCCTGAATTTATGAATTTTGACGAAAAATTCGTGATCTCTCTCCCGGAAAACCCCCACATACCAATTTTGAATAGAATCGAAGCATAATCACAAAACTCGTCCGCCATATGGGAGCCGCCATTTTGTTTCTTCTCTTAGAAAAATTCCATAATGCATTGTCACTGAAATTATGAACACCTGCCAAATTTCACGTTAGTCGGACAACTAAAAGTGGGTCAAATTTAACTTGTGAAATTTGATTACAAAGCCACATCACGATAGGTGCAACTAAATGAAACCGTGTAAAAATCAAGTTATTTTTCGCGATTATCTAACAGAAAACAACTACTTCTCCGGCTGAAGCCAAGCTGGACATTGAACTACATCTAATAGATATTTTGTAATGACCCTAACTAAAAAGAAAAATCTGAAAATAAAAATGTCTATTCTCATTCAGATAGTTAATTGATTTTCTATATTATATACACCCTGGTCACATTTTCAAACAAATCGATATTAACTTTGTTAAAAAAAAAGTTAAATAATAATAAATAATAGTTTGAAAAAACTAAAAAAACACGCCTTTTATAAAAAACCGAACTAAAAAATAAATAAATAATAGTTTAAGAAAACTTAGAAACACACTTTTATAGAAAACTAAACTAAAAAAATATAAAATACATTTTAATAAATTTGAATTAAGAATAGTGTAATTTTTTTAAATAAATATAAATTAATAATAATGTAAATAAGAAAAAAAATTATTTTATTCAAAAACAAGCGTGGGGTGCTTTTTAAGATTCCGAATAAGCACCCCACGCATTTTTTTGAATAAATAATTTTTTTTCTTAGTTACATTATTATTAATTTATATTTATTAAAAAAATTCACACTATTCAAATTTATTAAAATTTATTTTCTATTTTTTCAGTTTGGATTCCTATAAAAGCGTGTTTTTGAGTTTTTTTATTATTATTTATTTATTTTTTAGTTCGGTTTTTTATAAAAAGCGTGTTCCTTAGTTTTTTCAATCTATTATTTATTTTCAACTTTTTAGTTTGGTTTATTTATAAAAGCGTGTTTTTTTAATTTTCCTAAACTATTATTTGTTCTAATCTACTATTAATTCCGTGATTACTATTAGTAACTGTAATTATTTTCCAAATCATTAATGTGTACAGCTGTAATAATAGTCAAATCTTGATTTTAGAAGTCATTCAAAGATTTTAACTTTGTCAATATATACAGTGAGCCGCCATCCTGAATTTTTCAATTTTCACGAAAGAATCATGATATTCGACTCCAAAAACCTCCACATACCTTTTGAAATCGGACCATAATCAACAAAACTCGTCCACCATTTTGGAGCCGCCATCTTGGATTTTTCAATTTTTACGGAAGAATCATAATATTCGACTCCAAAAACCTCCACATACCAATTTTGAATAGAATCGGACCATAATCACAAAACTCGTCCACCATTTTGGAGCCGCCATCTTGAATTTTTCAATTTTCATGAAATAATCATAATCTCAGATACCAATTTTGAAGCGAATCGGACCATAATCACAAAACTCGTCCGCCATATTGGAGCCGCCATTTTGTTTTTTTTTTTCACACAAACATTTCTTAATGCATTGTCACCGGAATTATGTACACCTGCCAAATTTCAAATCATTCGGACGTCTGGAAGTGGGTCAAAATCGCGCCCAAAGGAGTCGGTTACAATCAAACAAACATACAAGTGAAGCTAATATAAAGCGTGTAAAAAATATCGAAAAAATTTGAAATTACACTAGTTATTTTCTTGAAGATCCATGTCGTAAACTGAATAGAATAGATTTATTTTCAGAAAACATGATATACATGTATAGGAGAATTCGAGTTTTCACAAATATACACTTAATAAATACATAAAAAATTTCTAACAAAAGTAGGTACATGAATAAACGCAAAACAGAAATAGCAAATAATGAAAGTATGATAAGTTCAAAAAATTTCATCAAACATTATCAGTTGGGACAAAATTATTATCGGTAAGGTATTCGTTAACTGAATAGTAAGCTTCAGCAATTAAGATTTCTTTCATTTTAGTTTTGAATATTCTTGAATTGAAATTTTTCATTTCGTTCAGAGTTCACTGAGATTGATAAAGTTCAATATAATCTCAAACATTTGGGAATATACTGATTATACCGGAAAAAATTCGATAATGATGAATCAATAAGTGTGAAAACATGAAAGAAGAATCAAAGAATGACTAGGAAGATGTAGGACTTGGCCATTGATGCATCTGTCACCTCAGAAATGAACACCCCGTACAAAACACATTAATGATTCACCAAAGTAAACAAAATTGAACTGCGATATCTACCACGAGTGTTCAAGGTCCTCATCCCAAAACACACTTGCCTACCCTTGCGCTTATCTATATTTAGAGAAAGAATTATCTATTTATAAGTACCATCCCCATTATGGCTCTTTCCCTATCTTCTCCAGACGGTATAGCAAACCGAAGCAGATCCAGTTCAAACACGATAAGCATCGAAAACGTCACCGAATTTGTTTGAAAACGAAAATTTACCTATATCAAACAGAATTTTATCGAAAAGCCATATAAATATGACATCACTTGATCTGGGGTTTTGTGTCAATATACTTGTAAACGTCTGATATGTCTGGTTTGATGGTCCGCTTCGTGGTCTTTGATTAGTGCTGGTTCTAGATTTTGTATCGATTTTACTTCCAAGAAATGCATTATATGTTTAATATTAAAATAAATTAACGAATAATTTGCTGACAAAAAAGTTATCTATTATATCTTTCATGTACTACTTTTTTGAAGACAAGTTTAATATGAATATTTTTTCCATATTTGATATTTCTGTCAAGTAGGTATATTTGCCCTCTCGTGTTTTTTCATAACGATTTGTTTTCAAATTCTTATTAGTTTTATGTCTGATGGCTTGAATCAATAGATAAATGGAAAAACTCACAATAAGGGAAACTGCCTGGATAATATATTTTCAAACTTCCAAATAAACTCATCTGCAATAATACCCATCTTTTTCAGACCACTCTGGCCAAATTGCAAACATTGAAAAATTGTCTAGTGTAAATAAAAAAGAAACAAAAAGTAAATTACCATTTCGAAAAGTAGGAAATGAGAGCATAAACATATTTCGTTATCATTTATCACAGAAACATAATATATTCGGTGAATTCTTCACGTATTATTATGAAACATGTTTTCCATACCTTGAAAATAACAAAAAATATATTGGCAAAACACAAATATTATCACACCGGAAACAACCGAAAAAAAAGGGAATTTTCACGATTTTATAAAAAAATCCGACGGATGGAAATAAAAAAATATAAAAAAAAAAAGAGTATCATATTACTTAGAAAATACTAGAAAACTCCAATACAAAAAAATGTTATTAAATACGAACAACTACAATAAAACTACATGGAAAATCATCAACACTGAAACAGGTAGAAAACAAAAAGCAAAAATGTACCCTCAAAATTTATCAGCAAATGAAATAAATGATTTCTATGTAAATAATTCGAAACCTCTTACACAAAACTCTTATCGGACTGACAAAAATGCATCAAATTTACTGGACAAAAAACAAAACTCCGTAAATACAATTTTTCTGAAACCTTTGGTCACAGATGATATTAGAACACTCATTAACAAAATAAAATCCAAAAAACAGAAGACATATACGGTTTTAGCACATTTATGATAAAAAAATCTGAAATGTATTTATTGGAACCTCTCACAGAAATTATAAATGCCTGCTTCAAGGAAGGAGTTTTTCCAGAAAAATTTAAAAAAAATGGGTAAAGTAATTCCTGCCTACAAAAAAGGTGACCTGTCACTAACAAAAAAATTTCGACAGATATCGATTCTCCCAGCCTTCTCCAAAATATGCGAAATTGCAATACACTCAAATCTGTTGTCTTTTTTGGATAGGTACTCCTAAAGTTATATCACCACATCAATATGAATTCAGAAAGGGGCTGTCCACCGCTGATGAAGTACTCTTCCTAACAAATGTAATCAAAAGAGCTTTCTATGACAAATAAAAAATATTTGACTGTACTAACTGATCTGACATCTGCATTTGACTGTGTAAATCACAATATATGATTGGAAAAACTAAATTTCTACGGAATACGTGGCAGCGCACTAGATATCATAAAGTCATACTTACACGAAAGAAAGCAAATTGTAATTATTGGCGAAGAACGCAGTGATACAGCTATTGTTAAGAGAGGAGTACCACAAGGATCAGTATTGGGCCCCTTCTGTTCTTGATATACATAAATGACCTACCCTTCACTATGAATTCCATTAACGTATCAACCATAATGTATGCGGACGATACAACTTTTGGATTGACATGGGAAAGGAAGAGGATACTGAACTCGTCCTTTCACTTATGTTGGAGAAGGCTAGGACCTGGTTTGAACCCAATGATATGCTATTAAACGATAGTAAAAGTAAAAGCTAAACTTTTATAAATTTCACTTTGGAAAATCCAAATGACCATGTAAATTTCCTTGGGGTCATATTAGATACTAAGTTGCAGACAGAACATATAAATGTGTTATGTGGAAAACTCTCAAAAACAGTGTTCGCTATCAGAAAAATTAGTTATTTACTTGGAGAATCAGCTGCATACACTTTTTCCGTCTGTTTAACATATGGAGCCCAAATATGGGAAAATGCATCAAACTGTTATCTACGAAAAATCTTAATCATTCAAAAAGCTGCCTTACGCAGTATAAAAAAAGTAAATTGGAATGCCAACTGCAGACTAATATTTGAACAACTGAAAATTATGTCCATATTCTCGACTATTCCGTACCAAAACCTACTGTTCATAAAAAGAATCATGAATGATTTTCAAGCACAATCCGATCTTCATTCACAGACACGACACAAGAAACAAATATATGCTATTGCAACCACAAACTAGATTACGCAGACACACAAACAAAGATATTGAATGGTTCAATTCATTACCAACCAATTTTCGTAATCTGCCACTTTCCAAATTTTCCATAAAATTGAAAAAAATCTTGGCTGAAAACTGTATATACTCATTTGATGAATATTTCAAGCTAACCCAAGACAGACAGACATCTTCACAACAAACTAAAGATAAAATTTTAACTTATGTATATAATATTTCATATTTGATCTACAAATATTTCAATTCCTATTTGGACTATTAACCAATTCTACTGTGACGTGTTTCAACACATTGTAAATATTTCTGAACTAAATAAAACTATACTATACAAGGGGCCTTCTTTCTTGAACTGAACTGAAGTGATACAATAGCCATGAAATGGTCTTATATCCAAAAGCAAAATAGTATCTTTGAATAATTGATCTGGAGAAAGAGAATAATCTTTTAGGTACATTATTTTTATAAACTTCTGCAAAACAATTTTTTGGATTTAGAGAAGAAAATTCGACGGAAGATGCAATACACGCTTTATCATCCTATGTTTATGATGCATTAGATGAAAAAAGGCTACCTTATGCATATTCGTTGATCTTTCGAAAGCATTTGTTACAATAAACTATTAGAAAAAAAATCCTCATATGGGCTAAGAGGAAATATTTATTGAATTATTAAAAGTTATTTGACTGTTAGAAAACTGAGCCAGTACGAGACTGTTTCGTATGGAGTCCCACAAGGAACTCTACTGGGACCCTCACTGTTTACTTTCTATGTAATCGGTCCACTCGGAATGAAATAATAAGGAAACATTTTGAGCTTTGCAGATGATATGACCATACTATATAAATCCAATACATGGCTGGTACTGAAGAATCTTTTAGAAACTGATTGTCCGAAAATACAAAAATGGTTCAGAGGTAATAAATTAACATTGAAGTTTACCAAAACAAAATAATGTTCTCTTTCATTTGAGATGAAACCTTCAAATTGAAAATGTAGTTAAGATATTATATATATATATATATATATATATATATATATACAATCTGACTCAAATCAAAAGAAAGAAGTATAACGAAGTATAAACCTATACCGGGTGACACTGGATATCGGGCCACCCCTGTAACTTCTGCATTCGTGAACGGATTTTTCTGAAATTTGGTACAGTTATATAAGCAACCATTTCGGATTTGATCACATTACAATCCAATATGGCAGACTTCCGGTTTTTCTGGAAATGTCAGCAACTTTGTTATTTCAAATAGAACACCCTGTATATTTTTACATATTCAGGTTCAACAGGTCAAAACGAGTCCAAACCTCATGTCAAATGAAATTTTTTTGGAACAATAAAAATTAAAATTTTTTTATTTCACCTCGTGGATACATGAGATTTGTTCAAGGCCATTCACAATGAGTCGCACATAACAGAGAAACATAATTTTCTCTGAAAAATAATTTTTTGTGTCAGTTATTGATGAATCAATTCAGTCAAATCACATTATGATCAAAAATTTTTTTTTTTCCAAGGGAAACCCTATGGGCCACCTTCATGTCTCTCTAGAACATACATTCAGGAAAAAAATAACATATCATTTTTGTATTTCGGTGCAGTAACAAATTGTATACATTCAAAAATCTACAACTAGTTCATGAGTTTCCTTGTAGTTCGAATAATTTTTCAACTTAGTAAGCTGTGGAAAACAACATTCCTGAATCTTGTCAACTAATTTGTTTCGCTGTCATCTTGCATCTCAACTCTCGAAAATTAGTTAACTTCCGAGAATTAGTAGAAATGGAAAATCAAAATTATAGGTTCACAAGAAGTGAACAGGTTGATATGTTATTAATTTACGGAGAATGTGACACAAAAAATAATTTTTCTGACAAAATTAAGTTTTTCTGTTATGTGCGACTCATTGTGTATAGCCTTGACCAAATTTTTTATTTCGATTGTTTCAAAAAATGACATTTGACATAAGGTTTGGACTTGTTTTGACCTGTTTCCTTTATACTCAGTATACTGTAACTTGAAGTGTTACATTTGACGTATGTGGTATGGTTGAACTCTGAAAATTATGAGTTTTCAATTTTTGATATAAAAATATACCCTTTCAATTTAAAAAAAATATCGATGACGTCATATCTTGTAAGGTGGAGGTTTTTTTAAAGGTGAAAAACTAAAATACAAAATTAACTTACCTGCGAAAATGATTAATTCGGAAGAGCGTTTCCACACTTTATGAACGCACTGTATATTTGCCTCATCATGATGTATATGTATCAGTTACTCATCAATTATGCTAGTTTGTTTTTTTATTGTTTCTGAACAAAACTATAGTGAATGTATTTTAACATAGCTCATTACATCTGCATCTGATAACTAGATTATCAAAGTTTGGTAAACTACTGCTATTATTTGTGAATGTTTTTTTTTGTAAGTGTTCCCAAAACCCTTTCCAGTGGAACACCGACATTGAAGCAACGATGAAATTGGTGAAAGGAAAATAATAAGGTATTCCTTGATATCATATTTATGTGTGGAAATAAAAACTATAATCATTATCTTTTAGTTCAGGTTCCATATTGGATACGTCCTAAAGATTTACCCCGCATTTATGCAGAATAATGTTAGTGGGGAAATATTCACCATTATATTAACCAGCACTCCGTAAAAAGTTTTACTGATTGCTACTTATGCTTATGAAAAAAAAACAGAATAGAGGGAAACAAGATTGGAAAAAGGACTAACAAGAGGAAAGATAATTTAGTTTGCTTCTATTATTTTTCATTTTCCATTTTTATTAGACGTGTTGCTAAAATGTACTGAACTGACCTGGAAAAAAACTATCGATAAGTTCCATTGTTTCTTAAAAAATCAAGTCAAACTATCATCTGGTAGTCGTGCGATAACGTTGATTTATTTTTAGCGCCCTTCGAACCTATGTATCACGTTTTAGGTAACTTTCTCCTGCTTTTACCCTGTATAGTCACACTACTTAGGAATTATGTTTCAAGGTAGTCAGTCTCCCTCTCCGAATTCAATCAGTTTCGGATATTGCTCACACATTTCTGCCTTCTTTCAAACCGAAACACATGTTCGCATTTGCGAGCACACAAAATCAGTGCAGATGAGGCTGTATGAATAAAAATAATCCCGATATGTGCTTAACGGTTTCTGCCACCTGCCACAGATTTCTGTTCTGCGAGAGGGGCATGTGGAACTTTCACGGGACCTTTAAAAATTGATATCCGAGATTTCGACCGTTTTAACACATGCGGATATACTGATGTTTATTGGAATTTTGGTGGTAATACATCAAATAATCGAAATGAAATCTGGTTCATATCAGATTATACATAAAATCCGGCATGGAAAAAATTGTTTTGGGCATAATATTATTTTAAGGTCTGTCGATTCTTAATATAATCTAGATGTCTAGCCAATATAACTGTTGCCATGAGAACAAGGTGGGTTTTTTGGTTTTGTTTGTGTGTTTTTTGGTTTTGTTAACCGACGAAACCAAAGAGGAGGAGGTTCTCTAGTCGACGCGTATATTTTTTTTATGTATGATCACGCATAACTTTTTACTGAGAAGTCCGATTCCGATAATTCTTTTTTCAGTGGATAGGGTGTACTTCGAAGTTGGTCCCATTTTGAATTAAAAGATTAAATCCACCCCTAAGGGTATCAAAATGAAGAATATTGATCACTCACCCTCTGAATTCTGGTCCGTTAACCGATTCTATCAGCTATAACTTTGTACTGGGATCTTCGATTTGGATGATTCTTCTTTTATCAGATAGGTTATACCTCATAGTTGATCATATTTGGATTTCGAATGGAATTATCCACCCTTACGGGTAGAAAAATAGGGGAAAATTGTTTTTCACTTGTGAACATTGGCACACATATGTAGTTGACAATGACAGATCGCTAGTGTCATTATCACAATTAATATATTCTATGAGAGGCATTCCATCCTCACTGTTGTGAGTGTTTGCTGACTTCAGTATTCTGTTAAGGGATTCGTTTTGACTATAATTTGTTCTACAAAAAGGGATCTTGAAAATGTCACTATTTCTACTTCTTCTAGCATTTACAGAAAGTGAGGTAAGCTCAACAATTTCAGGACAATCAATACTGCCATTGATAATTTTATGGAGGAATACCAGATCGATTTCAAGTCTTCTATGTGTTAAAGTATTCAAATTTAGGGTTTTTTGAATTTGTGAATAATTGTATTCATCTCTATTCATTCCTAAGTTGTAGCCACAGTATCTTAAAAATTTATTTTGAGTACTCTCCAAGAGTTCTATGTCGACTCTATAGCATGGTGACCAAATGATAGAAGTGTATTCAAGAATAGATTCTATGAGAGGATGGAATGTTATACAAAGTAATGAAATAAACTAACCAGGAAAACAAAAATAATTTATATTACAACAAATAGTAAAAGTAGATAATCATATTATTTAACGGTAATAGTTGAAGTAAGGTGGGCAAGTTAGTATTTTGGAAGTAATAAAAAAACAGGCAGTTAGTAATTAGTAGATTTCAGCCACAAAAAATTGAAAAATAAAAACTTTTTAACGAAAAATTAAACCGACGAAATACGGAACTGAAAGGTAAAAAATAAAATAAACCTTCTTAGTCTCAATAACTAAGCTCCTAAACTTTCGAGTCGGCGCCAAACAAACAATCAACGAGTACATTAAATTACTTCAAAAAAATTATCAGAATGTCACCGCCAACTCGATGCCATCATTTTCGCCTTACCTAATTCATTTGTTGTTTGTTTGGCGCCGACTCAAAATTAGTTACTTACATTAGTTTAGGAGCTTAGTTATTGAGACTAGGAAGGTTTATTTTATTTTTTACTTTTCAGTTCCGTATTTCGTCGTTTAATTTTTTGTTAAAAAGTTTTTATTTGTGTTAGTTGTTCTGATATCATACTTGTTGCCAATCATTTTAATACTTTCACGGATTGATAATCCGGGGACATATTTTTTAGATGTTTTGGTGGTTGTGTCTGTGCTGAACTTATTACTCGGTTGTTTTGTGTATTATCGTTAGTAATTTCATCGAAAGTGTTTTCCACAAATTGATCTGGATACGCATTGATCTTCAGTATGGATATTATGAAAACAATTCCTTCTTCAAGGTTTTATGTTGAACTACATATCATTTTGGTTCTATTGACAGCTAATAACGGAAAGTTGCCTCTGATGCCAATGTGAATTCAATCGTTGGTTCCCGTTTATTTATACGAACTAAAAATGAATTTAATTCAACTAGATAATATTGTAGTGATATAGCGTCAAGTAAGCAGTGCCGCAAGAGTCGATTTTATACCCCTTCTGTATCTGATTCAGATATACGACCTCATTCTATGAATGATAGTTTGAATCGATCAGCTGACTTTAAATTAAATGGATCTATCAGCATGACTTTCAGAAAATCCATAGATGAAAGTTTCAACAACCATGTTGTTTTTTTTTTATTTCTCATGGATACAAAATTTCAACAAACTTTTAAAAAAAGATTGTTATAAAGGAAATTTTCAACACGGTAAGTGAATCAGTTGCCTTATATTTCTTATTTTATATTCGGGAATGCATTAAGGTGTGGAAAAAGAACTTTCAGAAAGCGGCCTTACATAGTACACAAAAAATTAGTATATTCAAAAACTGAAAATTTTGGCTATATAGCTACTGAAATAAATATTTGCAAACACATATTTCAGTTATTTAACGAGACCGGCACATTATAAAACTAGTACAAAAATGTCTTGTTGAAGATACAGATCCAAATATTTTGAAATGATAAAATATGTGCGCGCGGAAGTAGGGTTTTTCAATTGATTTCCTCAAATATCTCCGAAAAGGGAAATGACAAATTACAAATGGTAATAACTCTTTTTTTTTAAATGCAACACCCTATATTTTATTGCATCATTGCGTGGCATTTTTCAAGAGCATTTTGTCGATATGGGGTTTGTGGGGTCTACTTTGTAAAGTTTGCGAGATTTGTTGCAAAATAAGAAATTTTAATGTTTTAAAAATAATTAAAAAATCGAGTAGGTCGTTGTCGTAAAACTTGACACATCCGTGTACTTTCAATAATTTTACATGTTCAATTGTTAATAATTAATTTCACTCGCGACGAGTTGGTGAAAAACCAAATTCACTGATTTGTTGAAAATATGAACAGGATGTTCATAAAATCAGATGTGGAATCATCTGCGACTGAAAGATAAACTTTAGTCACTATCTTCCATCGTCAAGATAACCTCTTGTGGGGTATTCATCTTGGAAAGGGAAACATTCTCAATTGAATATTGACTAGAAAGATTTTTCTGTGAATTGAAAAATCCACGATAAATGAAGTTATTTTTTGTGAACGTCTAACAGATGTTAGACTAAAGCCACGCTGGACATTGAACTACATCTGATAAATATTCTGAAAAGACCCTAACTAAAAGAAAAAAATGTGTAATTGAAAATTTGCATTTTCATTCAGATAGTTATTTGATTCTCTATTCCAGTCTTAATTAAGAACTCATAAAGATGAATGAGGCAAAGAAGAATGTTTTCCAAAAGAGAGTACTCACCAGAAATAATTCATAACATTGACGCAAGAGATTCTAGGTCTTCAATAATTTTTGTCAAGAAAATCTATTTCACGCTTCCACGATCATCAGAAAGACGGAAGAAATGGGAAACACATTTTCAGTCGCAGATGATTCCACATCTGATTTTATGAGCATCCTGTTCATATTTTCAACAAATCAATGTATCATACCCCATGACAGGTTTTAATGTCAAAAAACACTAATTACAAATTGTCTCTCCAAAAGAAATGATTCTAACTTTTTCCATCTTTGCAAAGTGAGATTGCTTCTTGAAAATGTGTTTCCCATTTCTTCCGGTCTTCCTGATGATCGTGGAAGCGTGAAATAGATTTTCGTCAACAAAAATGTATTGAAGACCTAGTGAATGCAATGCATCTCTTGCGTCAATGTTACAAATGATTTCTGGTGAGTACTCTTTTTTGGAAAACATTCTTCTTTGCCTCATTCATCTTCATGAGTTCTTAATTAAGACTAGAATAGAAAATCAAATAACTATCTGAATGAAAATTAATTACAATTTTTTTCTAGTTAGGGTCTTTTTAAATATTTCAATGTAGTTCAATGTCCAGCGTGACTTTAGCCGTGGAAGTAGTTGTTTTCTGTTAGACATTCACAAAAAGAACCTTAGTTATCGTGGATTTTTCAATTCACAGAGAAATCTTTCTAGTCAATATTCAATTGAGAATGTTTCCCTTTTCAACAAATTCACTGTATTGTCGAAGTCCACAGAATCTACCATAAAAATATACAGAAGCAAGAACTCCACTGGTGTCTTCATTACAGAAGTTAAGAGATCGGCTTGAACTAACTGGTAGTGTGTCTTAAATCAAAAAGGAAATTGTTGGTGGTCGGATCAATGAGGAAAAAGAGTTGAGAAAAGTTTTATTGATGCTATACAGGAAAATCCTCACTTAAGCACTAGGGAAATTGCAGCTGAATCGGATATTTCACAAAGTAGTGTGAAATATAAGTTTCACCCTCATCATCTGAACCTACATCAAGAATTGTATGGTAATGATTTTGCAAATAAAGTTCCATTTTGTATCAAATGAATGACATGATTGACGAGGATTATAATACTTTGAACAAAATTCTGTTTTTTGGTGAAGCAACGTTTAAGAACAAAGGTTCGGTCAACAGACATAATATGCATATTATGTAATCTAAAATTCTCACTGGTTGAGGACTGTTGATCACCAAAATCGATGGACGCAATTTTCGGGGAGAAATTATTGGAAATCTCATTATTGGACTCTACTTTTTCGACATTGTGCTGATTGGTGAAAAGTATTTACATTTTCTTTGCGAACATCTTCCCAGAATGTTAGAAGAAGTGGATTTGAATACCAGTATGACCATGAGGTTGCAATACGATGTTGTTGCAGTGCATAAAAATAGGATGCTGTGAGAATATCAGTCCTGTCCTAATAATAATAAATGACTTTATTGTTTTCTCCATTTTATACAACTTATACTTAAAATATTCATAATTTTATTGTGTTCGCAAGAAAACAAAAGGCGAAGTTCAATTTGGATTCCGCGAGCGTCACCAAATTGGTCTTTCACTTAACCTTTAAAAATTCCTAGAGTGCAATATGGTGAAGAGAGGAAAATAAGAAAAATAAAAAAAAGAAAAAGAAACGTGTTATCTCTGGTATGAATGTACGAATGAATTGGATAAGGGGTTGTATGTTTCTTCATTGCTGACTATCATACAAATAATCTCTGTATTTTTTCCTGAAGGATTGTGAAGTTTCATTTCTGATATTAATAGGAGCTGAATTATGGATTTCACAGATTTGGTAACTGAATGATCTTTTGAATTGTTCCGCTTTAAATTTAGGTGGCGTTAGAGTACCTTTGAACCTTATATTTAAGGTGTGGACATCACTGCGGTGCGTGATTTTTCGATGGAGGTATACTGGGGTTTTGGTTGATAATATTTTGTGGAATAGATTAGCGGCATGATGGATCCTTCTATTTTTCATGTTTAACCAGCCAATTTCGCTAGTTTATGTGAGATTTTTTCATATTTGCGAATTCCATATATTATATTAGTCGAATTTTGAACCTTTTGTATTTTTTTCACATATTGACTAGCTGAACATTTACCATATAAGGAATCCGCGTAATTGAAAGGAGATAGGACCAATGTGTCACAGACAATATATTTCAATTTGGTGGAGAGAAAGTGCCTATTGCCGTTGATCATTTTTACTGTCGAGTATGCACGTTGAACTGATCTATTGGCATGTTTTTCAAACCGTAGATTGTCATAGGTGGTTCATCATTTATGCGAACATCAAGTGAGATACTCACTTTATCACGATTATTCTTGGATCCGAATAACATGACATTAGATTTGCTGGCATTAATATTGAGACAATGGTCCATGCATAGATTTACAAATCTTCGGAGATCACTATTTATCTGTACACAAGCTATTTCAGTTGATTGAGTAGGAAAACGGTAGTATAGTTAAGTGTCGCCTACATAAAGATTAACACTACATTCATTAATGCTTTTCATTATATCCGGAGAGTACATGCAGAACAATAAAGGACCCAAAATTGAACCTTGCGGTACCCCAGAATTAAGTGGGTCGTTGATTTGGCAGAGGAGATATGATTCCTTGGCCCGCGCGATCCCCAGACCTCATTCCTATAGATTAATCTCTTTGAGGGTACGTGGAAAAAAGAGTTTCCAGAGATCGTCCAACAAGTGCATATGATATGAAAAACAGGATCACGGAAGCCTTGCCAGATTTCGGCGCTCATTTACTACTAGAAGACTTACAGCTTGTGTGGAACATGATGGTGACCTATCCGAGCATTTATAAGTAGCCTTTCCTGAACATTTTTACATTGTTTTCTGTTAATAATATTTTACTGTTCTTGTAAAGATTACTAGAATTGTTGATGAGGTTTCTTGTTCTTAGATTATAATCTCAAAACAATGTTTTCGTGGGTTAGTGGACAGGTACGAGACAACAACGCAAATTTTATGTCGACGTTTCGTTATATATTTAGACTTCTTCAGGGCTACAAAGAACAAGCTTACTAAGTTACGTTTACTCATTTTCGATAATTTCAACAAACAGCAATAATGAACATTTTCAGGAAAGAGTCCATTTTTCAAAATGGAATAGATGATGAAAGAAATGAGTAGGCTCGAAGTCGAGACTGTGGAAATGACTGTGGAGACGACTTTGAGACTACTCTTTCTTTGATAATAAAAATTCTCAAACAATAAGATAAATTAAGGAAGCATTTGTAGCCCCGAAGAAGTGTAAATATATAGACGAAACGTCGGCATAAAATTTGCGTTGCCTTCTAACCCACGATTTTTTTTTATGATTACTAGAATCGTTTCCTGTGTGATGTTTCAATTACAATATCATTTTAATGAAATATAATTTTTTTCAGAATTGTATGGATGTGTTGAATTTTGCGACAGCGGTCTACTCGATCTTTTTTTTTTTCGAAAAAATCATCAACATTTCTTATTTTGCGACAAATCTCGCAAATTTCACAAAGTAGACTTACAAACCCTCGGCATAAAGCTCTTAACCCTTTAAGGCCTACTGGTTATCAGTGAAAACCACACTACTAATATCCACCCTATGATTTTACTGCCAGTTTTAAGTGGTAACCACGGTATTTAATGTGTTGCCTAGGCATCATTACATTACAAGCTTTTATTTAGTTTCACCTGTCCCGGTGTCTGCCTGTCTGTGTGTCTGTCTGTCTGTAATCAAATCTTGCAAGTTAAATTTGACTCACTCCTAATCGTCCGATTGATTTGAAATTTGGCAGGTGTACATAATTCCGGTGACAATGCAGATGAAATTTTTGTTAGAAAAAAAAATGGCGGCTCCAATATGGCGGACAATGTTTGTGATTATGTTCCAATTCTATTCAAAATTGGTATCTGAGGGTTTTCGGGGCCGGAGATTATGATTTTTCTGTCAAAATTCAAAAATTCAACATGGCGGCTCCAAAATGGCGGACGAGTTTTGTGATTATGCTCCGATTCAATTCAAAATTGGTATGTGGGGTTTTTTGGGGTCGAAGATTTTTTTAAGAAGCTTTTATTTTCAGATTCACCCAACCCGGTGTCTGTCTGTCTGTGTGTCTGTCTGTAATCAACCCTTACAAGTTAAATTTGACCCACGATTGATTTGAAATTTGGCAGGTGCTCATAATTCCGGTGAAATGCATTATGAAATTTTTGTTAGGAGAAAAAACAAAATGGCGGCTTCAATATGGCGGACAATTATTGTGATTATAGTCCAATTATATTCAAAATTGGTATCTGAGGGTTTTCGGGGTCGGAGATTATGATTTCAATGTCAAAATTTAAAAATTCAACATGGCGGCTCCAAAATGGCGGACGAGTTTTGTGATTAAGGTCCGATTCTATTCAAAATTGGTATGTGAGGTTTTTTGGGGTCGAAGATTTTTTTAAGAACCTTTTTTTTTCAGTTTTACCCAACCCGATGTCTGTCTGTCTGTCTGTAATCAACTCTTGCCAGTTAAATTTGACCCACGATTGATTTGAAATTTGGCAGATGAACATAATTCCGGTGACAAGGCATTATGAAATTTTTGTTAGGGGAAAAAACAAAATGGCGGCTTCAATATGGCGGACAATTTTTGTGATTATGGTCCGATTCTATTCAAAATTGGTATCTAGGGGTTTTGGGGGTCGGAGATTATGATTATGAAATTCAACAATAATATGATAGAAATTACTAAACTAGTTATTTAACATCATAAATATTATATTGTATGCAGATGATACATCCTTGATTATCAATGAAGATAACTCATTGTCGGCTGTTGCAACGGTCAATGAAAATTTACAAAAGTTAAATGGATGGTTCTCAGACAATAATCTTTTGTTAAATGTAAATAAAACCCAAATTATGCATTTTGATAGAAAAACCAACGCATTAAACATAGTAATCGACAATGCAGTAGTTGAAACATCCAGCAATATGTCTTTTTTGGGGGTGATAATAGATATGTCTAGATTGGAAATCTCATATAGATCAGTTGACTCGAGATCTATCAAAATATACATATGCCTTATATGTACTCTCTGAAAATATTAATGTGAATGCTGCTCTAATGTCGTATCACGCATATGTACAGTCCAAACTCCGTTATGGAATAATATTTTGGGGAAACTCTTCCCACATACAGAGAGTACTTATTCTTCAGAAAAAATGTGTGAGGAAAATTTTTAAAGTTGCCCGTTGCGAAAGTTGCAAATCTCTATTTAGAGAAAATAATGTATTGACAATTATCTCTTTATATATATATGAATCAATTAATTTTGTTTTAAATAATAAATACTTGTTTAATGACAGGGTAGTATCTCATAAGCACAATACGCAAAGTAAATGTGATTTACGAAATGATAAAGTTAAATATACGTATATTCAAAAAAATGTGCAGTATAGTTTGGTGAAAATATGGAATAAGCTACCAAATAACATTAGGTTAATGGAAAATGGGATTATTAAGAAAAGACTCAAAGTTTTTTTGAGTAAAAATGTATTTTATAACATTGAAGAGTATTTTCAACATAATATGGAAAGTCTATGATACAAAAAATTGATTATTTTTAATATGTGAGTGTTTTAATCTTAATGTATTCATCCTGCAATGTATTCTGGATAACTGGAATTAATTTGCGGGTGAATCTCATAATAATTTTTTAAATGAATTGAATGTATTATTATGTATATAAATACTTCTCAAGTCATTTTACCCTAATGTAATATTTTAGATTATTTATTTGACATGTTCTACACCTCTATGAGGTATACCTATTATTCGACAGAACGAATGAAGACAACTTACTTACTATGTATGTGTATATATACAAAGGTGTCTGTGTAAGTGTATATCGGTACCTATTAGAGTATGTTTATTTAGAAACCCATTATTTCGTTTTTAACCATATTCGACAAGTCTGGTAATTGGGATTTGATTACTTTCCCTTTTAATATCTGTGCAAGTTTCTCAATTTTATACATTTTCAATGATTTTATTACGACAGGCAGTATGAAACGACATACATGTAAATATTTTACCGTAATCATTGTAATTGTAATTATATTTAAGATTATTTATTTGAAATGTTCTACACTTCTATGAGGTATGTAAATTAACAGAACGAATAAAGATATCTATCTATCTATCTATCTACTAAAAATAAAAATAAAACAAAAAAAATTAAAATAAAAACAAACTTTTATTAGTTGTTAATGAAAACAGGAGACCTAGACCTAGATCAAACAATGAAAGAAATTATTCTTTTCTTTTTAGTGCATTTGTATAAAAGCTTGTCTTTAAAAATGTTTTTTTTAATCTACTGTCGATCGTGACGATGTTTGGTCGTTTTTAGCTGACATTTATAATGCCGAATTGATAGCGTAAGGACCATTTATTTCCTAGTGGTTAGCATTAGTAACCACGTCCTTCAGGATAATCCTGTATATTTTTTGTTATTTAAATCTCATTTTTATATTTTTTGTTTATTTAAGTCCCATTTCAACTAAAGCTTATGTTAATAATAAACACATTTCTATAAAAAAATCTCATTATTTTTCACCGAATTAATTTCGGCCTCTTAGTGTTGAAAAATGTCATGCGATGATGCAATAAATTATAGCTCAAATGTGCGCTAAAGCCTAAGGAATCGACTGGAAAAAAGTTGGTTAAGGTTTATTCTGAATGTCAAGGGAAACATTCTCAATTGAATATTGATAGAAAGATTTTTCTGTGAATTGAAAAATCCACGATTAAAATGAAGTTATTTTTTTTGTGAATGTCTAACAGAAAACAACTACTTCCCCGGCTAAAGCCACGCTGGACATTGAACTACATCTGATAGATATTCTGAAAAGGCCCTAACTCAAAAGAAAAAATCTGAAATTGAAAATTTGCATTTTCATTCAGATAGTTATTTGATTTTTTATTCCAGTCTTAATTAAGAACTCATAAAGATGAATGAGGCAAAGAAGAATGTTTTCCAAAAGAGAGTACTCACCAGAAATCATTCGTAACATTGACGCAGGAGAGACATCGCATTCACTAGGTCTTCAATACATTTTTGTCGACGAAAATCTATTTCACGCTTCCACGATCATCAGGAAGACCGGAAGAAATGGGAAACACATTTCCAAGAAGCAATCTCACTTTGCAAAGATGGAAAAAGTTAGAATCATTTTTTTTCAATACATTTTTGTCGACGAAAATCTATTTTCATAAAATCAGATGTGGAATCATCTGCGACTGAAAGATAAACTCTAGTCACTATCTTCCATCGTCAAGATAACCTCTTGTTGGGTATTCATGTTGTCAGAAACATTCTCAATTGAATATTGATAGAAAGATTTTTCTGTGAATTGAAAATCCACGATTAAAATGAAGTTATTTTTTGTGAATGTCTAACAGAAACAACTACTTCCGGTAAACCACGCTGGACATTGAACTACATCTGATAGATATTCTGAAAAGGCCCTAACTCAAAAGAAAAAATCTGAAATTGAAAATTTGCATTTTCATTCAGATAGTTATTTGATTTTTTATTCCAGTCTTAATTAAGAACTCATAAAGATGAATGAGGCAAAGAAGAATAACTATCTGAATGAAAATGCAAATTTTCAATTTCAGATTTTTTCTTTTGAGTTAGGGCCTTTTCAGAATATCTATCAGATGTAGTTCAATGTCCAGCGTGGCTTTAGCCGGGGAAGTAGTTGTTTTCTGTTAGACATTCACAAAAAAATAACTTCATTTTAATCGTGGATTTTCAATTCACAGAAAAATCTTTCTATCAATATTCAATTGAGAATGTTTCCCTTGACAACATGAATACCCCACAAGAGGTTATCTTGACGATGGAAGATAGTGACTAGAGTTTATCTTTCAGTCGCAGATGATTCCACATCTGATTTTATGAACATCCTGTTTATATTTTCAACAAATCAGTTTATTCTGAAGTTATGAATTTTTCTGTGAGACTGTTTTAACACATACATTGACATATAAATTTTTATTTATTTATTCACCATCATAAGTACAAATATATAAAATAGTAGAGTACACTGTTTTTTTTTCATATGGTAAATAAGCAGATTGGCCCAAAAAAGCTCTCGAAGAGCTTGTCTATGGGCAGTTTCTACACTATGAAGAAGAAGAAGTTTATTCAATCTCAGAAAATAGACATGGCATTTAGTTACATATAAATGTATGTATGTATGTAAACATGTAAAAACAATACCACAGAAGTAGTGGAAACTACTTGTATGTGGAGTATTGATTTTATCATGGTAGACTCGCTCACATTATAGTGTCTGAAATGGTCTGCAGAAAAAATTCCATTGTATAAAACTTATTTTAGTATAAAAGTAATAATTATAAAATTTAAAATACGATATGGCAGTAATTACAGTAAGTGTATATAAAAAAGAGTGTACGAGATATGTATGTATATAAAACTTAAATTAAATAACTATCATATAAATGTATATATAAAAAGAATGTACGAGGAGATATGTATGTATATAAAACTTAAATTAGATGACTATCCTAAAAGGTTAGTTAAGGTTTATTCTGAAGTTACCAATTTTTCTGTAATAGTGTTTTAACACATACATTGACATAATAAGTCAAAAACTATTGCAGATATGACTAAGAAACTCGGGTGCGTTATATCGATAATCTGGTGGCGAATCCAAAAATGTATATTATTTTGGGACATCCTGTATATGAATAGATAATTTGAAAATGTCGGACCTATCGTCTAGTCTAGTCGATAGCTTGGATAGCAAAAAAGTTATGGATCTTGCACGCACCCCTGGGTAATCCCGTATCTATGAAATCCTAACCTAATGAATATTTGAAATTTTCCCCACAAATTTATTAAGTTGCTATTATTTTATGACACGCTTTATATTAGCTTCACTTGTATGTTTGTTTGTAACCGACTCTTTTAGGCGCGATTTTGACCCACTTCCTGACGTCCAAATGATTTGAAATTTGGCAGGTGCACATAATTCCGGTGACAATGCATTAAGAAATTTGTGTGTGAAAAAAAAACAAAATGGCGGCTTCAATATGGCGTACGAGTTTTGTGATTATTGTCCGATTTGCTTCAAAATTGGTATCTAAGGGTTTTCGTGGTCGGAGATTATGATTCTTTTGTCAAAATTGGAAAATTCAAGATGGCGGCTCCAAAATGGTGGACGCGTTTTTTGATTATGGTCTGATTCTATTCAAAATTGGTATGTGGGGGTTTTTGGAGTCGAATATTATGATTCTTTTGTGAAAATTGGAAAATTCGAGATGGCGGCTTCAAAATGGCGGCCGAGTTTTGTGATTATGGTCTGATTCTATTCAAAATTGGTATGTGGGGGTTTTTGGTGTCGGAGATTAAGATTATTCTGTCAAAATTGAAGGATTCAAGATGGCGACTCCAAAATGGCTGCGAGTTTTGTGATTATGGTCCGATTCTAATCAATATTTATTTATTTATTTATTTATTTATTTATTTATTGAATACATCCAGCAGGTTCGAAAACCCAATTACAGGTGTACATAATGTTTATTGCGAACATGATTTCATAATTAGGTAGGAATTACAAAAAGAAAAATTAAAAGAAAATTCGAATAGCAAAGATAAAACATAAAACTATATCTAACCCATTAATTAATTTGGTAATAGGCGATTTATTGTATGTTTGAAATTTGATAGGCTCGAAAAGAAAATATCTACGTTGTTTAAGTTATTATAGCTTCGACACATTGTCGAGATAGGACAGTGAAAATGATGAAGCGTGTGCGGAACCCCAATGTTGAATAGTAGTCGAGATCTGGATGTCACACGCGGAACATTGAAATTAAAAAAAGATAGTAGGGTTGATGAGTCTATTAAGTTGTTGACAATTTTATACATAAATATCAAGTTGCCTTTTTCACGGTGCTTTATTAACGAGCACAGATCAAATTCTTCGAGAAGCAAGTTGTAGTTGTATCCTCTTTCAGGATAGATTCCGTGTTTTTTCAGGTAGCAGAGTTTTAAAAATATCTTTTGGATACTTTCAATATTTGAGATGAATTTCAAGTGATTGGGATTCCACACTGGGCTACAGTATTCGAGCTTACTTCTAACATGAGAATAGTACAGGGTACGTAGAGTGTCTATTGAGGTGAATTCCTTGCAGTTCCTTATCAGGAATCCCAATGACCTGGTGGCGCTTGAGATGGTATTATCAATGTGTTTCGAAAACGTTAACTTAGGATCAAATGTAATGCCAAGGTCTTTAAATTCAAAAATACGAGTTAAGTCAGAGTTGTTGATTTGATAGTTAAATTGAACTGGAATTTGTTTCCGAGTGAATGACATAACTTTGCATTTATTAATATTTAATCCTAGTTTGTTTTTCTCACACCAAATACAGAGATTTTTTATATCCTCCTGTAGTAAGTTGCAGTCTGATAGATTATCTACTTTCCTAAAGATTTTCATGTCGTCAGCATATAATAATGTATGGGAATTAATGCAGTGTGTTATGTTATTAATAAACAGAAGGAATAGAAGAGGTCCTAGGTTAGAACCCTGAGGAACACCCGAAGTAGCAACAAATGTCGATGATTTGACTCCTTCATATTCGACAAATAGATTTCTATTTGATAAATAAGATTTTAGAAGCTGCAGAATATCAGGTGAGAAGCCAAAGTACGGTAGCTTTCTTAGCAATTGTTCATGTGAAACCCGGTCGAAAGCCTTACTAAAATCTGTATAAACAACATCGACTTGATCTCTAGAGTCGAGAGTTCCGGAAACAAACTGAGTAAAAGTACAAAGATTAGTGGAGGTAGAGCGGGCTTTAACAAATCCGTGCTGAGAGTCTGAGATCAAATTTCTCACATGTGCATACATAAGGTCACCAAGGATTATCTCAAACAGCTTGGAGAAAACTGAGATTAGGACAATAGGTCGGTAGTTTATGATTTCGGTCTGTTTTCCAGCTTTGAATACCGGACATACACGAGAAATTTTCCATAGTTGGGGGAAAGTTTTAGTTTTGATGATTATGTTGAAGATAATGTGAATAGGTTCGATAAGTAGCTCAATATGGTCTTTCACAAATTTGATTGGTATATTGTCAGGTCCACAGGTGAATTTATTCTTCAATTGTTTTGCCGCATTATATATTTGCTCGATGGAAATATAATTTATATTGAAAAAGTTGAGACTATCGCTTAGGTGTTCTTCATCATTAGAGTCGTTATGATCCGAGGTAGTAGAGGGTAAATAAATACTTTCAAAGTATTTCGCAAATGCGTTGACAATAGTGTTGGGTGTTGAGAAATTTAGATTTTCGTAAAGCATTCTACCAGGTATACGTGATTTATTCATTTTTGAATTGATGTAGTTCCAAAAGTTCTGGGGGTGTACTTTCAGATCTTTTTCGGCATTTTTCACGAACAGAGTGTAAGCACTATTTATTGCTGATTTAAGAGTACGTCGGGCATTCCTCAGGCGTTCTAGGTAAAATAGATATCTACGTTTTCTGTACATTTTTAGATAATGATTTTTCACTTTCATTTTAGTAATAATATCTCTTGTTAACCAAACTGGGTATTTGACTGACCGACATTTTTTTAAGGGAACACATTGTTCAAAAATACGTTGAATGGTATTGTTGAAAAAGAGGGATGCTGAATTTACATCTGGGAAATTAGGTAAGTCGCACCAATTCACTTCACTAAACAGTTGTGACAGTTTTCGGATATTTGCTTTCTTGAAGTTGAACCGTTGTAAATTTGATGTGAAAGCTGGAATTTTCTCACATTCAAGAAGAATGTTTACTAGGAGTCCTGGATGATGCACGTCAATGGGTACCAGTGTATTTTCGTCTCGTGAAACTTCAAGGGCATAATCACTTGGGGCGATAACTAAATCGAGTATCCGATTATTGGCATTACAAATTTTATTATGTTGAGTAGAATCGCAATAATTCAGAAATGCGTTGAGACGTGAGACAAGATTGGACTGTTGATCAGGATTCTCAGGATCATATTAAAGAATACTAGTTAAAAAAATTCAATAATACTAGTTAAAAAAATTCAATAATAATAATAATAGTTTGAAAAACTGAAAACACGCGTTAATAGAAAACTAAACTAAAAAGTTGAAAATAAATAACAGTTTAAAAAACTAAAAAACACGCTTTTATAGAAAACAAGACTAAAAAATAAGAAAAAAATTTATTTTATTTAAAAAAATGCGTGGGCTGCCTGGTATCGCCTCGACCAACAATATTACCTGTGATCTGAGACATTTCTTACTTTACTGCCCTAGGTGTGTAATGTACTATATAAATATTGATACCATGCACCCCACGCTTTTTTTTAAATAAAATAATTTTTTTTCTTATTTTTTAGTCTTGTTTTCTATAAAAGCGTGTTTTTTAGTTTTTTTAAACTATTATTTGTTTTTTAAATATAATTATGTGAATATTATGTCCTAGGAATCCACCAATCAACACTATCTTTTTTCGCCTATCAAATTTTCACTTATCTTCTTTCGCCACCCCCGAAAAAAGCGCGCACGCACATTTCTGCGGCACATGTGCGCCAGCTGTGCGGGTGGAAAGGGGGACCCGACAGCAGCATCAGTCTAGTGGTAATGGCATGACGCGTGGCTGCGCCCCCACCCCCTCCCCTCGACCCGGAACATCCAGTAAACCACCCGCAGGTGTGCTCTTCCAGGTCGGCCACCACCCTCTATTCACGCACCTAAATTTACTACGCACTTCTAGGAAGTAGCGATGGAATGTCTTTCATGGCAGGCGGGGGACGGACAGGGTACTTCATTGATTTTTGCGTGATTTGCGAGTTACCTGTCCTCTCGGGTGATTTGAATTTGGCGGTGTTGCAAAAATGCTAGAGTAGGATGTATGATCTGAAAATTTCTAAAGAATTTTGAATTGACGTGGCCGATACTTGAAGAAAATCCATAATGAAAGTAAACTAAAAAAACACTTAACTAAGTTTTCACAAAAATTGGTTTACAAAACTCACGACACGTGTTCCGCTATACTATAGCTTTTTCAAGTGATTATTTTTTGACATTTCTCAAAACCAATGGAAACTTTCAATTCAAATCATTCATGTCCCAAGCAGCATTATAGTGACGGAAACTGATGATGCAACTTCGACTCGTAATCACCACTTAATCTACCACTATACAGTGAAAATAACTAAAATTTTATTTTTGTTTAGTTGTAGTCACTTAATTCTCATCTATGGTAGCCATTCCACAGTTCTATAACTTATTAGTGTTATTTGAGGTGTCTGAAACAATATGGCCACTGAGCAAATCACTTTAAAGGTTTTCAAACTTAAAAGTGGAAAATAACCGTTGCGGTAACCATCCTTCACCACTTAAATATCACCTAGAAGTCACAGTCACTTTCAAAAGAGTATGATAGTTTCGGTGACGTTTTGGTAACTTCCATAAAACCTTCAATGTGGCAGGCCGTTGATTGTGATATGTGGTGATGGTTGCCACGTTCTTGCTATCTCCATAATTGATAGCCACAGTACGCATTTAATAAAAGTCACTACAAATTACAATAACCTTCAAAATTCACCATTCCGCGCGATGACGAAAGCTAACCTAAGTTTTCTCAAATTATTTTATTGTGGCTTACAGAAAGTTAGTTTAACCTGCTACGTGTGTGAGTGAATAAATTTTGGCTTTGGGGTATACCAATTAGCCATGCCTGCTACGTGAAACATAAATGATATTTATTCAATATGAAATGGGTTATGCATTTTCTTTTGACAATTTTCCTTGATTTTGAAGTGACCGTGGATTGGTTCGTGCCATGACGAAAACTAACCTACTTTTTCTCAAATTATTTTATTGTGGCTTACAAAAAATTCGTTTTACTTGTTACGTGAATGATATTCATTCGAAATAAAATGGGTTATGCGTTTTCAATGACAATTTTTCTTGATTTTGTATAAAAAGGTTAATTTAAATGATGGATCTCTGACTTGTGCTCCTGTTAATATTTATACCTATTGTTAAATCTGTTGCAAAATGCCATCATTTTCATTACTTGTTAATTGATAATTGTTACTTAATACTTGATAATTGTTCATTGGAGCTGCATAAATCCACTATACTTTCTACATGTCCGTTTTTAACAATCAATGAACATGCACCCGCGATTTCGAGGTTATAACTTTGAAGTGGCAGGTTTTAATAGCCCGACGTATTCGCCCCTTTCAAGGAAATAAGACCTATTGTAATTTTTAGGTTATAACTTTGAAGGGGTAAGTCATGGGCCTGCGACGTGGGTGCTACTTTCCAGTGCTGGAAAAGTTAATAATTTAGTTTCACTGGTCACTTTATGATGGCAGGAGCTTTAGAATGGTATATTTATACTTTCTGATACTTTAAAGTTATATTCTCCAAAAGCCAAACTTGGTAATTCATTACGTAAGTATTTGTTTCAACTAACCAAGATTGAGAAAGCAATGTTTGAGGGATTTAACTACATAATTTCAGAGACGAGTTATTTCCAAAATTATAATGTTTTCCTTAAATAAAGAGTATTCAGATGGCGCGTGCTCACAATCGAACTACAACACCCATATTTCACATAAAACTTTCAATCGTTTTAATTTTATCCGGATCAGAAGTATCCAAATTCAATATACTTACGCGTTTGTATGTTTATGTTATATATTTTTATAGTTGATCGAGTATTAGAAATGAATAGAATAGAATAGAATAGTACTTTATTGATCCATAAAAAACCAGATACATGGTATTGGATAAGTCAAGAATTATGATAAATTTAATATGTAGATGTATAAAACAATAGGATACGATACAGTTAAATAAATAAATAAAATAATGCACAAGATACGAATGTCAACTCACTGCTACAAGAACACATGACCCTAAATATAATATGTATACCCATATATAAAATTTAAAAAAAAGATTCGAGAGGTGAGAAATTAGACTATGGCTACCAACTAATTCTAATTAATAGGTTCCAATATGTGGGAATCATCAAAGTACTCTTGTAATATGAATCAGGCAAAATGGAAGAATGAGGAACATTTATCATAAAAATAAGTTTCTGAACAGAGATAGAGCTACATATTATTTACACAAACGCAGTCAGTTGTTTAACGTGTCTAGTGTCGGCCACTACATATCCACGTTTTTGCCAGGTGACCATAGCGTGGTTGGAATGTGGCTATCTGAGATCCAGGAACGTAGATCGGAACGTAGCAGCCACCAAAAAACTGTTCCCCATTTTGGTAGCCGCCGCGTGGTAGAACCATGCATATTACGTGGCAGTGGTTGCGGTCAAACACCTCAAAGTTTTTCAGAATTGTGGCCGCTACGTTCTGTCCACTAAAAATGCTACTTTGGCTTATCGAAACATTATTATAATGAGAATAATCTACCTGGAAAATTGCCGCGGGAAGTATTTTGTTTTTCTTCTTTGACAACCTATATTTTTAATTTGAGGTCTGTCATCAATTCGCTTGAAAAGTGAGAAATGAATCAAAACCGGTTTAGTTTATATCGAGGAAGTGTGTTTGTGATCGTAAAGTCAAAAAATAACTACATAGTACCTCAACACGAGAGTTCAATAAAGTGGAAAATAATTCTCCAGATCTCTTTCTCAAACTTTTTGCCATTTGGCAATAGCATCATCAAAGCAATGCTTTTCAGTCAGGAGATGGTTAGCGAAGTTTCTACATAGGACAAACAGGTATAGCTTTCAAGCAACGCATATCTGAGCATAGAAACGGTTTTATTAGGGGCAAATCTAATTCAACTTTCGCTAACCATTTCCTGACTGAAAAGCATTGCTTTGAACTTTTGCATGTAGAAAAGACTCGATCTCCTAGAAAGCTTAGAGATTAACAAAAACAAGAATTCCCAATACTTATTGAATTACCAGATTAATTTGAATAAATCGCCCCTTTTAAATCTGTGTACTAGAAATTGAATAATATTTCGCCCAATAATCACTTGATTACCTAATATCCAGCTGACTACCTGCTTCTATTATTTATAGCAAACCACAGTAATTGTAATTTATTTGCCACTTGAAAAACCTATAGTATAGCGAAAACACCTGTCGTGGGTTTTGAGAACCAATTTTTGTGAAAATCGTAGTGAAATGATTTTCAGTTTACTTTATTAATAAAGAAATCAGAAATTATCATCCTACATTCCGATTGATTCTTATCCTTGCATACTTATCAGAGTTGGTTTTGAAATGTTGATGTTTAATTGAGTTGTTTATTTTTCATAAAATTAGTGAAGAAGTCCATATCACGAAATGGATATCCATGCAGGAATAATACTCATCAAGTCATCTCCACAAATATATTTTATAATATTATAAAAAGCGAAACATGTTTCGGGTTTAGAAAAATCCATCATCAACTACTACATATCCAAATTCTTGTTTTCTAACATTTGAAGATTTGTTACAATCTATTTTATCTTGGAAATAATGGAAATTTCCTCCTTTAACATATTCATATGTTAAATAACAATCATTTTGTACTGTAGTAGTTGTAATCTCTTCTCTTTTCATCATTCTTACCCTTCGACTGATGATGGTTTTTTCAAAACCCGAAACATGTTTCGCTTCTTATAATATTATACAATATATTTGTGGATGACTGCAAATATTATTCCTATATTTTCATAAAATTATTGAATGTCACTGTCAGCCATATCGTTACTTTGAATGTCTAAAATAACATACTTATAAATAAAATAAAAAAAGTATGATTAAATACAAATTATATTAAAAAAATATATAAATATTAAAAATCCGTTCCTCTTGAAAAATTATCTAATCAACTTTTGTGTAGGTCAATTAGTTTAATTTTAAACAAGACAATATTCTGAATTCAAGAGGGGCGTACTTCTTCATTTGATATTTTTAATTTGAAGGGGTTTAAATAAGAGAAGAGTGAACACAGTCGATAAATATAAGTGAACGAAATCAGAAAACGTTCCTTCGAAAAAACATTGTAAAGTTCTTTTCAGGTTCATCTATAAAAGAAACTTGAATCTACAGTGTTAAAAAAATATGTTCAACAAGTGATTTCTAAGATGAAAAGATCAGGCGGAAATTTAAGAGTCATCAATACCATAAAAAAAGTAATAAATAAGATATTTTATCATTCTATTTTCACAACGCCATTTAGTATGTGCAAAATTTTGCGCTATCTTAATGAAATTTTCAATACGGTCAATTTGGCATTTTGACAACATACAGTATTATAGGAATTTAATATTGAAAAATATCTACGGAACCAAATTGTAAACTCATTGATCTCTAGGTTTGAGTAATCAATAAGTTCATCGGGTGATGTTCCTTTACTAGCTATGATGGTATCAACCGGTGCCCTTTTTATGTTATAAGTACCGATAACACTATATTTAAATAACGTTGTGAGTAACATTGCTCTTGTTTTTTTTTTACATTTAATTTCATCTTATTTATATTCAAGATTTATTTACAAATTATAATGTAGCATTCATTTTCTCTGTGGCTTTATCAAAATTTACACCACTACATGCTATTGGAGTATGGTCTGCAAAAATAATTATAAATTTATAATCCACAAAAATGTCAATATCATTAATGTATAATATTCAAAGGAGAGGACCTAGTACGCTACCCTGGGGAATCCTCATAACATTATCTATTTCATAGGATGTTTGGTCAGCAAAACGGACTTTCTGTTTGCGATTTATGAAATAGTTGCTGAACCAATGAAATACTTTACCCCTAATGTTTTAATTTTGTTAACATCATTTGTTTGTCATAGTCTCAAATGCTCTTTTTAAGTCTAAAATACTGCTCCAACATATTTATTTTTGTCTAATTTAGTTTGAAAGTTACAAATTGTAAGTTGTGTAGCTGATTCATAGAAAAAACAATTCGAAAACCGTACTGGTTAGTTATTAGTATCGAATTTTTTTATTCAATTGGTTGTCTCTATGAAATTTCGAACCAAATGAAGAGGGCAATAGCCAAATTTATATGCTAGTTCCATTTCGCATTTCCTACATTGACAAAGGGACCGAAATTTGATTCTGTAATCAGCTTTTAGGAATTGGGCAGAATCACAAAGAATATGGACAATTTTCCACCTGATCATGTTTTTGTTAGATGATAATGGCCTTCGTTCAGCAAAGCTGAAATTTCTTTATTCCGGAATAATCCTTTTGGGTCTCGTTCTTAGATTGCTCTTTTTGTCCGAAATAATGCAATTAAATTGAAATCTGCGCTGCCATACAATATTTTATAGTTATCCGATTATTCAGTTTTTATAGCTTCCAAAAAAACTTTCCGGAACACAAAAGTCCAAAGACCTTGCAAGTCTTTGTGTCTATTATTTTAAAACCCGACGTTTCTCCGAAATTATTTCTGGTCGCTGGTCCCCAATATGTGTGTGCAGATCCAGATCAGCTGTCTCAATATAGGGGTGAGTTGGGAAAAAATAAAAATATCAGTAGAGTATCTTGGTTTCTTTGGAAATGTGAACAGGATAAATTTAATAAAAAACTAAGGTACGAAACGATTTTCAGCAGTTAAAACAGTATCGAGCGCTAACATAAAAATGATTTTTGCTAGATCATTTTTAAATTTTGTTAGGATCTTATCTAGATTTGATTTTGTTACAAAAAATTCCACTATGATTTTCCATTTGAAAAGTTTTAGAGCATAACATTCTCTAGTGTGATATTCATGATAATCAGAATTCATATTTTTATTTTTGGTGAGAAGAATAAAAAAACCGTTTCTAAGAGTCAAATGTTTTTGGTTTATATAATTAAGATATTTTCGAAGAACTGTAATTTGAAAATACGTTTCTTATCTCGATTTTGAGGTTTCAACACAAATTTTGCTGCAGTACTTCGAAGTAATATTAAATATTGGAGTTTTATATACAGTGCTTGTCTAAAGAACGTCCCCCCCCCTACTAATTTTTGAACCACTTGGTATACCGCAACGAAATTTGGAGGGCTTGAATAGGAGATGAAAACCTACTTTTTCGTGAAAAAATTACATCTAAAAATTTTAAAATGGCGGCTGGGCGCCATCTTCAATATTTTTTTTAAAAGAACACCCTGTATATTCCATTTTCGAAATCTGCTCATAATTCTCAACAGTTTTCTCGAATACACTTCACTCCTAAATTCAATTGTTTTCGAAATATTAACGTTTGAAAAGTGACATTCCGGATTAACATGAAGCATGGATTTTGGTCACTTCCGGTAAAACATTTTGCTAATTAAACGTTGTTATTAATTTGTAGTTGAATCTCTAAATGTATTCGACTAATAAGAGGCGTAAAGAGAGTTTATTAAGGATAAACAGTACCGCTTACCGGAAAATCTCGAAGCCTACGAAGGTTGTCTGTAAATTCACAATCGAAACAAATCGGTTAGCTAAAAAATTTTAAATTATTTTTGAATAACACTTTTATTTAACCAAAACAATTATTTCATCAAGTGTTAAATGTGGCCCCCTCCTAAATCTTGACAATAAAGTGCCCTATTATAAACAGCTTCTCTCACGTCTGTTCATCTATTTCTTCACATGTATCTATTATTCTGCGTTCCAACTCTTCTATTGTTTGGCATTCAGTGGTGTAGATTTTTGACTTCAGATACCCCCAAAGGAAAAAATCTAGAGGTGTAAGAACCGGAGTTCTTGGTGGCCATTCTGTACTTCCCCTGCTACCTATCCATCGCCCAGGAAAGTTTGTATCGAGGAACTCTCTAGCCATGCGATCGAAATGGGGAGGTGCCCCATCCTGCTGACATATGATTTTACGATTTTCAAACTCTTCCTGATTGTTTAATACAATTTGTCTTATTCGAGGTTCAATTTCAGTTTCTAAAATATTTCTGTAAAGAGCTCCTGTAAGATTGTCTCGGATGAAAATCGGTCCCACAACGCGATTGCCCAAAATCCCCGCCCAAACATTCACCTTTTTAGGAAACTGGGTGTGTCCCTCTCTAAAAATATGCGGATTAGTATCGCTCCAGTATTGGTACATTCTGTTTGTTGACTTTTCCATCAAGAAAAAACGTGCATTCGTCTGCGAAACATACACGTTTTAGGAAGCCCCGTTCTCCTTCAATTGTTCTTGTTAACCACTCACAAAATTCAACCCACCGGTCTGGATCATCCTCCGTGAGAGCATGCAGGATTTTCATTTTATAGGGATGAAACTTTTCTTTTTTTAGGACTCTTTGGGCACTTTTTGAACTTACTCCACAGGATTCAGCAACACAGATGTCGACTGAATCGGATAGATTACCATTTCAGCAACAATTTCTACCTTTTTTTCTTCTGAAAGGGGCGGTTTTCCTGATCTTAGAGCATCTTCAGCGTACCAGTTGCTTGGAGCTTATTTAAAAGTTTGCGCAAATATGACCACGAAATAGGATTCTTGGGAAATCTATCATTAAACTTACGGACTGCTAGATGATAATTTCTTCCAGCTTCTCCAAATATCAAAACTACTTCAAATTTATCGTCTAAAGTACGAGCCATGATCACACTTTTCATAAAAGGATTTAAGCGCTCAACGGACTATTTGACAGTTAGCAGTTCAGTTTGACAGAAAACAAGATGTTACTGCGACAACGATTTTCTCCAATGCAAACTTGATTAAAAGCAACATTAGTGTTTTTGGTTGGGTTTGAAATGACCAAAATGTCACTTTTCAAACGTTGTTATTTCGAAAACAATTGAATTCAGGAGTAAAGTGTACTGAAGAAAACTGTTGAGAATTTCGGGCAGATTTCGAAAATTGTTATTGAATATTTAAATTTGTTATTGAAGATGGCGTTCAGCCGTCATTTTGAAACTTTTAGCTGTGATTTTTCCATAGAAAAGTAGGCTTTCATCTCCTATGTAAGCACTCCAAATTTCGTTGCGATATACCAGTTGGTTCAATAATTAGTAGAGGGGAACGGACTTTAGACGAGCACTGTATATTAAACTAACCTAGTTTATTTTCAAATATTGCATTGCATATTTTATATAATATTCCAGTAATAGGATTTTTCTTTGGACACAATATTTAGAGTTATACTCATTACAGACATCCCTTTCATGTTGAAAAAAAAAATCGCCACTGTAACCTCATGCAGAAAAAAAAACCCTGCCGATTGGACTAAATGTCTAGAACAATAATATTTATACAAGAATTAATTAATTAATAAAAAAAACCTTTTTAAAAACAATCTTTTATTCAAATACCCTAAAAAGTACAAAATAATAGCTTTGGATGTGTAACGTAGGTTATTCTGTACCCCTAACACCCACATACCAATTTTAAATCGAATTCGACCATAATTACAAAACACGTTCGCCATCTTGGAGCCGCCATCTTCAAAAGGAACCCCTTTTATTTTTAATTTTGTCAGAAAATTTATAATCTTCGCCCCGAAAACCCCCCACATACCAATTTTGAATCGAATCGGACCATAAACACAAATCTCGTCCGTCATCTTGGAGCCGCCATTTTTATTTTCTCTCTAACAAATGCATTGTCACGGGAACTATGAACACCTGCCAAATTTCACGTTAATCGAACAACTAGAAGTGGGTAAAAACCATTTGATTCAGTATTACCAAAATCATCGTTTGGATTTAACATACAGAATAACAGCAATTGTTCTATCAATATAAATCTTGTAAAAAATTAGTATGGGTATTGTGTATTACCTGTTTTTAAACAACATAGGTCTGTACTTTTTTGCACGCCCGTCAGAATTATTTGCACTCTGTTCAAAAATAGTCTACTTTTGACATTTAAAAGTCATCAAAAATGACAAATTTTTGTACATAAGTATTGGAAAAAATTAAATTCTGTAATTATTCGATTTGGTATTTGGAAGGGACTTTATTGAAGTAATCATTGTACTGTTCAGTGAGACTTTGTCTCCGAGCTTTATCTTCATGTTTCAGCCCTGGCTCAGCATGTTTTTCAGTACTTATGGTTAGAGCTCTCTTGAATTATCTTTATCATTGTGGAGGTCGTTATAAGGTCATCAAATCATTACTCGAACAAGTTCGTTCAAGTCCTCCTTGTTCAATTTTAAATTTAATTAGTGTTTTTGGCGGTACTTTTGTTAAATTCTTAGAGGATATAATTTTACTTCACAGTTCACAGTTTGTAATTGATATACGTATAAGAAATGAGTCGAATGCATTCATCGACTGTTCATGTTTTTCTCTTTGTTTTTGTATGAAACGATTTTTCCGAATGTTTCCCCACTCTCCCCTCCAAACGACTAATGTAAAGAAACCCTGCGGCAAAAAGCCAAGTAAAAAGAAATACCTGTCCATTCTACTAGTACAAAAAGGAACTACAATGCCGAGCATTCATTGAAAAGAATGAACTTTTGCCTACATACCTGTCGTTCCGATTTGCCAAGTCGAAAATATATTTCACCTCAGTAATCATTGTCAGGCATTCATAAAAGATTGAGCATTGTCCTGAATCGTTTCTCGGTCCCATTCATTTTTCCAGATAGCGAAAAGATAAAGTGTTTTCGGATTTCACTTTTTTGGTCTTTTTCTTCGACGAGATCGGGTTTTGGCTTTCGCAAAATGGATGATGTCCTTCTTAGTTTAGATGGGTTTGGGATTACAGGGCATTGGAAGGCGAAAATGATTTAATCTTATCTTGTATAGCGAATCTATCAGCTTTTTGTCAACACTTTTTCCTATTGCGTGAGCTTGAATTATAGTTTTTTAGGAATATTGAGACTCTGGGGCCTACTTTTTGGGTGTGGCCATGAATTGTTTATTAACCGACGAAACCAAAAAGAAGGAGGTTCTCTAGTCGACGCGTATATTTTTTTTTTATGTATGATCACGCTTAACTTTTTACTGAGACGTCCGATTCCGATAATTCGTTTTCAGTGGATAGGGTGTACTTCGAAGTTGGTCCCATTTGAATTTAAAAGATGAAATCCACCCCTAAGGGTAGCAAAATGAAGGATATTGATCATTCACCCTCTGAATTCTGGTCCGTTAACCGATTCTATCAGGCATAACTTTGTACTGGGTTCTTCATTTGGAGATTCTTTTTTTAATAGATAGGGTATACCTCATATTTGGATTTCGAATGAAATTATCCACCCTTACGGGTAGAAAAATAGGGGATAATTGATTTTTCACTTGTGAACATTGGCACACACATATGTAGTTGACAATGACAGATCGCCACTGTCCACATCCTTCACAATAATTATATTCTATGAGAGGATGGAATGGTATACAAAGTAATGAAATAAACTAACCAGAACAACAAAAATAATTTATATTACAACAAATAGTAAAAATAGATAATCATATTATTTAACTGGAAATAGTTGAAGTAGGGTGGGTAAGTAAGTATTTTGGAAGTAATCAAAAAACAAATATGTAGTAATTAGTAGATTTCAGCCACAAAAAATTGAAAAATAAAAACTTTTTAACAAAAAATGAAACCGACGAAATACGGAGCTGAAAAGTAAATAAAAACTTTTTAACAAAAAATTAAACCGACGAAATACTTAACTGAAAAGTAAAAAATAAAATAAACCTTCTTAGTCTCAATAACTGAGCTCCTAAACTAATGTAAGTAACTAATTTTGAGTCGGCGCCAAACAAACAAGCAAATGAATTAGGTAAGGCGTAACATGATGGCATCGAGTTGCGCGGTGACATTCTGATAAATTTTTTGAAGTAATTTTATGATCTTCGTTGATTGTTCGTTTGGCGCCGACTCAAAATTAGTTACTTACATTAGTTTAGGAGCTCAGTTATTGAGACTAAGAAGGTTTATTTTATTTTTTACGTTCCAGTTCCGTATTTCGTCGGTTTAATCTTTTGTTAAAAAGTTTTCATTTTTTACTTTTCAGTTCCGTATTTCGTCGGTTTAATTTTTTGTTAAAAAGTTTTTATTTACTTTTCAGTTCCGTATTTCGTCGGTTTAATTTTTTGTAAAAAAGTTTTTATTTGTACATGCATTTCTTCAATATGGAGTATGTCTAGATTCGTTGAATTCCTACCTGACAGATCCCAGGTGATAAAAATAATAAGGAACTTGTGTATTGGAATATGCATTAATGGAGGCATCTCACGAATATCGTTTAGGGACCATATTTTTTTATTGCTTATACAATTGTTCTAACAAAATATCTCCAGAAAATTTCACCATTGGGAATGACACAAATATTATTGTCGCTGATACCAGTAAATTTGTCATTTCCATGAATCTCTACTGCGAATGATCGACAAAAAATTCTCAATGCAACAAAAATCCTGCGAGCATCACTTAAGAACATTTATCGAACATATACCTATTTGGGCTGGCCCGATATTTTTATTACCATAAGCAGATAAATTTGAAATGAAATAAACATATCCATTTCGTCTTACCACTGATTTATTGTCTACTTCGCACTGCACTTTGGAGCTGTGCAACATTTCCTCGAAAAACATGAGGTCTCTTCATTATATTAGAAAATTCATAAATTATTTTCATTTTTAACCGACCAAACCAAAAAGGTGGAGGTTCTCTATTCGACGCGTATATTTTTTTTATGTATGACCATGCATAACTTTTCACAGAAGAGTCCGATTCCGATGATTTTTTTTTCATTGGATAGGGTGTACTTCGAAGTTGGTCCCATTTGGATTTGAACAAAAAAATCCATCCCTAAATGGAGGATATTGATCGTTCACCCTCTGAATTTTGTCCGTTAACCGATTCTATCAGGCATAACTTTGTAGTGGGTTTTCCGATTTGGATGATTCTTTCTTCATTAGATAGGGTATACCTCATAGTTGATCATTTCCAATTTGGAATGGAATAATCCACCTCTATGGGTAGAAAAATAGGGGATGATTGATTTTTCACTGGTGAACATTGGCACACATATGTAGTTGACATTGACAGATCCTCCTACATCCGTCACAATAATTACATTCTATGAAAGGATGGAATCATATACAAAGTGATGGAATCATATACAAAGTGATGGAATCATATACAAAGTGATGGAATCAACTAACCAGAACTTTCAAAAATATTTTATATTGTATAACAATAAATAGTTAAAGTAGATAATCATATTATTTAACAGTTAATAGTTGAAGTAAGCTAGGTAAGTAAGTATTTTGGAAGTAATAGAAATTAAGTAGGTAGTAATTAGTAGATTTCAACCACAAAAAATTTAAAAATATTTTTTTTTAACAAAAAATTAAACCGACGAAAAAATCAACTGAAAATCAAAAAATTAAATAAACCTTCTCAGTCTTAATGATAATTGAGCTCCTAAACTGATGTGAGTAACTAATTTTGAGTCGGCGTTATTCTCTGATTTACAATGGAGTGAAGATTTACATTAAAATTCCAAGTGGTATTGAAGAGAAAAATTTCCAGATTTTTTTAAACAAAACAAAACAGTACTATGTGATAAGGCCTACTACAATTTGGAAGAATTTTATGACGATTCACTTTAATCTTAATGTATACATTCGTTGATATTTAAAAATAAAATAAATGTGTTGGTACTCAATATTCATGTTCATGAATATTTTCATCCTGTGATTTTGTGTTATCATTTACTTACATTAGCTGATGTACTCTCATGTCCTGCAAAATTTTATCTATGTGTTTGAAACAAGAACTTTCTCATACACAATAAACATATATCCACCATAACTTTCAATTATCAGAAGGTAGTCTGAAATTATAATTTGTAAATTGGAAATCTTTTATTCATGTTTTATTTTCATATGTCTAAGTGATTTTATATACGTTTGTATGTCTTACTCAATTTTTTAAAATGGAGATATTGTGTATTGTTTTTTCACTTATTGTTTTGTGTTAATTGTATGTCTAATTAGCTTTGAATTTAAATTGATTTCTTTCATGTTAATTGGTTAATTTTCATTTATTTGTTTTGAACTGTTTTACATAAATTCAATATAGTTGTGGATATTCTAGTTGAAATAATGTCCATTCTCTTTAGTTCTCCAACTACTTCTTACTAACTCTCGGTAAAATGACCCTGTATACATTTCTGATACTGTGTATTTTGTACAGTATATTCCGAAAAATCGGGATTCTATGTTATCCTTCGAAGAAAAAGCTACCCCACTCAACAGTTCGTCAACAATGAATTCGAAAAATCATCCATATATATTGACTCTGCTCTTTCCTCCGGAAACGGCGTCGCAAGCACGTGCTCGTCCAAAAACACGGAAATGCAGAGCGCGAAGGGCCCCGCAAATTTATTCAATTCTTTTCGAGTGCTTGCGGATAAACAGGCGCGGGGAACGTGTCTCAAATTACTAACAGCAGCAAACATTTAGTGAACGTCGTTCCTCTTACTCACTTCCTGTTCGAAATGGCCGGGATCGAAGAATTAGTTGTGGGTGCGGGCGATAGTTTGAGGAATGAATAATACAATGGAGAACATTTAAGATATGTAGCGTTCACTTGTATTCAAAAGTTAAGTTTGAGCAAAAAGTAGTCTGTATTAAAGGGCTTATGTTCTTCTTCAGCAACCTAGTACAGGGTATTGCATGAATGTATTTTTTTGTGGAGGAACAACGTTTCTTGACATGTTTTTTGGGTAACCTTCCACAGTCTGAAAATGAAAATGTAATCAGGAAAATCTATACAAGTGTAGAAAGGGCAAACTAATTAGTTCACTCCGATAAGTTATTGCGTTCACCAAATTATATTTCCTATAGAAAAATTATTCAATTAGTCAATAACTTGTCTTCTTCTGAATTTGCCTATCAAAAAAATTTTAAAAAAATTCAAAAGATACTTCTCTATATAGTTTTTGATTGACGTTTGTATAGATTTTCCTGATTATATTTACATTTTCAGACTGTGGAAGGTTACCCAAAAAACATGTCTAGTACAGGGTGTTTCATAATTGAACGCTGATCCTAAAGGGCGATAATCCTTGGATGATTTTAAGAAAAATTCTTCATATGAACATAGGTCCGCAACCCCTTTATTTCTGAGACACAGGATGTTGAAATTTAACAAAAAAATCCGTTCTTCCCCAATATCTCTGAAACCGACTTGGCTTTTTTTTCAATTTTGGTACATGCAAAGAATGCATAAAAATAAATTTTTTCCCTGATAAAGGATTTCTTAATTTTCATCAGTGGCGTCCCTGTTAACATGCCCTGCCATATTTTTGATCAAAATAATGATACGCCACTGTCTTTTTTCCAAATAAATATTATTTTTGTAATTGTCCTCTATCTTCTCTTCCGGCGAACTATTTTTGAGTTAGAAAATAAAATGCATTCATTTGCTTGTCCCTATGCGATATCAGCCGTTGAAGAGTAGTATGATTATCTTGTGGGCTAGAAACATCTAGCATAATAATAATGTTTATTTACTAGAAAGAGAATTACAATGAAACATAGAAATATATAAGTAAATAAACGGAGTAAATCACAGAAGCAAAAGATGCTTGTTTGTGATTGATAAATTTAATTGAATTAAATTGTACCTGATAAGGACCACAGAATCATCAAATACTTGTATGTGGATTATATGGTTTAAAATATATAAGTACAGATAATCACTTTGTTTAAAATTGCTTAATCTATAAATATTTGAATGTACTATTATTATGGCTGAGAAATATAAAGGTAAAAACAGAGATAAAAATATGATATCAATACGAAATCACAACGATAGGGACTATTTAAAATCACTCAATCTATAAATATTTCAAAATACTGCCAATATTTTAACTGGAAAGTATATAAATAAATAAAACGCAGAAATGTTAATATCTAGCTAATTACAGGAGTAAAATGTTCATAATCAAATCAAATGTTATAATATATATATATATATATATATATATATATATATAAAATAAAATAAGACATGTAAATTTTCAGTTTATAAAACAAAATAATATAATATAATATCACCAAGAAATTAAATCTCCAAAATTAACACTGAAACCATTTACGTAAATTATTCTTGCCAATTGTCTGGAGAATTTACTGAATTGGTGTCTATCAGTCAGTGACAGATAGGTTTTTGTTGATGTCTAATTTCTCCGGTCAAAAATTTCCCGAATTCTTTCTCGCGAAATACTTGAAATAAATGTATTTATGTCCTTTTTTAGCCGTGGGAATGTTTCAGAGGTCTGTATGTTTTCTGGTAGTGCATTAAAGGCTGTTGGGCCCAAAAAACTATATGATCTCTGCCCTATGGTTTTCATTGTAAGTGGAACTATATATTTGGTTCTGTTACGTGTAATATAGTTGTGGCTCGGCTTGTTGAGTTTATTGTTTTCTTTATATTGATTCAAGACAAGTATTTTGTATAGTAATTGTCTCAAGTCAAATATACCCGATTCTTCATACAATTGGTCTGAACTATAGCGGATAGGTTTGTTCAACATTATTTTCGAAAATTCCTTCTGAATCACCTCTAGTGGACGCAGGTACGTTTTTGATAGACCGCCCTATCCAATTAGTATGCTAAGAACACATTTCGTTGTTTTCAACATAAACAATTTTAACACCTCTTTAGCTAGATACGTGATATTATTTACGTTATAAAAACTTATTTATTAAAAAAAACATTGAAAATTTTACAAATACCGAATTAGCAGACATGCATTACTTGTATGGGCTTGCTGACGGGAACGCATTGAAGCCAGATGACTGTATCAAGAGCGCTTCCCAAATAGAATAGTTCCTGATGCTCGAACTATTTCAAGCACCCACAGAAGGTTATGTGAAACAGGACGTTTTGAGCCAAATCATCACTTGAAAGGAGCACATCGGACTGCAAGAACACCAGCAATTGGGGTAGCTGTTTTAAATTCAGTTGACGAAAATCCTGAAATAAGTACGAGGCAAGTTGCCAATAATTTGAATATTGCCCATATTCTAGTATGGAGGATTCTTCATGATTATTTATTATATCCCTATCACATTCAACGGGTTCAGGCTCTACTTCCTCGAGACTTTCCATTATGAGTGAATTTCTACCAATGGTTTCTCCAAAAAGTTACCGAAAATCCTTTATTTGACAGGGAAATTTTATTCACGGACGAAGCTAGTTTTACTAAAAACAGGATTAGAAATTTTCATAATAATCATTTTTGGGCCGAGAAAAATCCGCATGCAATCGTGGAATCTCATCACCAGGAGCAGTTCTCATTGAATGTCTGGGCTGGAATTATTGGAGATTACCTAATTGGACCTTTTTCTACCACGCATATCAAATGGTCATAATTATCGCCGATTTCTTGAAGATAATTTGCCAATTCTTTTGGAAGATGTTCCTATTTTAATGCGAAATCGCATGTGGTTTATGCACGATGGTACATCTGCTCATTTTAGTGCTCTGGCATGCGAATATTTGGACCAAAACTTTCTTAATCGCTGGATAGGTCGTGGGGGAGCAGAGTCATGGCCAGCTAGATGCCCAGACTTAAACATTCTTAATTATTTTCTTTGGGGACATCTTAAGACTTTGGTGTACAGTCAACCAATTCTAACTGAGGAAGAATTGCGAAACTGCGTAATAGTTTCCTGTGAAGCAATAAGGAATACTCCAGGAATTTTCCAAAGAGTACGCGAGTCAACGACAAGGAGGGCTGAAGCGTGCATACTTGCAGGAGGCGGACATTTTGAACAGTTAATTTGATTTCGGTATTTTTTTTTCATAATAGATATGTTTTTAGTAATAAAAAATGTATTGTTATGCGTACTCATTACAAAAACTAAATAATAGTTACCATAAAATTATAAAAATCTTGCCTAGATCCTTTCCACAATTGTGAAATTAAGACTAAGAGAAAAAATCGAATAGGGACAAGCAAATGAATGCATTTCATCGTCTAACTCAAAAACCGTCTGATGGTCGAAAAAAAGGCAGGAGACCATTTTTATGAGAAGATAGAGGACAATTACAAAAATAATATTTACTTGGAAAAAAGACAGTGGCGTATCATTATTTTGATAAAAATACGGCAGGGCATGTTAACAGGGACGCCACTGATGAAAATTAAGAAATCTTTTATGATGGAAAAAATGTATTTTTATGCGTACTTTTCATGTACTAAAATTGAGAGAAAAGCCAAAGCGGTTTCAGAGATATTGGGGAAGAACTGATTTTTTTGTTAAACATCCTGTATCTCAGAAATAAAGCGGTTGCGGACCTATGTTCGTATGGAGAATTTTTCTTTAAATCATCCAAGTATTATCGCCCTCCAAGATCAGCATTCAATTATGAAACTCCCTGTATAGCGGACCATATGATCGAATCTGGTCACAAAATTAATATTTCATCATTTGGAGATCATCAAACCGGTCAACGACAATAGAAAATTAGATTGCTTGGAGAGTATAGTTATCCACAAAAACCATATTGAAAATTTACTTAATGGCGCTAAAAGACTGACGTATTCCGCCTTGTTTACTTTAATCCCCATAGAATCATCAAGATCCCATTAGCGATTCAAGGAACAGAAATAAGTATTAAATGGCCCAATTAGAAACACCAGGTATATATTGTAATAACATGAAACAATTTACCTAGTGATGAAGATAACTTAATTATCGAAATGCTCATACAGGGTTATTCATTGGGAAATGCGCATATAGTAAGGAGGAGGAGGTGCTCCTAAATAACCTATATTCTATGGGTTTATCGTTCTTTATAACCAAGATACAGGGTGATTTATTAATTTTCCATATTTTTTCAATTAGACATAACTTATGAACCACCCATAATTTTTGTAATATTTGGTTCGTATGTTCTTTGTCCAGTGGTGTCCATTAACATAATTACAAAAGTCTTATCCCAGGTCCGGCCTTAAAAAAATTAATAAGTAGATTTCGAGTCGAAACAACACCCTGTATATCAATATTTTAAAATTTTATTTACAAAGTTGGAAGGAGCAGAAAAAAGTAAGTAAGACTAAATGTACTTGGTGTTTCCGCATACAACTTTTTTACTTATTAACTTGAGTCAAATCTAGATGTTTCGATAATGAGGTGGCACAAAATATTTTTTTAACCCCAAACGGTACTTTTCCAGCTTTAATCCATAAAATCATCAACTATTTCTTATTCTCTTGAGTTCTGGATCCCAACCTTATTGGAAAACGATAAGACATGTCCGTATTTGGGACAAATTATTATTATCAATGATTAACTTTCAAACGTATGCGTAAAAAAATTATCATAACATTTGTTCATTGCGCTACATTTAAAAAAAATATAAAAAAATAACGTTGCAACAAATTGTATTTAGTTAAACTAAAAGAATTAGACACAAAAAAAATGTTAACAACATAACTTATAACAGTTGTTCAAAGTGGCCTCCATTTTGCTCAATACATTTCCGTGCTCTTGAAGTAAGATTTGTAATTGATGTTCTAATCATGGCTTGGTTATTTCTCAGTTCGTCGCATGAGTCCTCAATTCTTCCTAGAAGGTCCTGCCTAGGGTTTACTTCAGTTGAATAATTTTTTGACATTAAATAACCCCAAACATGGTAATCGAGTGGATTACAATCGGGCCCCCTTGCAGGCCAGTTGTGAGGTCCTTCCCTGCATATCCAAATGATTTGGGAAGTTGTCATTTAAAAACTCTCTCGCTATTACCCTGAAATGAGGTGAAGCACCATCATGTTGAAAGTACATGCCTCCAACATTAACTCCTGCATCATCTAGCAATATGGGTAAAATATTTTGCAGGTACTTCGTTAGTAGATGTGGCAGGATATGGGGTCCAATTAATCAGTTGTTAATAACGCCACACCAAACATTAAAAGAGAACCTGATTTGTGAATGTGTTTGTTTTATGGCGAACGGATTTTGTTCGGCACAAACATGGGAATTCCTTGAATTATTAACACCATCTCTGGTAAATTGAGCTTCATCGCTAAATAAACACCTGTATATGATCCTATTATTTTGTAAAACAGTAGACTGAGGAACATTAGTGGCGTGACTGATTCCTATCGTACTAATTTTTGGATCATTTTGTACAAGGTTAAGAATGTCTTGCTCCAAATCGATATATCGTCTTTCATAACTTTCATTTTGTGCTACAGTTGGAAATTTACCGTGTTCTCTAAGGTAACTAAACACATTAGAAAAAGTCTGTCACTAGGTAACCGCCGGCCAGGAAAACTCAGCTTTCCCATTACCATCATAAAATCCATAGACATACAACATGTCTGCATATTCATTGTTATCAAATTTGTGTGGCATTTTAAGTAAGCAATAACTGTTATCAACAAATAACGTAACAACACAAGTACAAACTCTAAAGTCATCAACTAACGTCAAAATTGTACTCTGACATCAGCCAACTTGACAATTACAACAATTTGGGATATCAAACCTAAAGTGTATTGAAAAGGGAAACATTCTCAATTGAATATTGATAGAATGTTTCCCTTTTCAACATGAATAGCCCACAAGAGGTTATCTTGACGATGAAAGATAGTGACTAAAGTTTATCTTTCAGTCGCAGATGATTCCACATCTGATTTTATGAACATCCTGTTTATATTTTCAACAAATCAATCTAAAGTGTATTATTTACTAAATTAAACAATACGTACAGACTGCTTGATTTTATTATTATTATCAAGAATGCATCAGAAGAGTCGAGAAATGATCATGCTCTTGCTAAAAAAATAATTAGACGCGGATAAAGAAAATTAATTTTTTTTGATTTTCTGTTATGTTTAACCTTCAAAATGTAGATTTGTTGCAACGTTATTTTTGTTTAAAATAAAGTTATGCTTTTTTCGGAATGGGTATTTTTTCTCTTTTTTGTATTTTTTTTTAAATGTAGTGCAATGAACATATGTTATTATAATTTTTTTAAGCATACAGGATGTTTGAAAGTTATTCATTGATAATAATAATTTGTCCTCTCGTTTTTCAATAAGGTTGTGGTCCAGAAATTAGGAGAACAAGAAATAGTTGATGATTTTATAGCTTGAAGCTGGAAAAGTACCATTTGGGGAAAAAAATTATTTTGTGCCACCTCATTATCGAAACATCTAGATTTGGCTCAAGTTAGTAAGTAAAAAATTTGTATGCGGAAACACCAAATACATGTAGTCTTACTTATTTTTTTGCTCTTTTCAAATTTGTTAATAACATTTTTAAATATTGATATACAGGGTGTTGTTTCGACTCGAAACCTACTTATTAATTTTTTTAAGGCCAGACCTGGAATAAGACTTTTTTTTATTATGTTAATCGACACCACTGTGGTTCATAAGTTATGATTCATTGAAAAAATGGGGAAAATTAATAAATCACCCTGTATCTTGGTTATAAAGAATGATACACCCATAAAATATAGGTTATTTAGAAGCACCTCTGTGTCCTCCATCTACCTTTACTGTATGCTCATTTCCCAAAGAATAACCCTGTATAGGTGTGAAGTGAATGAATTTGGTGACAGGGTTACTTCTGCAATTATTGATTCCTTTTATAGTATGTCGTCGGCAGCATGTTGGTTATATTTTCTTGCATGATTAAAACCAAAATTCTAATTAAGAATTCACATTATTTACCACAATGTCAGTTCCAGGTTTTGTCTGTCCCTGATTTATAAGTCTCAATCGTAAAAATATATGGACAACTGACAAGTGTCAAATATAAATCTGCATTTATGCCAACAAAAACTGGTTGAAAATGATGGAGGTTACAAAATGCAAGAGGAAGGCCAACTATGAAGTAATACCGGTCATGATCTGAAAAACAATAGAGAAGATATCTAGCTCTCGCTCGGTCAGAAGTAGGTCGTCAACGAAGTACAAACTTGATAGAGATTCCGCTTGATTCCCCACAAATCACGCCTCTCGAGCATTATCCACGCATTAAAAAAAATACCGATATTGGTCGACGCTTGATCGGCACTTCATCGGCAGGTATAATCAGAGATCAATTGAATAATGGAAATCTAAATCATCGTCATGTTGCAAAACGCAATTAGTTCATTTCTAAGTGTGTGTCGTAAGAGATCAAGGAAAGATAATAACAGCGTACGGTTAGGAAAAAACACAAATCAGATGTCGATTTGGAAATTATACCAAAGGTCTGATACACTTTCGAAGTCGTGGGTGATAATTCAAAATTTTTTAGCACGATTATAAACATGTCAGCTTATAAAATAATATTTTTAATAGAGTCATGGCCATCGCAGATATTCTTCCTAATGTTGTAGACTGAGAAAAATTGACTAGTGCGGGCAAGCGTTGCTTTTGATTATAACTGACAGGTTGATTCACAAATCTTCACTCTACCCACAAGCAAACGAGATGAACTCAATGCTAAGGAATGAGATGTTCTACAAAACTATAATGGAAGAGACAGTAGCTAATTAGATGACCAGAGAATGCCCATTGAGGGGGAGAACTTCAAATAAGGGAAAACATTTTTTACTCAGCAACTATAGAGGAAATTCTTCACTACAAGCAATGTCGAATATTTTCGAATATTCCTTTGAAATTCATAATACGAATAAATACTTCCGATGTAACATTTTAAAATAAATTCATTAGAGAATATAAAAAAAATGAAGCTGCTGATGACAGAGATGGAATAGATTCAGTGGCTAAAGAAGGAAAACTATAATCTCAGAAAGATAAAAATATGCAGAAGGAAACTGAAAAACAAAAGTTGAGACAGGTGAAAGTCAGGGTGCAGATTATGGAAAAGTAAGAGAAAGGAATGAGAATAGAGACCGAAGATTCGAAAATTATGAAGAAACTACTCAACAATATCTGGACAGTCAAGCCAAATCAAATCTGGACAATAGGAGATAAGGTGGGCGTTCAATGTAGTGTATTTTTTTACACGCTTTATATTAGCTTCACTTGTATGTTTGTTTGTAACCCACTCCTTTGGACTTGATTTTCACCCACTTCCAGACGTCCGAATGATTTGAAATTTGGCAGGTGTACATAATTCCGGTGACAATGCATTAAGAAATTTTTGTGTGAAAAAAAAACAAAATGGCGGCTCCAATATGGCGAACGAGTTTTGTGATTATGGTCCGATTCGCTTCAAAATTGGTATCTGAGGGTTTTCGTGGTCGGAGATTATGATTCTTCTGTCAGAATTGAAAAATTCAAGATGGCGGCTCCAAAATGGTGGACGAGTTTTGTGATTATGGTCCGATTCGCTTCAAAATTGGTATCTGAGGGTTTTCGTGGTCGGAGATTATGATTCTTCTGTCAAAATTGAAAAATTCAAGATGGCGGCTCCAAAATGGTGGACGAGTTTTGTGATTATGGTCCGATTCTATTCAAAATTGGTATGTGGGGGTTTTTGGAGTCGAATATTATGATTCTTTCATGAAAATTGAAAAATTCAAGATGGCGGCTCCAAAATGGTGGACGAGTTTTGTGATTATGGTCCGATTCTATTCAAAATTTGGTATGTGACGGTTTTTGGAGTCGAATATTATGATTCTTTCGTGAAAATTGAAAAATTCAAGATGGCGGCTCACTGTATATATTGACAACGTTAAAATCTTTGAATGACTCCTAAAATCGAGATTTGACTATTAATACAGCTGTACACATTAATGATTTGGAAAATGATTACAGTTACTAATAGTAATCACGGAATTAATAGTAGATTAGAACAAATAATAGTTTAAAAAAATTTAAAAAACATGCTTTTATAAATAAACCAAACTATAAACTAGAAAATGAATAACTAAAAAACACGCTTTTTATAAAAAACCGAACTAAAAAATAAATAAATGATAGTTTAAAAAAACTAAAAAACACGCTTGTATAGAAAATCAAACTAAAAAAATTTTTAATAAATTTTAATAAATTGTAATTAAGAAAAGTGTAATTTTTTTAAATAAATATAAATAAATAATAATGTAAATGAGAAAAACAATTATTTTATTTTGAAAAAAGCGTGGGGTGCCTAATCTGAATCTTAAAAAGCACCCCACGCTTTTTTTTCTTATTTACATTATTATTAATTTATATTTATTAATTTTTTTTACACTATTCTAAATTTAAATTTATTAAAATTTATTTTCTATTTTTTTAGTTTGGTTTTTTATAAAAGCGTGTTTTTTTTTTTTTAAACTTTTATTTATTCATTTTTTAGTTCGGTTTTTTATAAAAAGCGTGTTTTTTAGTTTTTTTAAACTATTATTTCATTTCAAGTTGCATCGAGAAACGATTACACTTTGAGAACTCAAATTTAGTAGGTAAACTCAGAAAGGATTAGAGTACTAATTGGAAATATTGAGATTGATTTCTTTTCGAAAATTGTTTTTTTTTTGTCCAGAATTGAAGGAAATATAAGCAAATACATCCTTCTTTTTTATTTCAAACGAAAGAGCCCTTGTAAATAGTTCAACTTCCGATTAAAAGCGAATCTCCAGACAATTTCGTTTGAGACATTAACTTGTAATACGAAATGGGCGGCGAATAGCCAAATTCAAACATATAGCGAGAAATAGTTCCTACTATTTCTTAGTCCCGCCGTTTTCGGATAGATAGCGCCATTGAAAATTGCATTCATCCATGGCTTACTATACTATGATGAAATAGGAATGTGATTTTGATAACAACGTCTTTAAAAGTAGCAAGATAGAGGAAAGGAATGTTTCGGATTCGGAGATTATTCATAATAGTACCATGGAGAGTAATCTGAGAAAGGAAAAATAAAAATCAACAATCACTAACGGGATCCGGATGTTCAATCTGTATAATATAACGAAGCTTTGCCTGATAATAGGCCTACGAGAAATTATTTTTCTAAACTTGCACCTCTTTGCCAGTTGATGTAGTCAATATTTCGAAAATTAAATTTTTACAAGCATATATCCAACTTGCCTTGTTTGTTTCTCTGTGATTATTATTTATTTCTCGATTTTTACGTTCGGGTGAAATTTTTGCAAAAGAATTTTGATCCACTTCTAGTCGTCCGATTAACTTTTACAGGTGTTGATAATTCCGGTGACAATCTATTATGAAATTTTTGTAACAGAAAAACAAAATGGCGGACGAGTTTTGTGATTATGGGGCGCTTTTATTCATAATTGGTATGTGGGTGTTCTTTGGGTCGATGATAATGATTTTTTTGTCAAAATTCATTGACTTGAGATGCCGGCTCCAAGATGGCGAACGAGTTTTGCGACTATGGTCAAAGTCCTATTCAAAATTAGTGTGTCGGAGATTATGATTTTTTTGTCAAAATTCGTGAATTTAAGATGACGAGTTTTGTGATTATGGCCCGATTCTATCCAAAATTGGTAAGGGGGTTTGGGGTCGAATATTATCAATTTTTTGTCAGAATTTAATAAAATGACGAATTTCATGAATGACTAGAAAGAATTAAATTAAAATGAGAGAAAAAATTAAAAACAAACTATTATATAAATGGATTAAAGAGGAAAAATAAAAATAAATAAAAAAATATTGTCAAAGACAAGTTTTTATACAAATGCACTGAAAAGGAGAAACATGTGTCTTTAATTGTTTGACCTAGGTTATTCTATGAATAACAGATTCATAAACTTGCCGCAAATACAAAATAAGTATTTTTGCGCCTTGGTATGTAGGGTTTTTAGGGGAATGGGTTTTGTGATTAATAGTTCGGGTTTTTAAGGTCGGAGATTATGATTTTGTTGTCAAAATCAAAAACATTCCAATGAACTTCTTTAAAAAGGCAAATATGTGTTGCATTAAAAATAACTCTCTGTGCAATGCTTGTAACCATTGAATACTCATAACACAGTAATGAACTGCAACAATTCGCTTTCGAAGTATTGGAACGACTGTGGTTTCTTGGGGGTTTTAAAGGCGCGTAGTACACATTTTTCCATGGAAGTATTTTTTTTTCTTCACATATGTGACGTAGGTAAATTATTGTAGTCTTATATTGGTGAATATAACTCGAAATGAATTCAGCTAATCAAATGTATTTATCTAACCAATCAAATCTCAGTATCAGCGAATATACACCATGTTGCTAGTATATGCGCGATTATATACCTCGAAATGAAATCAGCTAATCAAATGTATTTATCTAACCAATCAAATCCAATATCAGCGAATATACACAATGTTGCTAGTATATCCGCGAATGTACACGCTACTTGCTATAAAATAAGTGGGGATTTACCATTGTTGATACCAAACATATGAAAATAATTCAGTCACTGTCAGTTTGTAATAGCATGATATATATAATCTGGTCATATACAACTCGTGTTAGATATTTTGGATGAAGTATACTTTGATATTATGTTAAAGTATACTCACCAAAATATCCATCACCTCTGATATAACTCCTGAAAATCACACGCGATGTATGAGAATAAATCAATAATTTCTGATTTTACAAAGAAAAATTCAGCGAACAACATATAGGACATAAAAAAATATCACTTCTTTCTTTCTATTTTTGATTCTGCAGCATCTTCTATGCACGGAAGGTCGTAATATTTTTAATCCCTTAGTGAACGTTGTCTGATTATTTCCTCCAGTACACAAATATTTTATGTTATTTCTAACTTGGTACCCATTTTTTCTGTCCACAAAATTTCGTCTCTTTCTCAATGAATATTAAAGAAGGGAAATATTCAAGTCGTTCAGAATGAATCGTAAAAATGCCAGAGATATTAAAAATAAGTTTTTGTGAAATTTGAACAAAGTTTTGTTGAGAAAAATTTAAAAAATAATAATAAATATGAGCTGCAACTTTCAACTCTGATATCTCCTGTTGTAGGAATTCAATCTGTGTATTATGGCATCCACAGATTATTCATTGATTTCATGAAAATCGGTTCAATCCCAACGACTTATTCAAACAAAAGTCGCAATCAAAATACATATGAACCTGGGATTCAAAACTAATTATGCCTGGTGGACAATGCGAGATTTTCAAAACATTTACTAGAAGAATATGAAAATTCGAAATTCAATAACGGTTCTTCTGCCGCTGGCGCTGGAATAATATATTCTGCCGTAAAATCCGAAACGAGAATTTCATTATTTCAGTTTCACAGGACAACTCAACTGGCATGTTGCCAAGCAATATAATTACGAATCTCTAGGTTCATTTTTTTAACCTTTGTTGTATCTCATAATGATGGATATAACATCGTTGGATTTTATTTTCAAAGAATGTTATTTCGGAATAACTATTTCACGAATAATTTCTTCCTGATTGATTTCCAAACCAAATGATAATTGATACTTCAAGACAGCTATAACATGGAGTACATAACTTTATCGGCAGTGCCCGCCGGCCAGTTCTCCGGCTATTGTCTCGTAGTAGAAATTAGTTTCGACTATAATTACTCATTTGCACGGTTGGAGACTTGGATAAATATTCACTATAATGCATGGTGGCTCCTCTATCAGATTAGTTTTACAAGCCATATTTGTCGCCAACCATAAAATGCATAGTGGACGTAAAAATTGAACAATGCAAGAAACGAATACAGGCTAAAAGATATTAGGGGTGAGCGAACCACAAAAACAGTCATGGAAATACAGAGAATAATAAAAACGTGGCCAACGAAGAAAAATCAAGTGACAGGAAGGTAAAGCTTGGATACAAGAATGGAGAAAAGAATTGTTATGGAACCGAATCAGCGAAATACTTGCAAATACGATAACAAAAAATAATTATGAAGAGAAAACTCTAAATAATATGAAAATAAAATCAAAAAATAAGGTGAGAATGAAGAGAAAAGAACAAGAGAGAAATAATAAGAATGGAAAAGATGTGAAAATAGGGGAAGTGGCAAAAATATCAGTGATAATTTGCAGGAAGTAGAAAATAACAGAAGTATATGTAATATATGGTGTACCAGACCCAAGAAAAAAATATGTGGAAGAACATAATTATTGATAGGACGGAATGAAATATAAAATAATACAATATATAGCAAGCAGTTAAGGATTATAGTGTATTAGAATTGAGAATAAAAATACTGAAATGGTATTAAACGAATATGTGATGTGATTGCGATGCGATTTCAATGCACCATTAGGAAAATTAGAATGCTATGTGCCTCAGATAAACATCATATAAGAAGACAAATTATATAATGGAGAAAATCTTCAATCCCCAATTTTTTCCTTCGTTTGCCTACCAAACTCAGTAGTTCGGGTAATTTTGGGAAAGTATTAGTTTGTGAAATTGTTTCAGCTTATGACATTTTGAGCAATATATTCCAGCTCTTTAATCACTTCTAATTAACGAATTACTCACATGAAACATATTCAAACGCACTGGAATCGATATAATGGTCAATTTCACACCTTTTGAATCGACCTCCGACCTCTCATTCCCACGATTCAGGTACGGTCATGAAAATGAGAGATGGCCTCTGAAGAATTCCCGAAGAAATGAGGAAGAGTCAACACCAGTAGAGATTCGATCGATTCAGGTGGTTCCATTAATGGTATATATGGGTATGTATTATTCACGAGGTGTACGAGCCACCATAAAATGAAACACTTCAATTTGCAGTATATTCACTTTGCTTCCATAACGAGGCAATATAATGAGGTTTCTGGTGTTACGAAGATAACCTCTGAGAATCGGTACTGTCTTAATATTTACGAAATTTAACGGCAAAACGATATTTACGTTATAGTGCATTCAGGCGTTTTATTCGAGGGGCATGAATATTTAAGTGCCGTTGCAGAACGATCCTTATGAGAGTGATAAACACAAAATGCTTTTAAAATGATCAGATCGAGGTGGCCGTGCAATGCCATGAACTTTTATTCACAACATTCAGATTTAAAGAGCTCGGAAGACCTGGAACGTGAAAATTGATTTTCCTAAGAATCGCTAATATCATGTTGTTCTCGACTTTCTGAATGAAAATATGCAAGGAATTAGCAGACGATATAATGAATAAAAATAATGAAAACTTTCATGAGCACGAACTCCAAAATTCATTATATGTAGAAAATGCGAGTGAAAACGAAGTGAGTGAAATTCTCGAAAATCTTAAACCTCATAAAGCTCCTGGACTTGACAAAATCTCATCTAGAATAATGAAAGAAATTGCAGAATATGTAACTAAACCCCTATGTTTTATCATAAATAAAATACTGAATCAAGGGATATTTCCTCAAAAACTGAAGGAAGCCTCAATCAAACCTCCCTATAAAAGTAGAGACAGACTAAACTGTGCAAATTATAGACCGATTTCATTACTTTCATGCATTGCAAAAATCGTTGAATCGGTCATTAAGACAAGAGTAACCAACTATCTGGACAAGTATAAGATTCTCAGTGACAGACAGTACGGTTAGCCACTCTAAGCTTCTCCAAACTTTAGAAAAAATAGAATTCAGAGGAAATGTGTTGCATGTCGTCCAGACATTTTTTAAAGTTGCCGCTTTTTCTTTAAATATTCAAATGGGAAAGGTTGCAGGCAATAAGTGGGAATACATCCAGGGCCGGATTAAAAGGAGTGGAGGCCCCTAATTATTTTTCAAACAAGTTTTTTTTTTTATTTATTGCGGAACAAATCAAATTATTTCGACACGAGCATATGTAGGTATAATAAAATACAAGAAATAAATAAAATTACAGCGTAAACGAATGGATTCTTGCGAGCTTTTTTCGACGAAAAATCATTGATGATTTTGGTCAAATCCAGCATCCGGAGAAAATCATTCTCAATGCTAGGAAGCGATAACTTTGATAGGCGGCTTTGTCTCATCGTAATTGGCCTATTTTTGTCATTTTGGAAAACGAGCGCTTTCCAGTGCAATTTGACATCATCACATTCTCAGTTGTAATATCACAAGAGAGTGAAAATAATTCGACAGATTTTCGAAAACTTGTTGCCGGGCAATAGACAAGAGAGACCAACTGGCTCGAGTGGCTATTGCCAACAAGTTTGAGAAAGAAATCTAGATAATTATTTTCTACTATATCGAACTCTCGTGTGGTATTCTTTAGATTATTTTTCGATGTTACGATCATAAACACATTTCCTTGCAAAATTATATAATGTACTAAACCGGTTTTGATTCATTTCACACTTTTCATGCGAATTGATGACAGACGTCAAATTAAAAATATAGGTTGTCAGACAATAAAAACAAAATACCTCAAATTATTCCCGCGTGAATTTTCTAGGTAGAATATTCCCACTATTGATTGGCCAAAACGTATATGAATTATTCGAATTGAACGTTTCCATTGGTTTCTAGCAATGTCAAAAAATAATCACTGTAATTTCAATGTTTGAGAATGTAGCTCTGAAATTTTGGTTTTCAAGAATTTGATAGTAGAACATCTTAGATTGATCTTTTTGATAGTCCTTTTTCAGAAGGATTTACATTTGTTGCGGAATGTTATCCTTCTCTTAGACTCACACTTTCAGATTTCGGGGATTTCTCTGTTACAAGCGCGCCACTCAGCGGACACTTGTCAACGCCAATAAATAGGAAAAACAGGTATAGACGGGCAAAGTGTTTGTAGAATCGGCAGAAAAATAGTCAACAGAATTTGAACTTTTGTTCGTTCTATTATGGAATGCGCACGGGGCTGATTATGCAATCAATATTATTGAATTTCATTGTGTATCTAGATCGCTTGTGTCATTCGAAGAATACATTGGCAGAAAATCCTTCATTTAATAAAAAAAAATGTATATATTTCTTTAAATTCAATTTTTCTTGTTTTTACAGCTAATTTCGATTCGATATAATATTTTGTATAATAGTATGATGTTTTACTTGGTGATTGTTTCTCGCATATACACATGATTCATCAGATCGAAGATTAATATTGACCATGGATTTTGACAAGAATACGAAACATGTTTTTGAATGTTTAAAACGAAAAATGAGAGGAAAAAGTGGGAGAACTGCTCTTTCGTTGTCAGATTTTTTATATATAATTTTGCATATCTTTCGGTATTTGTTAGGAAATTTTACCTAAAAGTTTATATTGTGGAGGCCCCTCTCTTGTGGAGGCCCCGGGGCTGCAGCCCCGTTTGCTCCCCTCTTAATCCGGCTCGAATACATCAGTTTGGCAAAATGCCTCAAATTGTCGCAACATTGAACATGAATACGCAGGACATTGTTTCCGTCGGTCCTCTGCGACAATTTTAGTAAATGCTGGGGCAGATTTAATTGCTTTAAAGAGGCATGGTGGATGGAAATTCTCAACCGTTGCCAAAGGATATACAGAGGAATCTTTTACAAATAAAGTAGGCATAGCATATAAAATATTTAGAGGGGGAAGTGACAAAAAGAATGACTTTTCTTCCGTATAAAATTGTACAAACTGAAACATATCTATAAATATACAAAAATAGTTATAATAAATGTTCCATATGTGTAATAATATACAGGGTGATTCAAAAGTACTTTGAGAAACTTCAGGAGGTGATTCCTCACAATATTCTAATATGAATTGTCAAATTAAATATATGTCCGGAAACGCTTCGTTTCCAAGATACAGGATGTTGAAGTTTTATTTTTATTTTCGTTTTTTTAAAATAACTTTCGAAATACTGACCTTTATTGAACGAAAATTGGTATTGAGAAGTTTTTTGAGGTGCCGAATTCGAACCTGATTGCTCTTACAATGTAGGGGGCGCCACCTACACGTCTTTTTCTTTTTTGAAGATTCATAACTTTTTTGAGCTTACTTCTAGCACATTTTTCAGTAAAAAAATCAATTTCTCCATCATATACACGTAAAAAAGCTACCCTTGTTACAAGTCGCTATAAGCAACCGTTTTCTAGATATTTGGAAAATTTCAAGTCGATATTTGATAATCGATGCGTGTTGAAGTTATTACCATTATTTTGCATTCTTCACAAGAATGCTTAGGAAATGAATTTGACATTTGAGTAAGTAGTTTTGGTAATTACATATTATGTGACAGTTAAACGTTTTGTTGTTTGTTGTTTCTGTAAGTTTTGAAACACTAATTTTGAAAAAATTGATTATTTAATCAATAATGCTCATTTAGCCGATATGCATTTCGTTTATGGCCTTGCGGATGGCAATGCGCGCGAAGCAAGACGTATTTACCAGGAGCGATTTCCTAATCGAATACTGCCTTCAGCTCCAACATTTACCAGTCTCCACCGTCGTTTGGCAGAAACAGGTAGCTTTGAAAGGGCAGCTTATATTATTGGAAGACCACGAGCAGTCCGAATCCCAGAATTGGAAGAAGCTGTTTTGAAAGCTCTCGAGGAGAATCCAGAAATAAGTACAAGAAAAATTGCTGAAGCTCTCAATTCCACTCAGTCCACAGTTTGGAGAATTATATACTATCAAAAATTTTATCCATACCATATTCAAAGGGTACAAGCTCTTTTGCCACGAGACTTACCCCAACGCATTACTATGTGTCAGTGGTTTTTGAGAAATTTGGCTGGAAATCCTCAATTTTTAAGATATGTACTCTTCACGGACAAGGCAAACTTCTCCTGAAATGCTATCACAAACTTTCATAACAACCATGTTTGGGCTCTGGAAAATCCGCACCCAGTTAGTGAAAGACATTATCAGTATCAATTTTCTGTAAATGTATGGGCGGCAATAACTGATGATTACTTGATTACTGGATGGCACAACTTACAGAGACTTTTTAGAAAATAAATTTCCGGGACTACTTCAGAATGTACCATTAGAAATTCGTATCCGCATGTGGTTTATGCATGATGGGGCTCCGGCCCATTTTAGCGTTGTAGCCAGGGAATTCCTTAACACTGTCTATCCAAATCGATGGATCGGTAGGGGTGTAGAAGAGCCTAACCAGGCGTGGGCACCTTCCCCAGATCCAAACTGAAGGTGGACACCTTGAACAATTTAGTTTCCTTCATTTTATTTTATTCTACATATTAAAAATTTCTTGAGATGAAATGTTGATATTTCTTGCAAATTTTATTGAAACAAATACAGATTTTGCACTCTTGATACAAAAATAACTATTTCAAACGCGTAAAAATAAATAGAATAGGTGGCGCCCTCTACAAAAAACCAAAACTACTTACTTAAACGTCAAATTCATTTCCTAAGCATTCTTGTGAAAAAAGATTGCTCATAGCGACTTGTAACAAGGGTAGCTTTTTTACGTAGATATTATAGAGGAATTGATTTTTTTACTGAAAAATGTAATGTAATGTAAAGTACACTCAAAAAAGTTATTATTCTTCAAAAAAAAGACGTGTAGGTGGCGCCCCCTACGAGTAAGAGCAATAATATCATCAGGTTCGAATTCGAAACCTCAAAAAACCTCTCAATACCTATTTTCGTTCAATTTAGGTCAGTATTTCGAAAGTTATTTAAAAAAACCGAAAATGGAAATAAAAAACACCCTGTATCTTGGAAACGAAGTGTTTGCGGACATATATTTATTTGGACAATTCATATTAGAATATTGTGAAGAATCCCCACCTGAAGTTTGTCAAAGTACTTTTGAATCACCCTGTATTCAATAAATTTTCTTAATGTGTGTTGGTTGTTTGCGTGTATTTATTTACTGTCGAAAATGTATATAATAAATCGGTAAAAACCGATTTTGGAAGCCTAGGCCGGCAAAAATTTTCCCGGACCGTTGCTTAGCAACCGACTAACATACAAGATTAGCGTATTTTGGGGTCTGAAGTTGCTCCGAGAAAGTAGGCATTCTTGAGCGATATCAGAAAAAAATATTTTTTCGGTCCGGGATGTACCTACTTCCCGGACGCTTTTTCTTTGAGAAAGTAGTATTTTCCGGCCTAGTCCGGGAAGAATCACGTCGATGTTGTCATTGTAAATATGAAAATCTTGGTAGGTACGGTTTTGATAAATGCAGTTGATCATTACCATAGCAACGAAATAACGGCTGACAGTTCATATAAAATTAGTTGTCAAAAGTTTGCATGTTTTTTAATCGCAATTCGCAATGAAATATGGAAAGCAGCAGCGATAGTGACTTTGAAAATATGCCTTGGGAAATTTCCAATTAATATAAATAAGAATTAGAATGTTTTTGTTAATATGTAGTATTTTCTGTTCTGTTCTGTTTAATTCAAATAAGAATTAGAATGTATAATAAAGAAATATGTCGTCTCATTGATTTGTTATTCTACACGGTTGCCGAAAGAATATTGTACGCAACACGCCCGAAAATAGTTTTTTGGACTCACAGACTTCTGGGACTCGCCTACGGCTCGTCCTTGAATTTTGTCTATTCGTCCAAAAAACCCTATTTTCCTGACTTGTTACGTAAATTACTATTCCAAAAAGTAGTTCTATCATTTTATCTTTCAGTCGCATATAATTCCTCATATGATTTTATGAACACGCTGTTCATATTTTCCAAAAATTTATAAATCATCATTTGAATCTTACCTTCACTATAACCTTTGGAAACTTGTGCCCATAATTTCTGATTTGAGGTGACATCATCCACAAAAATTGAAATAAATAATGATAGTTTGAGTTCAATATAACAAGTTTATTTATTTTTCTTCGTGTACGTCTAAGCTTTTAAAGATCGTTCCAAAGTTAAGATATCATTATAAAAGTAATATATTGGTATAAATGTATTTGTGGGTGTGTAAGAATTCTTATTATAATCCGTACAACCTGCTGGTCGGCGGAACGCGCTGGATCCGAGGTACTGCTACGCCGCTAATCACGCTCTTTCGAAATAACTGCTGCAGATAAAATTATAACTTATAAATCAAATTATTTTCTTTCGAGAGTCGATCAAGTGGAAAGTTACACAAATATTGGACTAATAATTCTATGGATTTGTGCTGATTCAGGGCGAGTATATCACAACGGCTTTGTATATGGAGCACAGCCACACTAATAATGGATTGGGTAATAGAATGGTTTCGCAGATGATTTGTTGCCCATTTTAATAACAATTGTGTAAATGGTAGCCGACTTTAAATGACCAACAGCCAGTGAAGGCTATTTATCTTAATGCCATCTTATTCATGCTATAAATTTTATGTATTCGTGCAAATTGATCTAAGTAAAAACTCCTTTCTCCTTCTAATCGATGAAATATTGATTTTTAACAGGCTTCCAGAGAAATATTATCGATACCGAGTGTCGCTGATTTACAGTTCTTGTTTGAGTCAGTAAATTAATGATTCCTCCTTGTTCCTTAACAATAATTTTCACAGGAATCGCTTCTGAATTATTTTTACACTACAAAAACTTTTTAACAAAAAATTAAACCGACGAAAAAATTAAATGAAAACAAAAAATATAATAAACCTTTTTAGAGAGAGAGAGAGAGAGAATATATGTTTATTGTACATAAGAAAAAATCTTGTTGACAAACACATAAATAAAAAATTCAGAGTATGCGAATGAACATAAGTCACTGTCAAAAATTGATAACCACGTCACAGGATAAAACAAATATAAAACAAATGGTGAGACTTAATTAAATACTTTCAGAAAAACATTAAAAAGTTTGAACAAAATTAACAATATGAACAAATGTAAACATTAACTAAGTGTATCATCATAGAATTCAATCAAGCTGTAGTAGGCCTTATCACTAAGTAAAGTTTTTAGTTTGTATCTAAAAACCTGGAGATTTCTCTCTTTGATATCACTTGGTATTTTATTATACATTTTCACTCCATTATATATCAGAGAATCTTTTACTAGGTTGGAAGTGGGTATGGGGAGCTTTAGGCTATTTTCGTTCTGGCGAGTATTATAGGGGATGTTGTTGATTTCATATTCCAATCTATTCTTATGAATTACAGACACTGTCTCCAATATGAAAATTGAGACAAGAGTTAGGATTTTTTTATCTTTAAAAAGAGGTTTACAAGAATCTCTCCATTTGGCTTCGCAAAAGTATCTAATTGCCCGTTTTTGAAGCACAAACACTGACTGGAAGAGTTGATTGTTACATACCCCCCAGAAAGATATGCCATAGTGTAAATGGGAGTCTATAAGTGCATAATAAACAGATTTGGCAGCAGTAGATCCTAATTCGTTTGATACTGTCCTCATAACATAACCAGAAGCCAGTTTTTTATTTAAATGAGTTATATGCTCTTCAAATTTCAGATTACTGTCCGAAAGTAATCCCAAAAATTTTGCTGAGTTCTTGTTTACCACGAGTTGGCTTCCTAAATGCACATTTGATATACAACATTTGAATGTAATAACACTTGTTTTTTTTTAATTCAGAGTGAGTAAATTAGAGTCGAACCAATTCTGGATTGTAACCATGTCGGAAGATATCATTTCGTTCAATTTACTTTTATCTTAATGGTGCCATAGTATGGTGGTGTCGTCAGCAAATAACGTGAACCTTCCGGAAATTGGTAACATGGTCAGATCATTTATATATAAAAGGAACAAATAGTCTTAATAACTAAGCTCCTAATCTAATGTAAGTAACAAATTCTGGGTCTGCGCCAAACAAACAAGCAGATTAATTGCGTAAAGCGGAAAATGATGACAGCAAGGTGCGCGGCAGCGGCGCGGCCCTTCGCCGGAAATTTCCGAGCATTCTCGAAGCCAATATCAGCGAGACAGCTCCCCAAACAGGCACGCACATGAGGGCACACGTCGTTGCAAGTGATCGTGCGAAGAACGCATTTTTGGAATGTTATTGTTTATCGCTGGAGATTCCAATTTTTATTTTATTTTTAACCGACGAAATCAAAAAGGAGGAGGTTTTCTAGTCGACGCGTATATTTTTTTTATGTATGATCACGCATAACTTTTCACAGAGCAGTTCGATTCCGATGAATCTTTTTTCATTAGATAGGGTGTACTTCGACGTTGGTCCCGTTTGAATTTGAAAATAAAAAAACCACCCCTAAGGGTAGAAAAATGGAGGATATCGTTCGTTCACCCTCTGAATTTTGGTCCGTTAACCGATTCATAACCTTGTACTGGGTTTTCCGATTTGGATTATTCTTTTTTTCATTAGATAGGGTATACCTCATAGTTGATCATATTTGGGATAAAATAATCCACCCCTATGGGTTGAAAAATAGGGGATGATTGATTTTTCACTTGTGAACATTGGCACACATATGTAGTTGACATTGACAGATCGCTATTGTCATTATTTTTGTTCTCCTACATCCGTCACAATAATTACATTCTATAAAAAGATGGAATATACAAAGTGATGAAATAAACCAAACAAAAATATAAAAAATAATTCATATTATATAACAATAAATAGTTAAAGTAGATAATCATATTATTCAACTGTTAATAGTTGAAGTAAGGTGGGTAAGTAAGTATTTTGAAAATAACCAAAAATTGAGAAATAAAAACTTTTCAACAAAAAATGAAACCGACAAAAACAGAAACTGAAAAGTAAAAAAATAAACATTTTTATTAATAACTAATCTCCTAAACTGATTTTGAGTCGGCGCCAAACAAACAACGAAGATCATTGAATTTCTTGAAAAAAAAATATCAAAACGTTACCGCGCATTCTGCTGCCATCATTTTACGCTTTACTTAATTCAATTGCTAGTTTGTTTGGCGCTGACTCAAAATTAGTTACATACATTAGTTTAGGAGATTAGTTATCAATAAGAATGTTTATTTTTTACTTTTCAGTTTCTGTTTTCGTCGGTTTAATTTTTTGTTAAAAAGTTTTTATGTTCTGATCATTTCTTTAAAGTAATGATCTTCGTTGATTTTGTTTGGCGCCGGCTCAAAATTAGTTACTCACATTAGTTTAGGAGCTTAGTTATTAAGAAAACATTCTTCTTTGTCTCATTCATCTTTATAAGCTCTTAATTAAGAGTGGAATAGAAAATCAAATAACTATCTGAATGAAAATGCAAATTTTCAATTTCAGATTTTTTCTTTTGAGTTAGGGTCTTTTCAGAATATCTATCAGATGTAGTTCAATGTCCAGCGTGGATTCAGCCGGGGAAGTAGTTGTTTTCTGTTAGACATTCACAAAAAATAACTTCATTTTTATCGTGGATTTTTCAATTCACAGGAAAATTTTCTATTCAATATTCAATTGAGAATGTTTCCCTTTTTTTCAAGATGTCAAATATATATTTCAAGCTTAAGTATCAATATTTCATTTTTGTAGACAATGAATAACCTATTTATTGTTTTGACATTAGTGATGGGCAGAATCGAATACTTGGGAATCGAATACAACTAAGAATCGAAATAATAATCTATACAATTTTTGAGCCAATCATAACTCACCATGGAATATTTAAAATGTTATGATTCGCTCAAACAATTGAATTTGACATTTCCGTACTCTGCGTTTCGCTTAACCTCAACTCATACATTATTGGTTTCGTGCTCATTTGACAGATGGTCGACATTGGAGGTAAAACAACTTCACATTTCAGCTTGTTAAAGAATGTTTATCCGAAATTTTTCTTCTGTTCTTATTGTGTTTCGAGTGAAATATTGTGACAATGGACCTGACAAAATATTATTCCAGTTTAGAGGAATGGTATAAAGAGAAAACATTTTCTTGCATTTCACCACAGCACAATACGAAGGCATGATAATCTATGAATTAAAGAATAACATATGTAATCCAACTACTGAATTCTTTTTGGAATCGTTGAAAAAGTTCAACTCTCCAACATAAACAAATTGGAAAAGTGTGATTGTTTTATAGTTTTCCCAATATCAATTGCAGAAGCGTTAAAAAGTCAGCAGTGGCGGAGATAACCAATTTTATTTAGATATTTTAATATCCTAAAACGTATTTCGATCGGCACACACCAAGACCACAGACGCTACTGGTTTTTAATCTTTCAGAGCTATTAAAACACAAATATAACGCGTGATTTATGACCTCCCATCGTATAGACACACCTCCAAGCATTGATGTACGACTTGATTGGCCCAGACGAATCGGTTGTAGAACAGACAGCAGTCACTCAAGTCCACGTTGACCAGCGGGCTCTTTGTGCCGACGGAGACTGTATACAAGTAGTACAGATTATTTTTTTCCGTTTCTTCGCATATACGCTCGTGTTAGCGAAGTGAGTTTTCATTTGCTCCCTATAGAAACAGCTTCTGCAATTGATATTGGATGGACTATACCTCCAATGTCGACTCTATCTGTCAAATGTGCTCAAAACCAATTATTTTATCAATATACTTGAAAAATTGTGATGCTGCTAAATTCGTCAATTTTTAGATTTAGAAATAAATTGTGTGGTGAGAAACACATCAAAATGATCTTAACAAAAATACATTCTTGAATCTGTTGATGAACATCATTCCTCCTTGCAAATTTCAGCCTCTTTTTAACCGACGAAACCAAAAAGGAGGAGGTTCTCTAGTCGACGCGTATATATTTTTTTATGTATGATCACGCATTACTTTTTACTGAGACGTCCGATTCCGATAATTCTTTTTTCAGTGGGTAGGGTGTACTTTGAAATTGGTCTCATTTGAATTTAAAAAATGAAATCCACTCCTAAGGGTAACAAAATGATGGATAATGATCACTCACCCTCTGAATTTTGGTCCGTTAACCGATTCTATCAGGCATAACTTTGTACTGGGTTTTTTCGATTTGGATTATTCTTTTTTTATTAGATAGGGTATACCTCATTATTGATCATATTCGGATTTCGAATGGAATTATCCACCCTTACGGGTAGAAAAATAGGGAATAATTGATTTTTCACTTGTGAACATTGGCACACATATGCAGTTGACAATATCAGATCGCTAATGTCATTATTTTTGTTCTCCTACATCCGTCATAATCATTATATTCTATGACAGGATGGAATGATATACAAAGTAATGAAATAAACTAACCAGAACAACAAAAATAATGTATAGTACAACAAATAGTAAAAGTAATAATAATAATAATAATAACGTTTATTCGCACAATAATTGACAAGATATATATACAAATTACAAATAAACAGAAGAATCTGCAGAGCCTAATGGCTGTGTGCAGAATAAGTAATCACTTAGATAAAATGAAAATAAAATAGTTTTAATGATTTTATGTCTACTGCAATCAATATACAAACAATACAATACTAAACAATAATAATTGGAAAGTGAATAAAATGAATGAATAAATGATAGTGTAATCCCATAAAAGAAGCCTTGTGCATGGAAAACACTGTAACATTGATCAACACCGTGTAATCACATATCATGGTGACAGTTGCATAGTTTTTTTTTGGGGGGGGGGAAGTTATGAAGATGGCGTTTTTAGAACAAAAGTGGTATTTTGGCTATTTATAAATTGGTGTATGTCTTTTCTAGGAATGGATTGGATCCATTTTTTAATTTTATTTTTGAACATGTTGAGCGAGTTTAATCTTTTGATTACATTTGGTAATTCGTTATATAATTTGGGACCAAGGTAAGTGAAACAACTCAAGCCTATAGCTTTTTCCGGGCGAGGTACAATCATCCTTCTATCGGTGTTATATCTGGTGTTGTACACATGGTCAGTATGCTTTGAGGTATTCCTATCTTTATGTTGTTTCAATAAAATAATCCTAGTATAGAGCTGGTTGATGTCGAAAATTCGAGTTTCACTGTATAAAATATCTGTTGAGTATTGGCGAGGTTTTTTGTAAATAACTTTCAGTATATACTTCTGTATTTTCTCCAGGTTATTCTTGAATTTAGTTGACGTTGCTCCCCAGGCTATAATACCATACGTTAGATGGCTTTCAACTAGAGAGAAGTATAATGTTTTCAGTAAATTCAGGTGTAAAGTGTTTGATAGCAATCTAAATCTGTATATCATTGGTCTGAGATTTTTTATCACATATTCAATATGTTTGTCCCATCTGAGGTGGTTATCTACGTAGATGCCAAGGTATTTTATATTTTCAGCAGATTTCACTGTTAGGTTCTCGTTGGAGTTGTTTTTTATGTGCAGCTCTTTGTATTCAGGTAAGTATCTGGAGTAAGAGGAAAAAGGTACAAAGAATGTTTTTTTTAAATTAACGGTTAAAAGTTTATCATCAAGGTAGCTGAAGATGAACCCTAAATCCATCTCAGCAATCTGTTTCAGCTCTTGCCAGTTTGCAGCTTCGTAAAATATTGCTGTGTCATCTGCAAATATTGTGATCTTTCCTCTGATGTTTAGCTGGAATATGTCGTTTAGATATATATTGAATAGGAGGGGACCTAGGATTGTGCCTTGGGGTACTCCATATTCTACTGTTCGCATAGCACTCAGCTCGTCTCCAATACGTACGCACTGTTGCCTTTTTTGTAAGTAACTTGTGAACAATTTGTGCGAGTTTCCTCTAATTCCAATATTTTCCATGTACTGGAGTAATTTGATGTGGTCAACAGTGTCGAACGCCTTAGCCAGGTCAACAAAGATACACATAGAAGATAGCTTTTTATCAACTGAGTTGTTGATAGTACTTATTAACCTGGCTATAGCATCCGATGTTGACCTATTTTCTCGGAATCCAAATTGTAAATCAGAGTATATTAAACCGGTTCAGCTAACTATCAAGGCGCTTTTTATAATTTTTTCGAAAACTTTCGCTAGACTAGATATTATTGATATAGGGCGGTAATTTAATGGGTCTGTGTGGCAGCCATTCTTGTAAATGGGGGTGATTACTCCCACTTTGAAGACTTCCGGAAAAATACCCTCAGTGATTGCCTTATTTATTATATAAGACATGGTGTTTTTTAAATATTTCAACGTTTCCGACCTGATACCGTCTACTCCTGGAGCTTTTTTGTCTTTCAATGTTTCAATTGTTTGAACTATTTCAGATTCATCAGTCATCATCATAACTATAGAGTTGGGTATTCTTTCTAGTATTTGTGGTTCTTCGGATGCTCTGTTGTTTAATTTACTCTTTATATTGTCCGCCAGAATTTTACCTATACCGGAGAATTTTTTACAAAACACGTCTGCTATTTGATTTGGGTTGTTTAAGATTTTTCCATCACTCTTTATTTCTTTAATTATACTTCTTGGTTTTTTTGCCTATCATTTCATTCAAACTGTCCCATAGAGTTTTATTGTTGTTTTGTTTTCATAAACTTTTTTCGAATAGTAATCTTTTTTTGTTTGTTTCATCAAATCATTGAGTTTATTCCTATAGCTTTTATAGATTTCAATATTTTCCTGTGTATAATGTTTCTTCATTACTTTGAATAGTTCGTATTTTTTGTTTATAGATTTGACCAGACCTTGTGTTATCCATGGACTTCTTTTACATGTTTTCGAATTATATTTGATAGTGTTCGTACACTTTTCTTCCGCTCGTTTCAGTACATTAATGAACGATTTGGTGGCTTGGTTAATATCCGGTGTTGAGTAAACTTCAAGAAAGTTTTCATTTTCCAGAATATTTTTATATTTTTTGTAATCCAGTTTTTTTTTTATTTTTTCACTAACTGGTATTTCTGTCTTTCCCGGAAAAATGCAGTGGATAGCTGGAGAGTAGTGGTCAGTTATGTCAGATTCAAGTACCAATGATATTATTTCACTTTTTAAGGAAGATTTCTGCCTAATAAAAATATGGTCTATGCACGATTTTTCATTGCCCCTTACTCTTGTATTTTCGTTAATTGCACTAACAAAATTTGATTCTCCGAGCATATTCAAATAATCATGGGTAATTGTGTTATTTGTGTCTAGAATGTTAATATTGAAATCTCCAGCAATAATTTGGAGATCATAATTTTTTTAAATTTTTTCAACGTAAGTTGAGAAGTTTTCAAGAAAATGTTTTTCGCATGTAGATGGGGGTCTGTACATGGAGCTTATCAGTATTTTAAAAGTATTAATCAGTATTTTAAAAGTATTTTAAAAGTAGATAATCATATTATTTAACTGGTAATAGTTGAAGTAAGGTGGGTAAGTAAGTATTTTGGAAGTGATCAAAAACCAAATAGGTAGTAATTAGTAGATTTCAGCCACAAAAAAGTGAAAAATAAAAACTTTTTGACAAAAAATTAAACCGACAAAATACGTAACTGAAAAGTAAAAAATAAAATAAACCTTCTTAGTCTCAATAACTAAGCTCCTAAACTAATATAAGTAACTAATTTTGAGTCGGCGCCAAACAAACAATCAACGAAGATCATTAAATTACTTCAAAAAAATTATCAGAATGTCACCGCGCAACTCGATGCCCATCATTTTACGCCTTACCTAATTCATTTGCTTGTTTGTTTGGCGCCGACTTAAAATTAGTTACTCACTTTAGTTTAGGAGCTTAGTTATTGAAACTCAGAAGGTTTATTTTATTTTTTACTTTTCAGTTACGTATTTCGTCGGTTTAATTTTTTGTTAAAAAGTTTTTATTATTCCTTATTTGTTCATTGTTTGGGACATATATAAATCATTTGTTTAACGTTTTATAGTTTTGCTTTTACACTGGGGCACTATACAGTTCTTGTAATACTCATTTTTAATTAAAAAAACTAACTTCCATAAACGGACATGTTGTTTGTTTGACGTCATTCAAGACGCCATGACAGTATAAACACATAATATAAATGTTCGATTTTCTGGAAAAAAAAAATTGGTCAAATATATATTAAGGTAAAGTAATAACTAATTTTTCAAATTTAGTCAACTAGCCCATTGATGAATATGACGATAGACGATATTGAAGACAAGAAAAATGATTTTGTTATTACCATCCCGAACACAAAAACGTTTTTTCAGCTAAGTTTATCTTCAGGTTAAAGATTTTCCCCCATGAAATTATACTTATCAGTGAAACTCCTCAACATTTAAGCTGTGAATACGAATTTGCAACATCCAAATGTTGAGTTTCATGAGATTCAGATAACACAACACGAAACGTGCTTATTCCACGCGTACATACAAAATATGGACTGAATTCGATATTTCATAGTGGAGTAGCTTGTTAGTTCAAAAACACCACGAATCTACATAACTTGATATTTCATTTGAAAAAATATCTACATTGTGAATGAAACTTTCAACTAGGTACTGTTCTTTTTGTTTACGACTTTATTTTAGCATATTTTGTATTTCTACTGTGAACATTTTTCATTTCAAATAATGGTGGACGATCGGGTTTGATGTCGTCTAGTAAAACTGCATTTTTAGAATCGTTGCTCCGATCGATTTTCCACACGAGTACTTTCATTCAGGAAATTGTCCAAGTAACCTTGTTTTGTTAAAACATATTGACAAATCCCAGTCATTTCAAAGTTTTGGGGTGTGGACCATCGAGGGTAGTCCGTTCCTGACTTTGTAGCAAAACAACTGACTCCTGCATGAAAGCTCATCGAAGGAATTCATTTGTTTAGTCAATTACAGAAATTTAGATCATTTTGAATATTCACTTTGAAAGTTATCAAAGAAAAACATTTTTCATTTTGTAACTTTGAGGGCCCGTAACTTGGTAACGAAGGCTTTTAGGAACAAAAGTTATATGGGGTACTGGTGATATTTTGACCCCATCTATACATTCCCGAGAGGAGAAGAGGAAGTCCAGAGACACCCTGTATAATATATTATACTCCTAGGAAAAATGTTGTACCTAACACATGCGGAAATGGTCTTTTCCGCACTTAACGCCGTGCGGAAAAGAACCACTTTCCGTACTTGTTAGGTAATTAATTATTTTCACATTAGCAAAGGGGAGTGTTCTATCCATATATGTTGATGGATGCTGCTCAAGAAAGCCCTCTACGAACATTCCGAAATTATTTGTCAGCAGGACACCTCCAGTTATCCGATCGACAGATTCGTTAACAATCATTTAATTAGCTTAACTACCGTTTAAGACCGGACCCTCGTCCATATTTCATCAGAGACTAATGAAGATATTATCGATACGTCACCTTTCAATTGATTTGAGTTTGTTTCGCCGAGAGCGCGGCTCACATGGTGACATTTTTTTAAAATTAATTGGTATGTCTATTCGTTTGGAGAGCTATTTGGTTCAAATCTTGATTGAACTGTCGATGGATCACAAGTATTTCGAACTCAGATCGAAAAGTTCTGTCGAAACATGAAACGGCCGAAGTCTTCCTAGGTTTATTTATTAATTTATTTATTTATTACAAAGTAGGGATACAAACAGATAAATCCAACGAGTATCCTCTTTTTAGGTAATCTAATAGTAATCGAATAGTGAGCTAAAATAACTTACAAGATAAACATTATGAATGATGCATTATAGAATAAATATGAACAAATATTAATAAATGTGAACAAATATGAATAAATTGAACAAATATGAACAAATATGAATAAATATGAATAAAGTGACAATATACCTATGTACAATGTGAACAACATATAAACAATATATAAACAATTCAAATGAGATATTATCTGTATATTGAAGTGAAAATAATCATTATTAGGTTAAACGAAGGCAGAACATAGATTTCACGTAGTTTTTAAACCTTAGAAATGAGAGCCTGAATATTGCGATGTCATTACAGTGGCTATTAAAAGTTCTCACCATTCTACAAATGGGAGAGTTTAATCCTGAATTTGTTTTTCTAAATGGTATATTAAAAGTTTCGTGCTTTCTTAAATCTCTGTTGGGTGTACTTAAGGATATTTTGGACGATAGTTCAGAACAATCAATGCGGTTATTGAATATTTTGTAGATCATCAGAAGGTCGGACATACTTCTTCTATCGGTGAGAGACAACATGGAGTACTTTCTCAGAATTGGACTATAGTTGCTGTTTAATATTGGGATATCTGATTTACGGGCTAGTTGTTTCACAAATTTGTTCTGTATGCTTTCGATTCTCTGCTGATATGTGGCATATTGGGGATTCCAAACAATTGATGCAAAATTTTATCTACTATATATGAATGCGTAATATAGGTTCAAGAGAGTTTTGGCGTTCGTGAAGTGTCTAGTGTTCCTTATTATGAATCCCAATAGACGATTACAGTTGTTGACCATTTTTTCGATATGAGTCTTAAAAATCATTTTAGAATCCATAATGACTCCAAGATCACGAATCTCCTTCACTGTTTTCATTAAATGATCATCTATTCTGTACTGAAGGTTGATTATATTCCTGTTTCGTGTGAAGGTTATTGTGAGGCATTTATCATAGTTCAAAACTAAACTAGAATGTTTGCATATTTCGACGAATGAATCAATCGCCAGAATATGTTATAGTACAATAAACTTTAAGATCGTCGGCATACAATAAAAAATTTGAATTTTTGAAGCATTCACCAATATGGTTAATATAAATTATGAAGAGTAAGGGTCCCAAATGACTTCCCTGTGGTACCCCTGAGGTTACCACAAAGGGGTCTGATTTGTAACCGTTAATCTCTGTGATTTGAGATCTATGAGTGATATAAGACCAAATCCACTTGCGAAGATACGAACCCACACCGACTTCAGCGAGTCTTTCAATGAGAAAAGCATGGTTGAGTTTATCGAAGGCTTTGCTGAAGTCTGTGTAAACTACGTCTACTTGCGATTGATCGTCCATTTGTTCTTTAATGTGATCTGTAAATTCTATTAAGTTAGTATCAATGGATCTACTGGGGAAGAAGCCATGTTGTTGGGAATAATCTTATTCTTCGTAATATTTAGAATTCTTTCATAAACAATTTTCTCCAACATTTTACCAAAAATACAGAGTTTGCTAATAGGCCTATAATTCTTGACATTGCTCCTGTTGTCCCCTTTAAGGAGAGGTATAACGGTGGATGATTTCCATTTGCACGGGAACACCCCAGTTTGGAGTGACAAATTGAAAATGTGAAGAAGAGGTGGTATTAGATTGAGCTTACATTTTTTTATGAATGAGCTGGGTATGTTGTCAGGACCGGGGCCTTTGTGAATATTCAAATTATCGATCGTGTTGGAGACATGTTGCTCTGAAATATCCATTGAGTAGTCTTTATCGAACTGTGGATGGGCATTCGCAAGTGGATCAAGAGTGTATACACTTTTGAAATAGGAAGAGAATAAATTGCAAATATCTTGACCATTGTCATCTGACTTATCATCAAAAAAGACAGAATGGGGTATGGTGGTGTGGTTTTGTTTTTTTGTTTTGATGTATTTCCAAAAGCTCTTGGAGTCCGTAAGAATTTCATTTTCAATGTTATTTATGTAGTTTGTGTAATCCCTATGAATCAATTGTTTGGAGTTCCTGCGCAATTGAGAAAAAAGTTGAAAGAGATGAAGCCCACCATAGACTTTGTAATTTTTATGTACTTTATTTTTTTCTTTCAAAAGTTGTATGGTATCTGGCTTGAAGAGACAAAGCAAATATTGAATCTATTTTGGATATGTGATCTTATGGTGATATAACCTCTGAACATTAACAAATGTGTAGTGCTTCATATTGGTAAAAGCAACCCAAAGTTAAATTAAATAATAAACTGTATCATACTCAATAAAACGGACTCCCAATCTGACCTCGGTATCAAAGTGATCTCGGAGTTATCGTGGACAGAGCAAACTGTTCAACAAGTGAAGAAAGCTAATAGTTCAGCTCTCCAGATATCCAAACTGTTATAGTTATTCTAATCCCAATTGGAACGGCAATAAAAATGAGAGCACTACGAGGAGTGTTCATATGCACTTCCCGGCAAATGGAAAATTTATATACTACCAGTGTTTTTACTTTCGAAGCGTTCCTGGTACAATCATAAAAAAGTTCTGTGGTGTGGAAGAGAATTCCTTCTCGAAACTTTTTATGTCGGTCCAATTGGGATTAGAAATACTATACTAATAATTTAAACATTTAATAATGTTTGTGCACTTATTTTTAAGTAATCATGATCAATTTTGATCAAAGTTCTAACTATATAGGACTATACCAAGAGTGTTGTCTGTTGTGACATGTTATTTTATAAATTGCGGCAAGTGAAAGGGATTTTTAACCTCACTTTCGTAAGTACACACATGCCGAATTGTTTTTCAAATCAAATATTGTTCAATTTTGATTCATTGTAGAGTTCCTGATGAAGAGACAATAAATGACTCGAAAGCTTGAATAGAAAAAAGGGTTCACTTTATTTTCCATCCCCTTGTTGACTGCATACCCGAATTTAAATAGGATTCTTCTTTAACTTAGACAGTCGTCTAACCTTCACACCTTTATATAATATAATATATATATATATATAATAAAATTATATTTTATATATTACAGGGTGTAATCTAACATCTTGCACACCCGTGAATGACGAGTGTATAATGCCATTTAATAACAAATTACAGAGGTTAAAAATCTGAAAAAAATATATTTAAAATATTTCTGTTCTTGGTAAAATTCGACAGAATTTTGGGTAGTACCACCCGCCTAATTTCAGGTGACCTACTCAGAGGAACTGGCTGAATGCAATAACATTCAACTCGATATTTGAATAATGTAGAATGTTGAACTGATTTTGTGGTGAATGTATACATTACAGGCTGCCTGAGATATATATATATATATAATGTTCAATTTCAAAGTGAAGAAAACAACTAACTTAAGATCGTTCATTCATCAGCCAATCGGAAAACACTAGTAGAATCTAACAAACTTTCGTTCGTAGACAGCTTTGTAAACCGTTCATGCGAGAATCAGGCTTGGCAACAGTGTTCAGTTCACGTGTTCTGAAGGTCTGAATCGCTAAAATGGTCGTGATATTATTTTTCAAAACAATATTCAATTGCGAATGTTTCCTTTTCAATACTGTTTTTGTCGTTTGTTTCTTACCGGTGACTGTGATAATTATGATAAGTGTCACAAAGCAGAGTATAAAGTCAACTAGTTTGGATATAACAAGGTTAGTTGTTTTCCTCACTTTGAAATTGAATATCTATCTCAGGCAGCCTGCAATGTATACATTTACCACCCAATCAGTTCAACATTCTACATTATTGAAATGTAGAGTTAAATGTTCATTACTTCGGCAATTGCCAAAGTTTTCGTATGAGTAGGTCACCTGAAATTAGGCGGGTGGCGCTAACCAAAATTTTGTCGAATTTTACATGAACAAAACAATTTTTTTTCAGATTATTAACCACTGTAATTCGTTATAAAATGGCACTATACACTCGTCATTCTAGGGTGTGCAAGATGTTAGGTTACACCCTGTATAGGTTTATGAAAGACGTCCAACATACCCACAAAGATGAACAAACTCAACTGTTGGCAATCGTAACTCGTGTATGATATCTATCCAGATAATTTCGTCCGAAATCCCGGCGGTACAAAACTTGAAATAGTATTTAATATTTCTTAAAGTTGTTTGTGTTTCCTGATTGTCCAATTACCTTATAATAATATGATAATATAATAATAATAATAATTTATTAACTTCAGGTACAATATATAAACATAGGTAGAAGTAGGGAATAAGTTAATAAACGAGAGAAGTCACATAAACTGTTTCCAGTTTGTGTGTGACTGTGAAAATTACAAACAGGAAGTAAAAATGTATCATGTAGTAAAATAATAAAATACAAGATTAATATTTAACACTAGGTGTATGCGAAACATAGATATACAATTTTATACACTTACATTAATATAAACATATATATGAACTGAAAAATCGAATTAAACGGTTTTCTTCACATAAAGGATGCAATATAAAATTGAACCAGAAAATGGTAGATCTCAGGTGAAAAACAACTACTTTCCTGGCAAATACCACGCAGAACGTTGAATGATATTCACCTGAAAATCCGTGCATACTTCCATATAATATCAATGGACATTGAATGCAAATGTTTCTTTCTGATAAGCTCGATTATGTTTAATTTATGTCGTGTTCACCTAACAATCCGCATACCGGTTTCAGGCTTCTTGGCCCTCATCAGTACGGAGTAGTCAACCAGCCAAAGGTCCAAAGAACTCTGGCTGAAGTGAGACACAACGTAAACAAACCATCATCGAGCTTGTAACACCTATAGGTACGCCGGAAAAGATAAACTTTAACTGGCGGTACCTAGTGACAGAAAAAACACTCCGGAAAATCTCCCACCTCGATAGGTTTCTAAATAAAAGATTCCTTCTCAGTAGGAGTGGCAAGCCCGTCTAGCATATAGTGAAGATAAGTGCCATGTGAAGTGTAATGAATAGAAAAATCGAATTAAACGGTTTTCTTCACATAAAGGATTCAATATAAAATTGAACCAGAAAATGGTAGATCTCAGGTGAAAAACAACTACTTTCCTGGCAAATACCACGCAGAATGTTGAATGATATTCACCTGAAAATCCATGCATACTTCCATATAATATCAATGGACATTGAATGCAAATGTTTCTTTCTGATAAGCTCGATTATGTTTAATTTATGTCTATAGGTGTTACAAGCTCGATGATGGTTTGTTTACGTTGTGTCTCACTTCAGCCAGAGTTCTTTGGACCTTTGGCTGGTTGACTACTCCGTACTGATGAGGGCCAAGAAGCCTGAAACCGGTATGCGGATTGTTAGGTGAACACGACATAAATTAAACATAATCGAGCTTATCAGAAAGAAACATTTGCATTCAATGTCCATTGATATTATATGGAAGTATGCATGGATTTTCAGGTGAATATCATTCAACGTTCTGCGTGGTATTTGCCAGGAAAGTAGTTGTTTTTCACCTGAGATCTACCATTTTCTGGTTCAATTTTATATTGAATCCTTTATGTGAAGAAAACCGTTTAATTCGATTTTTCTATTCATTCCACTTCACATGGCACTTTTCTTTCTTTCAATATATATGAACTGTTAGTTCTTCAAAATAAAATTACATTTACGATATAATAAAATGACAAATTTTTGAGAAGGTTGTTATGTCACAGGGGATATTTATATAAAAAACGGAAAAATGTTTCTGTTGGGATGATTAGGAATATAATAAATTATGTATCTCTGTACGAGGCAAGCTAGTGATGTAGTCATTTAATCTTCTTTTGATTTCATTTTATTTTTTTGAAATTTTTATTTGATTTGGTAGAGTATTGAATAGTTTAAGGCTCAGGTAGCTGTGGCTTTTTTGCCCTACAGCTTTATTCATGTAAGGTATTGTGAAATTATTTTGTTTATTTCGAGTGTTGTATTCGTGTTCTATTCTAGGATGTTTGTGTTTTGATTTGAAACATTTGATATTAGTATGTAAAAAGAAGAGCTGTACGGGATCAAATATATTCGTTTCGAGATAGAGAGCATCTGTTGGATGAGTTCTCTTTTTTTTGAAAATTATTTTAAGGATTCTTTTTTGTGTCACTATCAGTTTATTCATAGTAGTCTTTCCAGCCGATCCCCATGTCAGTATCGGTAGTTGAGTACTCTGTGGGCAACATGATTAATTTTTCGTAAAATCCAAGACTTCAGTGTAGCGGCGGCTCCTAGATGGCGGGCAAGTTTCGTGATTTATGGTATGGAGTGTACGAACAGGGACTCGAGAAGTGCATGTAATGAATACGAACACACTGAACCACCCTGTCGACATAGAAATTACCGACAATTAAAAGGTAATTCAAATTATAGCCGACGACGACAATTAATCAAGTTTACATAATAAATATTGCCCATATCCCGCTGCAAGAACAACATTCTGCTACTGAATAATGCAGACCACCAACAACGAGTGGTTGAATAAAAATTGTCTCTATTATTTTATAGACACAAAACGTTGCCTTGTGGGACGGAAGGCTGGCTGCACTTGCTCCACTGAATTATCACTGTGCTGAGATGGATATTTCGACTGGTACAGGCTCGCTCTACCATGAAAGATGGCGTACTTCAATAAAAAAATGAGACAAGCTTTTATACGAATGCACTAAAAAGGAAAACATAATTTCTTTGTTTGACCTAGGTTATTCTGTGAGTAGCAGATTCGAAAGCTTGCCGCAAATATAAAATAGGTACCTACTTATTCGTTCGCGGCAAGATTTTGAATCTACTACGCACTGAATAACCTAGGTCATACAATTATTCTTGCCTTTTTAGTGCATTTGTATCATTTTTAATTTTTTTTTCTCTTTTCCTTCTCTTATGAATTATGACAAAAATGTATAATCTCCGACCCCAAAAAACCCACATACCAATTTTCAATGGAATCGAGCCATAATAACATTACACGTCGGCATCTTGGAATTGCAATCTTGAATTCTTGAATTTTTACAAAAACATCCCAAAACGACCCCAAAACCCTCCACACACCAATTTTGAATGGAATCGGGCTATAATCACAAAACTCGTAGCCATCTTGAATTCGTAGATTTTGACAAAAAACCATGATCTCCAACTTCAAATACCCCCACGTACCAATTTTCATTGGAATCGGGCTATAACCACAAAACTCGTCGCGATATTGGAGCCAAAAAATTCGTGATCTCTGTCTCTGAAAACCCCCACATACCAATTTTGAATAGAATCGAAACATAATCACGAAACTCGTTTTGGTGCCGCCAATTCCATAATGCATTGTCACGGGAATTAGAAACACGCGGTGGCGTATCTAGGAATTTTGCGTGGGGGGAGGGGGGGGTGACATTAAAAAGTTTATAGGTACAAAAAACATAAGTATTTTTTTCTCATTCAAATTCAAACAAAAGTACAAAATGTAATAACATAAAAAAATATATACATACACTTATAATAGGTCCAAAAACAAAGATTCCTTTCGTTAAAGCTTTCAACCGTTTCACCTCTTTAGTATTTTTGTGGGTAACTATTATTTCTATGGCAGAGACGAACACTTCAGTTAATGTTGACAGAATATGTTTATTGCGTATTGATCATGAAAGCTGAGGCGTTTCTTCTTGTGCAGAGCGGGGTCGCGGAAGAACTGTTGGTTTGTGAGTTGTGAAATAATACTGTATTGTATCGAGCAGAGTGTGACTGAGTTGAACGACGAGTTATGACTATTGAGCATGTAACTAAATGAACTCACTTGAACGATGTCGAGAGAGAAACTAACTGAAACTATCTTGAACGATGCCGTGAGAGTAACTACTGGAACTTCCTTGAAAGATGCTGGGAGAGTAACTAACTGAAACTGTGTTGAATCTTGAACGATGCCGAGAGAGTAACTAACTGAAAATGTAACCGAACTTGAACTCTTATGTCCTAACCAACTGTTTGTCTCTACTTTCCAGTAATCTGTCTGTTATTTGCCGAAGAATAATACCAGGAATTTTCCCTTGGGTTAATTTGGTTTACCTAATGATTGCCTAATGAAATAGCAGTAATTTGGTTCTACCTAACGTAATAGTAGTTATTAAATTGGCAAAATTTCCGAAAGAGACCTTATGATAAGTCGTAATCCGTTATTGGAAACAAATGTGAATTTAGACAAATACCCTTTTCGTAGAATCACCTGAACTGAAATAACTGAGATATTTACATGCGACTACTACTTCTAATACTTGAAATTCATGTGTATGAAGCCATGGTTTCCAGAGTTCCGAAGGTATGAGATAGATCCAAACTTGGCAAGGGTGTTCAATCTAAGCATTGAATTTTTCATCAACATTTCATACTCTCCCATCACTTGCAGTTCCGCCGGAAACGACCCAATTTGAGAATTTCAAATGGAACACCCTGTATATTTTTACTTTTTTGTAATCTAAAGACGATTCTGAGTACGACCACATAGTTTTGATACGAAAAATTGATATATTTGATTTTTCAGAAGCATTTTTATTTTTGCATCTAGAGTGCGTTGGACTCACTCCAACTAATCTGATAGACATGAGTGATAGATAAAAAATATTATATGACAGTACCCATGGTGGTTTGATATTTCCATAACCACTAAATGTGAAAAAAGGATTTTTTTTTATATGACGACGTCTTTTAGACACACATTCCCTGATCCTACTTTTCTCGACTAATCCAATGATGGTTTCGAATAGAAAATCGAATGAATAACATTCCTAATACACTTATTATTTGTCGAAAAATTATGAGTATATATAGTGTGTGCTAGGTTATTATTTTTTCAGACTGCTCACATTGTAAAGAAATATTATGAATAACGCTTGGCAACGCTGTAATTCCTGGTACTGTCGGCGATCGGCTAGTTGCCAGTGTCACTATTTTGAGAAACTTCTGAGGAAACATTATTCTGTTTCATCCTATAAATGAAACAGAACTTGTGCCAGCATGTGTTATATTGAAATGGGGACTTCTCATTTGTTAGCTATTCTTGATTTAGTTATTATTGAATAATTTGTATGTATACCGAGTGCTATGTCATTATTTTTTGAGCATATTGAAAAAAAAATTGAATAACGCTTGGCAACTCTGTAATTATCTTAGATCTGAACTTGTTACCGCAGTTTTCAAACAGGAACATTTATTTGGTAATTTTTTTTGGAAAAACTACTTTGTTTTTTTTAAGTCCAAGCACTTTTCTAAGTCATGCTCTATTTAATGAACCAGTTTAATGAGCGATTGCAACGGATGGTCCTGTACATTGGCCTGTCCAATCGCCTGATCTCAATATTTTAAACTTTTTTGTGTGGGGTTAGATGAAACAACGAGTGTTTCATGCATCGCCTCAAACACTTGAAATTTTACAAAATGGCATTTGTTCGTTAGTTCGTTCGTTAGTTCGTTCGTTAGTTCGTTCGTTAGTTCGTTCGTTAGTTCGTTCGTTAGTTCGTTCGTTAGTTCGTTCGTAAGTTCGTTCGTTAGTTCGTTCGTTAGTTCGTTCGTTAGCTCGTTCGTTAGTTCGTTCGTTAGTTCGTTCGTTAGTTCGTTCGTTAGTTCGTTCGTTAGTTCGTTGTTAGTTCGTTCGTTAGTTCGTTCGTTAGTTCGTTCGTTAGTTCGTTCGTTAGTTCGTTCGTTAGTTCGTTCGTTAGTTCGTTCGTTAGTTCGTTCGTTCGTTCGTTAGTTCGTTCGTTGGTTCGTTCGTTAGTTCGTTCGTTAGTTCGTTCGTTAGTTCGTTCGTTAGTTCGTTCGTTAGTTCGTTCGTTAGTTCGTTCGTTAGTTCGTTCGTTGTTCGTTCGTTCGTTCGTTTTCGTTAGTTCGTTCGTTAGTTCGTTCGTTAGTTCGTTCGTTAGTTCGTTCGTTAGTTCGTTCGTTCGTTCGTTCGTTCGTTCGTTCGTTCGTTAGTTCGTTCGTTAGTTCAGTTCGTTAGACAGTGCAAAATAGAGTTCGTTCGTTAGTTCAGTTCGTTAGACAGTGCAAAATAGAGATATGCGTTTATTGTCTGAAGAATACATTTTCATTAAAACATATTTCTCATAAAATAACAGATTATATTATACATAATGAAAATAAAAATCGCTTTTATTGATAGTTAGTGAGACATAATTAGTACAAGAAATGTGTTTACTACTACTATCAAAGGGCAGAGTTAGCGTTTACCCATGTGTGAGATGGGTAAGTCTTTCTTACACTCAACCATACTGAGTAGGATTCATCAACAACAAATTTGAAATGTTTAGTACAGTGAGTAATTTTGTTTGATTTAAATAAATTGATAAAAAGTTAAAATTTTATAAAATCTTCCATTTGATGCAGCGTCTTTCAAAATTTTCAACTAAATTATTTTCGGAGACTTATTCAGTGCTTTTTTTCAACAATCAGAATATCAAAATCAGAATTTACCCTGGAAGTATAAATCAGAGGTTAATAATGAATAAGTTATTTTCCACCAGGCACAAAAAAGAAAATTTGTTCTTGCAGTTATTCTGCCTTTGGGAACCTTTCAATAATATCATAGTGAGCTCTGTGTGCCATGAAGTAATTTTCACAGAAGAACACGAAGAGAATTGCGATATTTTTCCAATCCAAATTAGTTCTAATAGCTCACCAACAAATCTTTCGATCTGCCAAATATAAGGCATTATTAAAAAACAGCTATAATTACATTTCAAAAATGAATAGGCATCATTCATCAGTTTCATCATTATTTACCAAAATATCGAAGGTGATCATAGATAGAAAGTGAAACAGGCTTATGTAATATAACTCGGTAATAATAGATGTAGACTAATTAACGGCGATCTTATTTTGTTAATTACCATTTCAGTTGACCTTTCCGTGCACGAGGATATTAGATAACAAGTTGTCGGCATGAACAATAGACTAACAAAAGACGAGCATCATAAAGAGAATAATATGGTTTCATTTTGTTATTGGCCTAAAAGAGTTCCGCGGTATTTGCGCAGTTTAGTTTCAAGCTATCCAATTTTTATTTTCGTAAAATACCTTTCTTATTAAATTACTTTTCATTTCTTAAAAAATAAGAAGGTCTCCATTCTACAGTATGGTGAAGAGTTAAGCCAAAAAACATATTAAAAGTTTCCTAGTGACTGTTTATATATTTTTACTTTATATGGAGAAAATTAATTGCTATAATTTGCGTGGCTCTCCGAGATGACTCACTGATTTTCAATTGTAGGGAAATTGACAAAAACCTACAACACTATGCGGAAAATTCGGTACTTATATCAAAACAAATTATCCATTCATTCCAAATAATCTCACCAGTACACCAGAGTTGACTGAGAAATTAAATTCCAATTTTCTAGCAATCGCCTGACCTGAGGGATGCAAAGAGGAATTGTAAGCAATCACTAGGGACTAAAGGCTATTTCTTTAAATACGCCAGACAACAAGCAACCTCCAGAGTATCTACACCACTCTCAGGGACTCTTAATTTCCTTAAGAGCCATGTTATTATATAAAAGTTATTCTGTTGTCCCTAAATAGGCTTTGAAGCACTTTCACGCAGTTCCATACTAATCTGGATTATATCGGACCTTATTCCCAGGCTAATTGTGAACTGAACACATTATCTTTGATGAAACCCCATATCGAATAATCAAGAAGAGTGAGGTCGGGTGAACCCGGTGACCATTTAATTGGACCGTTGTTTCCCATTCATCTTCCTGGCCAAAAAAATGTTTCACAAATTCTTGTGCGATGTGGCGATTATCTGTCATGTTGGAAATATTCATATTTCCTCAGGCAAATCTCTAAAAAATCGCCTAGAATCTCCGATAGGAACTCAAGACATAAGTCTTCCCTCAATAACGTATCAAAAAAGTAGGGACCAATGATATTGGTATCCGAAACACCAACCCAGATAATAATGCCGAACCTCTCTTGAAAATTAGTAGCTCTATGTAAATAAGCATTCTCCTGGGGCCAGTGTTACATAATGAATATTCCTGCTGAACCATAAAATTTTAGTACAAATTTCATCTTGCCGAAAATGTCTCAGTAGCCATATGCAAAATACTGTCCTTTTTGTATTTTCTTAAACTCAAATGCTGTACTTTTATCAGTTAGTAAAGCTTGAAATTGTTTCTTGGAAGTTTTTTTTTGTTGATGAATGCGTTATACCACTATCTAACGCTATATCTCCAAGAGATACTTCCTCATTCTGATTTTTCTCGTATTCCACGAATCCTGATTCGAATGATCATTTTATTATGTATGTGTTACATGAAACTTCAAAAACTTAGTACATACTTCATGAACTGAAACTTTCCGTTTTCATTTGAAATAGGTTCGTTGGGAATACGCATAGGACAGATAAAAGAATTGCCTATTGCCTACGAATGGATACATAAGAAAAATGTTTCTCGGATCTTTGGCATGAACAAATGTATAAAGTAAATGTATCAGGCGTTGTTTCTTGTTATTCCTCTGCTTTTTCATTTTCATCACCTTGGATTTGATCTCGATTTGATTTCAAGTTTGAGTATTCATTCAAAGTAGATTTATATTAAATTTTATTCTCGCAACTTAACACAAAATTAACTTTTCAAAAATAAAATCAGGCCTACATTCTGAATGGGAGGATTTTCTATTGTTCGGACCTTGATGATGGAAAAAAATACATATCCGAACTCGGTAAGATAAGGACTACTTAAATACAATAAAAAATATCCAGGTCCGAATTCGAAAATAGAGTTGTGGGTGACCCTCGAAGAACGAAACTGAAGTATAGCAGATCAAAGCAAATTTGAAACAACGAAGAAAGCTTCTTGAACACATTTCCATATTCCTGAATGAAGTGGAGGCGCTAGCGCAAAGAAAACGGGTCATTTCGGTTTTCCCCGTATATTTTGAAAACGGTTCGTGATATTTCCGATTTGGAAACATCGTTGCATTGTTCACTAAAATAGCCAACTTTCATCTAGTTGAAGACTTTTTGGTAATTTCTGAAGAATATTTATCACAACCTAGGAAGAAGAGATTAACTCGAATGCCGACTAGAATTTCCAAAGAACATCTGATTTTAAGAGAACCCCCATGATTTGGTTCAATAATTGCTTTCAGGACTTCGTTAGGTTTTTCAGCTTTTGTGATGATATTAAATGAAATAATCAATATAAAACCTTTTTAAAGACAAGCTTTTATTCAAATGCGCCAAAAAGTTCAAAATTAATAATTAATAAAAGGTTTTTTTTTTAATATTTTATTTTGTCCTTTTTAATTAGTACGTTTTGATCTAGGCATTTTTGTTAAAGCATCGTTATTATGAGGCCTTTTTCCTATAAATTTTGAGCTATCTAGTTCTTCAATAAGGAGACCATCAGAAGATCAACTCGTCCGCCATCCTAGAGCTGTCATCTTCAAATTATGAATCTTGACAAAAAATCAATAATCTTTGACTACATTCGTAATCTCCGACCCCAGAAACCCCGGCATACCAATTTTGAATGGAAACCGTCCATAATCACAAAACTCTTCCACAATCTTGGAGTCGCCAACTTGAATTTATGAATTTTGACAATAAATTCATAATCTTCGACCCCAAAAACCCTCAAACACCAATGTTGAATAGAATCGGAACATAATTACAAAATCCGTCATCTTGAATTTATGAATTTTATCAAAAAATTTCTAATCTCAGAACCCCCGCATACCAATTTTGAATAGAATCGTACCATAATTACAAAACTCTTCCGCCATCTTGGAGCTGCATCTCGAATGTATGATGTATTATAATAATTTCATAATCTCCGACCCCAAAAACCTTGACATACCAATTTTGAATAGAATCGGACCATATTTACAAAACTCGTCCGCCATCTTCAAAATCATAGTTTCCGACCCCGAAAACCCTTCATACCAATTTTGTATAGAATCGGAACATAATCCCAAAGATTGTCCGCCATCTTGGAGTCGCCATTTTGATTTTTCAAATTTTGACAATTAATTAATCTCCCACCCCAAAACACCGTATATATCAATTATGAATAAAATTGGACAATAATTACAAAACTCGTCCACCATCTTGGAGCCGCCATCTTGAATTCATGAATTTTGACAAAATAATAATAATCTCCAACTCCGAAAACCCCACTTACCAATCCATTAACATTAAAGTACATTTCAAACTAGAACTAATATGTACATTATCACATTGTTGTTGGTCCTTCTGATCCTTTTCTTGTTGGGGATAGGAGAGGAAGGAGGGGACTCTTGCTCTTAAGTTAGGGTACTTTGACTGCCCTCTTGCCCTCCTATGGGGGTGAAGTGGCAGTCCCTGCGTTGTTAGGAGGCGAGCTCTCTAGCATGCTAGTTTATGCCTGTGTAGAAAATTACTATTATTTGAAACGCCTTCTGCCTGAGATGCGTTTATTGCTTGTTTTTTTTGTTATTAGGGTTAGGTGGAAGAACAGACATTCAGTGTAGCCACTGAATGAATTGAACCTCGCCCTACTATCTTATAATGTGTTAAGAAAATTGTTACATAACCAATAAAGACCTTTATTATTATTATTATTATTATAATTCCGGTCATCCTAATTTCTCATATGTTCATCAATTATTCGCGTTTCATGCTGGGAAAAAGTAAAAATAAAAACCCAGTTTAAAAAAATTACTTGCTGTCGCATTATTGCCCTCTTGGGCTTAACTCATTTCGTCCCCACTTACCAATTTTTTATAGAATCGCACCATAATCACAAAGATAGTCCGCCATCTTGGAGCCGCTATTTTGATTTTATTTATTTATAAAAAAAATCCTAATAAGGGAAGAAATTCAAAGTCGTCTCCATAATTTAATTACCACACAGGGATTAATTACAAGAACTACAAATTTCGGGCGTATATGAGCCTACCTTTAGTTACAAATACACAAACTGGTAATAGAAAAAGTCTCCAAAGCCTATTGATAAATGTAGATGGTATGTTACTTACGGAAAAAAAATCTCTTTGGAGAGAATGAAAATATTGTTAAACTAAATATCTTCTTGGTTATATAATATGTTCCAAAATTTAGGGCAAGAACCCCAAAACTTCAGCAATAACAATAACATTATCAGAAATTGTTTACAATTGTTACCATTCGATGGCTTTTATGTGATGAACAATGAACATCAATATGGATAAGGCTGGAAAAGGAGCCTTAGCGCCCTCTCGCGGCGGGGGGACGATTATTTTCGACCCCGAAAACCCCCACATACCAATTTTGAATCGAATCGGACCATAAACACAAATATCGTCCGTCATCTTGAAGCTGCCATTTTGTTTTTTCCTTAACAAAAATTCCATAATGCATTGTCACCAGAATTATGAACACCTGCCAAATTTCACGTTAATCGGACAACTAGTAGTGGGCCAAAATGCTATTGCAAGATTTGTACTAAACATACATAGATGCATACATACATACATACAAATGTGAAGTTAAATAAAAGCTTGTAAAAATGGGCCCAATAATCTTCTTAGGAGTGGTCCATTATAGGACTCATAGCATCCTTATGAAAGTTTTATGAGTGCTGTTACAGAAAAACAAATTTATCACTGCTGTCAAATTCAAATAGGTACGCCTTGAGAGCTGTCATTAAACTTGAATCGTTCTCTGTGGCACTCAATCCCTCCCCTTGTATGCATCCTTCGCTTCGCGGGAATCCGAGAAGCCATTACATCGAAGACATTTTCCTAAATTCTAGTGCCTATTTTGCGACTTGGCAACGCCGCATCGAGAATCGGAGCGCCGCGGGCAGCGAGATCGAGCACAGGTTGTCTGCGCGGGGGCGTACCAGTGCGCCGGTACCGCAGTAGACTAGCCGAGCTGTCACATTGCTCAGCGGGCTATGCGCCACACGACCGCACCTTGCCCCGAGGAAAGCTCCGCGACTGTTTTTTTCCCGTTACCGTTTTTTGTTTTTACACGCTTTATATTAGCTTCACTTTGTATTTGTTTGTAACCGACTCCTTTGGGCGCGATTTTGACCCACTTTCCAGACGTACGAATGATTTGAAATTTGGCAGGTGTACATAATTCCGGTGACAATGCATTAAGAAATTTTTGTGTGAAAAAAAAACAGAATGGCGGCTCCAATATGGCGTACGAGTTTTGTGATTATGGTCCGATTCGCTTCAAAATTGGTATCTGAGGGTTTTCGTAGTCGGAGATTATGATTCTTGTGTCAAAATTGGAAAATTCAAGATGGCGGATCCAAAATGGTAGACGATTTTGTGATTATGGTCCGATTCTGTTCAAAATTGGTGTGGGGGTTTTTGGGGTCGGAGATTATGATTCTTGTGTCAAAATTGGAAAATTCAAGATGGCGGATCCAAAATGGTGGACGATTTTTGTGATTATGGTCCGATTCTGTTCAAAATTGGTAACTGAGGGTTTTCGTGGTCCAATATTATGATTCTTTTGTAAAAATTGAAATATTCTGGATGGCGGCTCCAAAATGGCGGACGAGTTTTGTGATTATGGTCCAATTCTATTCAAAATTGGTATGTAGGGGTTTTTGGGGTCGAAGATTATGATTATCTTGTCGAAATTGAAGGATTCAAGATGGCGGCTCCAAAATGGCGGACGAGTTTGTGATTATGGTCCGATTCGCTTCAAAATTGGTATCTGAGGGTTTTCGTGGTCGGAGATTATGATTCTGTTGTCAAAACTGGAAAATGACAGAAACAAATGATCGATCGACGATCGCACGACCTTATATTTGTGAACCAGCAACATGGATAACTCTCCAAAAGTTAACAAAGTGAAGTCACGAAAATCAATCTGCTCTTTTTCATGCGGGCGCATGGAAGCTACTGCTCCTGCGCAACTTTTGATAATGTGGCAAGGAAGATTTGCAATTACAGAAGCGTAGAAAGTGTTTTTTTTTCGAAAGTTTATAGAGAGTTATCTGTAGTTGAACCAATGTTTAATAAATACTAGGTCCTCCTCAGCTTGTTTTTTTATTGTCAATAAACGTTAATAATACTAATACTACTCCAGTGAGATGAGATTTAAATTTGTTATATTATTTGGAAATAATATACAATAAAAGTTAATGAATAATATAATGTGTTGATAGTGAAACAAATACTTTACACAGGAAGTAAGAATTCAATATCTACTTGAACCACACAATGCTTGGTAGAATAAAATCCTACTTCTTTCCTTTTTCCACGCTTTATATTAGCTTCACTTGTATGTTTGTTTGTTTGTTTGCAACCGACTCCTTTGGGCGCGATTTTGACCCACTTCCAGACGTCCGAATGATTTGAAATTTGGCAGGTGTACATAATTCCGGTGACAAAGCATTGAGAAATTTTTGTGTGAAGAAAAAACAAAATGGCGGCTCCAATATATCGTACGAGTTTTGTGATTATGGTCCGATTCGCTTCAAAATTGGTATCCTAGGGTTTTTGTGGTCGGAGATTATGACCCTTTTGTCAAAATCGAAAAATTCGAGATGGCGGCTCCAAAATGGTGGACGAGTTCTGTGATTATGGTCTGATTCCATTCAAAATTGGTATGTGAGATTTTTGGGGTCAAATATTATGATTCTTTCGTGAAAATTGGAAAATTCAAGATGGCGGCTTCAAAATGGCGGCCGAGTTTTGTGATTATGGTCCGATTCGCTTCAAATTTGGTATCTGAGGGTTTTCGTGGTCGGAGATTATGATTATTTTGTCAAAATTGGAAAATTCTAGATGGCATCTCCAAAATGGCGGACGAGTTTTGTGATTATGGTTCGATTCGCTTCAAAATTGGTATGTGAGGGTTTTTGTGGTCAGAGATTATGATTCTTTTGTGAAAATTGAAAAATTCTAGATGGCGGCTCCAAAATGGCGGACGAGTTTTGTGATTATGATCCGATTCTATTCAAAATTGGTATGTGGGGGTTTTTGGGGTCGGAGATTATGATTATTTTGTCAAAATTGAAGGATTCCATATGGCGGCTCTAAAATGGCGGACGATTTTTGTGATTATGGTCCGATTCTATTCAAAATTGGAAAATAATAGTTAAAAAAATTTAATAATAATAATAGTAGTTTGAAAAACTAAAAAACACGCTTTAATAGGAAACAAAACTAAAAAGTTGAAAATAAATGATAGTTTAAAAATTAAAGAACACGCTTTAATAGAAAACTAAACTAAAAAGTAGAAAATAATTTTAAATGAGTTTGAAATAAGAATACAGTGATTAACAACAAATTTATTTCATCGTAAAAAAGCGTGGGGAGCTTTCTAAGATATTTTCATAATGATTCTATGTTTACCAATATCTGTCCATGAAATATTAACAACAATTGACATCAAGCACCCCGCGCTTTTTTACGATGAAATAAATTTGTTGGTAATCACAGTATTCTTATTTCAAACTCATTTAAAATCATTTTCTACTTTTTAGTTTAGTTTTCTATTAAAGCGTGTTCTTTAGTTTTTAAACTATCATTTATTAGTGTTTGAATCGAGCTACCAGTTTGATCATCGATATGGAGAAGATAGAAAAATGTATCGGTTTATTGGGTGGCACAAACTGAACATATGAAATTGTTCACATGATTTTCTTAGCAATTAGGTACCGGGTTATTCACTATAAAATACCCACCCCGTTATTAATGTAAAAGTTGTGTGGTTATGACTTAATTTTGATAGAATGCTATCAAAAATACAGTGGCGTGCAGATTTCAGGGGATAATTTGTTTAAAACCCTGTATATTATTGAATTTTTGGAATGGTCATTTTTTCCTGGATATCAAGAATATACAATTGTTACCCCTTTTTGAGTTATTAAACGTTTTGAATAGTGACATTTCTTAAAGGATAATCAAATGGTTTCATTGAGGAAAAAAAGTTCAAATATATACTTGTTATATACAAAACAACAAAAATAAACGTGCGGCAAAAAGTGCATGTAGTGTGCCAACACCTCAGAAAAACATTCAAAAATATTTACCAAAAGATGAATCATACCTTCAGTTTCAGTACAAAAAAGGGTGTATGTAGTTCAGGAAAAACCAGGAAGAACTATACAGAGTGGGCCATTGAAAACGAAACAGCGGCTCTGTAGGTCGGCAGAACCGAATTATATAAAAACGCTCGGACACGTCAACTACATTTTTGAGGAGGACATCGTTCGCGATGTAATTCACCCGAAATACATTCTATCCCTCGGAGCTGTGACCGCCACCCCTAAACTTTTTTTTCTATCCAAGCTATCGACTTGTTTTTTTTAAACGATAGGTCCGACAATGAGCCACATTTTGAACATATTTCTATTTATATACATTATAAGATACACAACTAAGTAATGTTGTTTTAAACGGCAACCCCCCATTTTTCTTACATTGCATTCGCCACGAAATTGTCGATATTTATTTATTTATGTATTTACAGCTTCGGCAACTCAACAGAACAAAAGAGTTCGAATTATAGAGTCGCACAGAAATTACAAGATTTATCATTACATTAGAAATATTAAGCTAGATCGAACTAAAGATGACTATTAACAAATAAAAATACGGTTTACCCTACCTAGTTGTTACACTATTTGCAGATTTTTAGGTAACTTTTAGAAATTTGAATTAAAAAACTTGTTGAAAATAGCAACTTGTCTTATTTATAGGAAAAAAACTATAAAAATAGAAAAGAAATAAAAAAAATCTTGATTTTTTTTCAACTTTCCATAGGATTGATAATATAACATATGAGTGCTGCTATTTACTGAATATATCTATCAGTGAAAGATAAGTGCCATGTGAAGTGGAATGAATAGAAAAATCGAATTAAACGGTTTTCTTCACATAAAGGATTCAATATAAAATTGAACCAGAAAATGGTAGATCTCAGGTGAAAAACAACTACTTTCCTGGCAAATACCACGCAGAACATTGAATGATATTCACCTGAAAATCCTTTGGAATCGCCTTTGGCTGGTTGACTACTCCGTACTGATGAGGGCCAAAGCCTGAAACGGAGACAAGAGTTGATTAAGGTGAACACAAAACTTTAAAAATTTTAATTACATAAATCTGATCGAACTATACTTAACAAATAAAAATTTTCACTCATACCAGTTGTTTATTACTATGTTGCAGATTTTAGGTAATTTAAATTTGGTATTCAAAAGAGCTTGTTCAAATAGATTTCTTATTTATGGAAAAGAACCCTATAAAATGAAAAGAATAATCTTGATTTTTTTCACTTCCATAGGATTGATATTAACATATCGAGGTTGCCACTCTACTGAATGAATCTATATTTAGAAAGCCTATGGAAGTGGAATGAATAGAATGATTACTTTTCTGTCACTAAAGGTTAAAAGACCAGAAAGTAGATCTGTGAAACATACCCATGGCAAATACACCGATGAGACGTTGTGATCATTCACCAGAAAATCTTTGGATCGCTTTGGCTGGTTGACTACTCCGTACTGATGAGGGCCAAGAAGCCTGAAACCGGTATGCGGATTGTTAGGTGAACACGACATAAATTAAACATAATCGAGCTTATCAGAAAGAAACATTTGCATTCAATGTCCATTGATATTATGGAAGTATGCATGGATTTTCAGGTGAATATCATTCAATGTTCTGCGTGGTATTTGCCAGGAAAGTAGTTGTTTTTCACCTGAGATCTACCATTTTCTGGTTCAATTTTATATTGAATCCTTTATGTGAAGAAAACCGTTTAATTCGATTTTTTTCTATATCTATCAGTGTTTCAATTATCTGCTGATTTAACTGTAATTCACGTACATGCAATTTTTTAAATCTAATTTGTTTCATTGTTGTTCATTATACATTGTTTAACTTTTGTCTTGGGCTCTAGATTTTTTTATTTATTTCTGTTCCATTTTTGGAGCTACTTAGCTCTAGTTGAAGTGACGTACATAAATCCCCCTTACAAAACTGTTTTCGATCAAACCAAATAAATTACGAACACGTGAACTCGACACGTTTCAATGAAACCCAACCCGGACGCGCTCATCATATACAATATCCTCCGACCTGCATGACTAAGGTGAGAATACATCAGCTGATTGTCATATGTTTTACTCATCTTCCGACGAGACAAAACAATAACGCCCCATTCATTTGTCTGCTAATGAAAAATTCATTTCGGCCGGTGGATGATGTATACGCAGCATCTGGCGCGATTCCACTCATTTGGGCCATACAAATGTTCCCGAATTAGGAAGATCGATTGTTGTCGATATTCAGTTGAGTGGGTTGTGACGAAAATAGAAAAAACATGATAGCTTTTTGTGGGGAGATTCATCGAAGACATTCACACTTTTTATATTATCAACTCTTTTCAGGTCTGATTCACAATTATACGCATTGATAAACTTCTTTTATTATGAATAATACACTATATGTGAAGTATACATACATTTCTCAGATTTTCTTAAGTTGCCGCAGCTCATAATCCTCAGAGCATAGGACAAACGGACAGTCAGGAAATTAGCAGAGTTTACTTACACGGTCTAATGGAAAAGTCGAACGAAGGATATGCAGAAATAAGTGTTTTCTTTGTATCCAAGGTTGCTAAAGACTCTTACAAATCCCAACAGATCAAGCAGGTGCCTAGCGCAGAAAATTTTACCACCCAAAAAATCAAATGGGCTATTGAAGCTTTAAACCTTAAAAACGCCGGAAAGGACGGAATATTTCCCGCCTTACTACAAAATGGTCTTGAAATGATAGAACCCTTCCTGAAAAGGCTGTTCAAGGCCAATTTCATTTTGCTTGGAGGGAAGGCCGCCATGGTCTTCATACCAAACACTGGGAAACTTCCAGCAGAGAACCAAATTCTTATCGCCCCATCAGCCTCAGCTCTGGAAAAAAATGGAGAAAATTATAGACTGTTGTATAAGAAGTTAATTTCTTGGATAGACCGCTCCCCAAAACACACTTCGCCTATCATGCTGGCAAATCGACAGTTAATGCTCTACAATACGTGGTTGAAAGCATTGAAAAGAAATACTCGGCCGAAGAAATGGCTCAATATACATTCATAGATATATAAGTTGCTTTCGATAACACCTCACATGACTCCATTATCAGGTCACTAGATCAGATGGTTACATGAAATGCCGGAGGGCTGAAGTGAAAGTGAAGGGCTCTAGTTTTAGGTTCTCAAAACCTCGAGGCAAAGCTCTAACAATTTTTCAAGTAGAAAACCATGCTATAGAAATTTGTGCCCAAGAATACTTTGCAGGTGAAAATCTATATCCTTTCAGACAGCCAAACAGCACTAAAAGCTCTAAAGTCGCACACTTGTGAGTCTAGGCTGATTTGGGGCTGCAAACTTTCCCTGAGACAACTGGCTTGCCAAGGAAGGGGCAAACACTCAATTTGCTGGCAGAACCCTCATGTGGTCTCTCCAAAGCCCACATCAAAGCAGAGTTTCGACGCTCGGAAGTTGATCAAATGAAAACCAGGAAGAAGACAAGCTTCTGAGCCCATCGCCAAAGACCCTCGAGTTGGTCAAGGAAGACTTGAAACTGCTAGCGGGACTCCGTAAGGAGTCTTGGAATCCCTGGTCTTGAATAGATGGAAGGATTGTGTGCAAAAGATCTTATAGGTCGAGGTATATATAGCATATAGGCTAGAGAGCCATATCGACCACCCTGCAATCTACACGAAGAAACAGGCCAAATGAAGTTTATTTCGCCTGATCTTGTTTTTTTTTATATCATCTTTGTTCTCTATTCACGTATCTGGTCTGGTCTCTTACTTTCCTCGTTTGTATTCCCCGTCTGATCTGTCTAATCGTCATTTCTGCATCGGGATTCTCGTCTTTATCTTGTGAGGTCTCATCTCATCATTCGTTATATCTCTCGTCTCGTACCTAGTTCATCTATTCATCTATATCGAACCCCGTCTGTCATTTATAATCTTGTCCCTCATTCCCTTTCCTCATAAAATGCCTTCCTTGCTTCAGATTCATCTCAATTCGTCTTTGTCTCAACTTTCGCCTGGTACCTCCACCTTGGGTTCTTCTCGTCTCTTGCCTCTTCTCTCGTTCTGTGTTACCTCCGCCGTTTTCGAGTATCTCTTTTCTCCTATTGTCCAGCTTCTTATTCTCTGGTCTTATCTCATATCGTTTGGTTTCTCGTCCCTCTTCTCAATATATATATATATATATATATATATATATTGTTATGTTAGGAAGGACCAGTAATATATTTTAAAGATGGAAAAGAAATAATTTCTTAAAAAAAACACAAAAATAATAAATACTTAATAGTTAGTAGTTCATGAGAAATTGTTTTGATTTTTTTTTGAGATTCTATTTCCTTTATGAAGCCTCTGTATAATATTGATAGGTAAAAATATGCAAATATTATAATACAATCATTTTCATACATCGTCAAAATGATTACAACCTATAATTGTTTGAAATACAACAAAAAAGTCTAGATTTACAAAATCATTCTGAATTAAATGTGATCAACAAAATTATAAGCTTGAAACATACAGTATATGAAATTGTATCTAACTAAAAATAGCCAATGGGAGAACAAGAAACTTCTTGATGACAATAGCCAATCAGGGAACAGGATGGTCAGATGAAAGATTTGAAATTGTGGAAAAGTAAGAACTGAGAAACGTCAAAAATAATTATCATCAAATAATCTATTTAGTTCATAAGAAATGTAAAATAAATATTAGTTCATAAGTTTTCTCAAATAACACCAAAATAGTGAAAGTTCGACAAGAAAGTGCGCGATTTTGAAAATTCAAATAAAAATTACAAAACAGGAATGGTATCCAGGAGAGGAGAAAACAAAGGGAGAGGAGATTGAAAAAAAAATTGAGAAAGAAGCCAGGTAGAAAATTTAAGAAAAAAGGAAATTGAATATTTTCACGAATGACAAAGTAGTTTGCCAAAAATAACAAACCAATACAACCTCTGAATAATCTCGACACAAAATAAACAAGGATGAAAAAAGATTACTTTTTTGGTTTTCCACATAAAAACTTGTCCAAGCTGATTTCGTGGATTTTGGATGGTTCCTTCTGAAATGGTGAGTTCCTGAGAGGAGTGGAGGGAACAAGAATTCAGATTATACCAGGTATTGCATCAGCGACATTCCAGTTCCAGGTATAAACTCTTTCAGTGCACATCACAAACTGAATCACTTTACAACGTAACTAGTATATCTGAAGGACTCTATTTTATTTTGGTACTGAACTATAAAAGAATTCTTCCAACCCAAAAGAAAAAGTGTTAATATACGTTTTCCTGAATAAAGGAAATAATTGTTTTTTGATAGTTTCTGGTTTATTTTCCACAATGACATGTTAATATTTCACCTATAAACACTAAACTGAAATAGTTCAAGTGACACCAAGACAGGCAGTGGCTCTATTGCCAAAACCGACTCCTGAGGCGAAGACGTACCAACTGAGTTGTGATAAAAAAGGGTAATAACAATTGGCAGCAACGTGGCGAAAAAACAGTGACGTTAGCTAGCAATTATTATTTTATAACAATTTGGCAATATCAGTAAAGTGGGACTATAACAATTTGACTTCCATCGCGGAGAAAAAACACCTATTAATATTTCATAACAATTTGTCTCCCAACGAGGTGCGAAAATATTTATAAGCATAAATAATAATAATAATAAACACCTATTAGTATTTCATAACAATATATATATATATATATATATATCGTAAATATTTCATCGTCAGGTCCCATTTTTTATTGTCTTCTTGTGTTTCTCGTTCAAAATCCTCACCATAACTGGTCTCTATTCACATCTCTTGTATCTCTCCTTATCAGGTCTTTTCTATCCTCTCGTCTCTCCATTTTTTATCGTCTTCTTGTGTTTCTCGTTCAAAACCCTCACCATAACTGTGTCTCTCGTCTCTCTCGTTTCTCTCGTCTCTCTCGTCTCTCTCGTCTCTCTCTCTCTCTTCTCTTCGCCTCTCTCGTCTCTCTCGTCTCTCTCGTCTCTCTCTTCTCTCTCGTCTCTCTCGTCTCTCTCGTCCTTCTCGTCCCTCTCGTCCGTTTCGTCTCTCTCATCTCTAGTTTTATATGTTATAAGCCAAAAACAGAAAAGTTATGATTGAAAATTAAAATAATGTTTTCAAAATTGAAGCAGTTTCAACAGGATGTAGACTTCGACAATTTTGAGAAAAATTACGTCTATTGAAGTTTCAAAATAACGGATATATTATTCATTGAAAGTTTCAATTCATAAAGTCATGTTCATATTGGCAAATGAATGACATAGAATGAGAGGTGGCCAATCCACCAATGAAACAATACGCCAGAACCATGACAGCTGTCATATGATCTTAGAGTAGGTGTTATGTGTATTTTGTATCTGTGAGTATCCCCGCTTAGCTTAATTTCATAAAGAATCAATGTTCAAAAATTCCCAACTGACAGCAATATTCAAATAAAACCGGGAGAGTCAGATATACGGTTGCTAGGTTAACGATATCACAGCCATGTAGAAAAAATTGTCGGAAATATGTTCATTCTATTCTATAGCAGTCGTGGAAAAATACGTTGCAAAGTTGTTAACACCCGGTATATGATGGATATTGGTGTTGTCCCAAGGGTAGTGTTTTGTTTTCACCTTCGTCACGGAACTCTGAAAACACAAGATTGAATCGATTTATCTGAATAGGCGTCTTTCGGTATTTTTAAAATAATAATCCTGTACAAAATTGATTCGTCAAAATCGAAGTCTGTCACACCCACGATTAAGATATCCACTTGAAGAACCTTGGCATGGATTCGTGTTACGATTAGATTTTCAACTGTTCATTGCAACCTTTTCTCTACATCTACAGCTACTAATTTACTCTTTCAGATCGAATCTCACTTTGTTTTTTTTTTCTGTTTAATTTATAGCCAGTTGCATTATTACCATCGCATTTGATTAGTGAGTCCGCTGCATAGGTTCTTACTTTGCAATTTTCTCGTTTAATTGATAACTAATTGGGATGGACAAGGATTGCCTTCGGATGTTCCGAACCACATGTATGGTACAAATCAAATTATATTTTTAAATTACTTTCCTTGAGAAAAAAGGTGTAGTGGAAAAGGATAATAGATCAACTTTAGTTTTGCAAGAACAATATCTGTTGAAACGCACCTTCTCGAAAAATACAACTCGGCATGCTGACAAACTGGCCGACAATAATTTCAATTTAAATTCGTTGCTAACTTTGTTATTATTTATTCTGAAGTCTATACAGCTTGATATCAAAACAGATCTACTACCTCTGACTAGCGGCAATAGGTTTCAGCTTATATTGTAGTTAGACAAAGGGTGGATCCTGGTGGAATTATCGTGGCGACTAACTCTCGAAACTTCCGAGAACATTCACGAAAATCATCTATCAGATCTTCCGTAAATATTTTTCAGATCACCATGATCAAATATAAAATAATAATTTTTGGCATTTTTAATCAATTTCTAATGATCATCTGCTTTTAACAGAGGCTGCAGGGGGTTCAAGCAAAAAAACACCAACAGAAGTGACAGAAGTTTTCAATCATTGAAAGTTTCTATTCGATCGGAAATATGGTAGTTGCAAGCAATGTTAAACACCTCCAGAAATTCTGGAAAGTGCCAAGCTAGCAGCTTTAAATTCACTCCCAGATTAAGTCCAGATAAAGTATGAATTCGCCTATGAATTATTACTGGATTTGAAGGATGGTATAAAATCTGCATGGTTTTCTGGAATCGTGATGTTGGCATATTTCGGTGAAAATTATTCAAGCAGCAGCAGATTATTTCACATCTGATGTTATGATTATCCTGTTTATATCTTCAAATATATGAAAATTAACACATGGCAGTTTAAATATGTGAGGTTCCCCCTTATGAATGGATTATCACCACAAATAAGTAGACTGTTCAATAATGATACCTTAAAGCTGGATTTTTATACTACCAAAACTGTAGGTAACCTATTTTCTAAATTGAAAGATAAAAATCCTGTTGGTTTAAGCTCCAATGTAGTATATTCAATCCGATGTGAGTGTGGGAAAGAATACATGTCAAGAAACGTTGTTCCTCCACAAAAAACCACATTCATTCAATAGATTGGACAAACTAAACAATTCCTAAAAATGAGACTAGCATAAACGAGATTGCGATGAAAAACATATCAATAAAAAATTATAAACTGCCTTAGCGACAAAACATAATTTTAAATTTGAGGACACGAGAATCCTGGATTATGAACGAAACTACTATAAACGTAACGTCAGTGAAATGATCTTCATCAATAACAATCAAGATCATATTAACTTTAGGACTGATGTACAAAAATTGGGACAATGTTATAACAACATAATTAGATTCTTATAATTTTTACCCCATGTGTGATTGTAAATATTAATCGTTGTGATGTGAGTGTCTATGTAGAATTGTCAAGTGTGAATCGGATTCATATAACTATCATATCATAAAGCGCCACCTGATATAGAAGTATGACGTCACCATGGTTTTGAAACATCGGTGTATGAACCACTGTGGAAATATGCCTAGGTTAGAGCTGTCATTTACCCAACAGGTGGTCTGAATTAGTAATCTCAACTATTGTATGTTGTTAATGTTTTCTCTTCAGAACGATAAAATACTACCATATTGTTTGATTGTTTCATAATCCATGTTTGTACTGTACTTATTATTTCCATTCCATTTATTCTAGCTTTGAAAAAGAAATTAAAGAATTTCGAACCGTCAGCAATAATTTTTCCAGTCACCAATACCCACTATATCTAAACCTACAATAAATTATAAGGGATACGAATTGGTAAATGAAATGACAGTACATACATTTCTACAGAGAAGAGTATTATAGTCATTGATATAGTCAATTTGTGAGAATGTGATGTTAGAATGTTTGGCAGAATTTTTAACAGGAGATTTTGAAATTATATAAATTAAAGTTTATTGATGGTTCAAGGTACTGATATCTTAATATATACATTTTATTGTTCTGTTTTGTATTACTTGCAGTTCCCCAGACTGATATAAGGTATTCTAATTTTGAATAAAAAAGCGAAAAATAAATGTTTCTCAAATATTTCAAAAGAAGAAAGTCTCAAATTCTGAATAGAATTCCAACCATAGGTGATTTTTTTAAATGTTTAGTGAAAGAAATAGTTTCATCTAAATATATACCAAGGAATTTAATTGTAGTGGAATATTTGAGATTATTAGAGCCGAATTTGAATGTGTGATTTTGAACATTTGTAAGTTTGGTTTTACTTATAATATTTTCAATATTTAATGTGAGGTTATGCACATTTAGCCATTGTGAAATTATTTCCAAATCATTTTTCATATGAATTTTGGTGGAATCTAACAATTGTAAATTAATGTAGTGTTGAAAAGGGAAACATTCTCAACTGAATATTGAATAGAAAGAGTTTTCTGTGAATTGGAAAATCCACGATAAAAATGAAGTTATTTTTTGTGAATGTCTAACAGGAAACAACTACTTTCCTGGCTAAAGCCACGCTGGACATTGAACTACATCTGCTAGATATTCTGAAAAGACCATAACTAAAAAGAAAAAATTTTAAATTGAAAATTTGCATTTGCAGATAGTTATTTGATTTTCTATTCCAGTCTCAATTAAGAACTCATAAATATGAATGAGGAAAAGAAGAATGTTTTCCAAAAGAGAGTACTCACCAGAAATCATTCGTAACATTGACGCATCGCATTCACTAGGTCTTCAATACATTTTTGTCGACGAAAATCTATTTCACGCTTCCACGATAATCAGGAAGACCGGAAGAAATGGGAAACACATTTTCAAGAAACAATCTCACTTTGCAGAGATGGAAAAAGTTAGAATCATTTCTTTTGGAGAGACACTTTGAAATTCGTGTTTTCTGACATTTAAACCTGTCATGTGGTTTGATAGATTGATTTGTTGGAAATATGAACAGGATGTTCATAAAATCAGATGTGGAATCATCTGCAACTGAAAGATAAACTTTAGTCACTATCTTCCATCGCCAAGATAACCTCTTTTGAAGTATTCATGTTGAAAAAGGAAACATTCTCAATTAAATATTGAATAGAAAGATTTTTCTGTGAATTGAAAAATCCACGATAAAAATGAAGTTATTTTTTGTGAATGTTAGACATTCCCTTCCCTTTCAACATGAATACCCCAAAAGAGGTTATCTTGACGATGGAAGATAGTGACTAAAGTTTATCTTTCAGTCGCAGATGATTCCACATCTGATTTTAACTGTTTCTTTGACTGTTCCAATATCATTTGAATATGATCTGACTGGAATATAGATTATTATTATTATTATTGTGAACATCCTGTTCATACTTTCAACAAATCAATGTAGTGTCATACGCAAATAATTTCATGATCCTCTTAGTTCAATTAAAATTAAAAAAAAAAGGAAATCCTTAGGTACCGTTAATATTATCTCTAAAAGAACTATTATTATTTCCATGATTAACATATTGTTTCCTACCATATAAACAATTTTCAAACCAGTTATGAACCACGACACGAATTCCTATTACACATGATTTTGTCAATAAAATTGTATGATTAACAGTGTCAAAAGCTTTACGTAAATCCGGTGCACATTTTTTATTTTTATCTATTTTAACATAATTATTATAAAATCACATGTAGAATCACAACGACTGATACATAATAAACGTTGGTTATTATCTTCCTACCAAGAGGTCATCTTGAGCGATAGAAGATATTGACTAAATTATAACTTTATCAAAATGAACAGTATCATAAATCAGTTATGGTATCATCCGCGACTGACGGATCAACTTCAGTCACTGTCTTCAAGGAAGAACGTGGTCGAAGTTTTATGAATATCCTATTTATATTTTGCAAAAAACTTCAATTTAATATTCCAGGATCTCATTGATATCAATGACAATAGCGCGAAAGTGTTGAAGACAAAAAACAGAAAATATTAAAAAAAAAACGACTACCCGAAGCATTCTCTTAACAAAAGTGAACCAGTAAAATAGTAGACTCTTTCTATCATGAGTTACATCCACTATGTTGGTGGTCGTAGGTTCTCTGATAATTAGTTAATGAACTAGCTACAGGTTTATTATGAATAAATTGCATAAACAAGAAATTATCTGGGAGTAACTCGTAAATCGCCATTTAAACAAAAAATGGTTGAACGAGCTCTCTCGTTTGTCTCTTTCTACCTTAATGGCTGCTATCTAGTAGTAATCATTCATTGTGCAGATTAATAGAGTTGCTCGGAAAAAGTTGTTGATAATGTAAAAATATGTATCTTAGATTTGGACGTTTTTTTTTTTTTTTTATTTTTTTATTGTACACCACCCAACAGAAATCCATTTACAGGGTGGGAAAATCACAGGTACAAAAACAAAAAAACATAAATAATTTGAGAATCAGTAAAGATACAACAATAGTGTAGAAATGAGACATGATACAAAAACTAGAGAAAAGGAAAATTAATATCAGAAACTGATTTTTTCAATAAAGCAATGCTGCAAGAGAAAATGTCACAACTGTCATTGACCGCATTGAAGTTGTTGCAAATTCTGAATAAGGGTGAGTTTTTCTGTACATTTGTTCTAGAGAATTCGAGGTAAAATATGGTGTTATGTCTTGAATTTACTCTTAGAACATGAAAATTCAGCATACTCAAAATAGCACTACAGTTGATTTGGCCATGGATCACCTTATAAAGAAAAATCAGAGCAGATGTATTCCTTCTACTTGCAAGAGAGGTAAAGTTATGTCTCTCTAGTAAAGCGGTATTACATATTCCTGTAGCAGGGTACGCACCATCTTCTTTGAAAGAGAGATATTTCATAAAGCGTCTATGGATTCGTTCAAGATTATTTGAATGGACATTAAAATATGGACACCAAATGATAGATGCATACTCTGTTTTAGAACGGACATAGGAATTATATAACAGTAGCAGTGTGTTCTTATTCGAGAAATCACGAGTATTTCTGACAATGAAACCTAAAGCCTTCGAACATTCATTGGTAATTTTATTTATGTGTGTTGAAAAATATAATTTTTGGTCGAAGGTGACACCAAGGTCACGAACATAATTGGATCTAGGGAGCACATCATTGCATTGGTGATGTTGTTCTGTTTCCGAGTGAATGTTACAATTGAGCATTTATTAGCATTTAATAGAAGGCGATTATTTTTGCACCAAGTATTTACTCCATCTAGGGCGTTTTGTAAAATGGCACAGTCATTCAGGCAGTTTATTTTTATATATAATTTCAAATCATCCGCATATACTAAACAATTGACTCCGACATCCTCAATAATGTCATTTATTAACAGATTGAAGAAAAGTGGACCCAAAACAGAACCTTGTGGAACGCCTGATGTTGGTGTAAATAAAATGGAATTCTGGCCATGGCACTCAACGTAGAGGGAGCGGTTTTGTAGATAGGAGGTGAAAAAGATATTCAATTTCCCTCAGAAGCCAAATGCATTCAGTTTACTGAGTAAAATATCATGATCAAGCTTATCGAAGGCCTTGGAAAAGTTCGTATATATGACATCTACCTATGCATTATTTTCGAATGTGTTGGATATGTACTGGATAATACAGAAGAGATTTGTGGTAGTTGACCTACCTTTGAAGAAGCCAGTTGTAACTCAGTTATTTGATTTTTGACATGGTTGGAAAGTGGTTTATTAAGAAGGATTTCAAAAGAATTTGAGAAATTATTGACTATTGTAATAGGCCGATAGTTTTCTATGTCATGTTTGTCACCTTTTTTGAAAACTGGTATTAATTTAGATTGTCTCAACACATCAGGGAACTGTTGGTATTTTATTGAGAGGTTGAAAAGTATTGCCAGAGGTGCAGCGAATAAGGAGGCACAGTCATGAATCAGGAAAGTTGGTTTTTTATCAGGTCCCATTGTAAATTTTGGCTTGATTTTTTTGAAACTTCACTTTCCGAAAATTCAGTTATGATCAAAGCATCATTCGCCAAGTTTACGGTAGTATTATTTTGTATGGTTTGACTAGGTGAAGCGAAAGAATTGCTAAAATACTCCGCAAAGGCATTTGCAATGCTTACGGGGTCATTATGTTCAATGCCATCATAGACCATTGTTAGTGGTAGAGATGACGAGTGTTTTTTTTTACAAATTGACAGATTTTTTTTGGGTCCGTTTTGATTTGCTGTTGCTTTTGCCGTTTTGGTGGAATAGCGACTTCATTTGTTTGAGATAGTATTCCACAAAACTATTTTTTGTTGCAACATAAGATAGATTTATTCATCCTTTGAGCTTCATTATGTAGATGGGACAGGTCATATTTCTAAAGAACATATAAAATGTATAAAATAATTTAGTTATAGTAAAATGAAAAAATTAATAATATTCAATAACATGAAAACACATTAACAGGTCAGGTCAGTTGAACTTACACATATGAATATCAGTAGTGTATGAAATGTAATACATGTTGTGAAACAAACGCATACATGATAATATAAATAAAAATTAATTAAAAAAAAACATATTAAAATAAATTCGTCACAATGAAAGTGATCCCGCATTACCAACCTCGAGTGTGAATTCATCTACTGTGTAAAAACATTTTTCTGTTAGGAATAGTTTAAACTGAGTTTTTGAAAATTTGAGATGACAGTATCTTTATATCGCTTGGCAACATGTTATAGAGACGGATACCAACAAGAGACTTTTTATGCTTTGCATGATGGTGTTTTTGGGTAGTAAGCATATTGTTATTACTGGTATGGTAATTATGGATTTCTGATCTCGATTCTACTTTCCTTCTATTTTCATGGATATACGTTAATGTTTTCAAAATGAACATACATGCAACAGTCAGTATTTTATTCTGTTGAAAAAACTCTCTACATGACGTTTTGTAACCTAGATTGAAGATCACTCTCAGCAATGATTTCTGTTTTATGAAAATTCTGTCTATTTCAGAAGCTAAACCTCAGCCACCAATGTTGTAGTGAATAATTGAATGAAACTTGGCTAAATGAACTGATATCAGTGATTTAGCATCTAATTTATTCTTTAGGGATTTAATGAGATAATACGATTGATTCAGCTTCTTAGATGTGAACTCGCCAAGTGAAATGTGAGTCAATTATTGCTCCTGAGAATTTGTAGAGCTCGTTAATACTAAGGATTCATTCCGAAAAAAAAAATTGAAATCCTGCATGCTACGAGATGAATTTGCAAATTCCATACATACTGTTTTACTCTGGTTAATTATCAGTCTATTCCTATAACACCAGTCATCAAATTCGTGTAGGACTGAGTTGACGAGGTTATTCATTTCTTCTGATGTTTTACTGGAAAGAATGATGGAAGTGTCATCTGCATACAGGTATATCGCCCCATTACTCATGTTATTATGTAGGCCATTTACGTATAACAGAAATATCAGTGGCTCGAGAACACTGCCTTGTGGTGCCCAGTTGTTACATGGAACTTATCCGACATTTTGTCATTCTGTGCCACCTGGAGATATCTATTTGTCAAGAAAGATACAATCAACTGATTAATGTTTCCTCGAAAACCCAGGTTGACAAGTTTTTCTGATACGAATTTAATATTCAAGGTGTCGAAGGCTCTACTTAAATCGAAAAAAATTCCTGCCACAATGTTTTTTTATCTATTAAATCATGTACTTGTTGTACAAAGTTGAACGTTGCAATTTCTGTCGAGTGGTTTTTTCTAAACCCGTATTGGCACTTTGTCACTAGATCAAATGTTTCCATGTTATCGTTTATTCTACGAGATATAATTTTTTCAAAGATTTTTGAGAATATACTGATTATAGAAATGAGTCGATAATTTTCTATGTTTTTACTGTCGCCATTTTTTAGTATAGGGACAAGGACCGCAATTTTAAGCATGCCAGGATATTCTCCAGAAGAAATACATAAGTTTATAATATGTCCTATAACTTCAGATAGTATATCCACGCATTCTTTGATAAGTTTTGTGGAAACTTGTGCTTTTTTCATTTGCTAACGAGGCTATAAGTCTTTGATGTAAAAAATACTACTGATTTGAAATTATAGATATTTTTCTCAGTGGAGTAAAAGGAGACAATTTTATTCAGATGGAGTTAAAGTAGATCACGTAACCATGGTAATGATAATCAGAGAATGCGTCAACTTTATCATCAAAGCATTAGTCATAAATGCATTTATGACGTAAAAATTCTAGAAAACCCAAAAATCTCAAGAATTGTTAATAGATAGGTCTAGGCTATACTCAAGAAAAATTGGAGAGCCCTATTATTTGGGTGAAAAGAATTTTATCATTTTGATATTCATTTCACTGTGATCGAAATTCTCTAATTTTTTTGACATATTTACTTGCTTTGCCATACTTCCGGTTTGACCGAAAATAACCACAACTTTTGATTTTTAAATGGGACATCCTATATATTTTCACTTATTTCGATCGAGAATGGCATTCTTAATCCAACAACACCTCACTTGTCAATATTTGACAAATAAAGTCATTTTTATCCCAATTTTCATTTTTTAATCTAGAATGCCATGGATCGTGTAAATCACTTCATTCTTGATCAAGTAACATGGGAAAAATACGACTTTCAGGCTTATGACTTCACAGTCGTTTTGAGAATCATTCAAAAGTCGCAAATATGAAGTTTTCCAGTTACCTTGATTTTTTCAAATGGAAAGGTGGTGGCTTGTCGGCTTTTTGTGAAAGATCATTTTCTTACGAATAATTTGATACCACACACTTTCACTTTATTTTCACTGTTTTTCTGAATAATTGCAAGACGCGATCATACCTAATAACAAATAATACGTATTCGGTATACTTATGCACTAAGTTCTGTTATTCTAGTTATCCGTGACAAACAATTGAAGCTGTTGCTAGGACTACCTAAACAAATAGGCTAATGGATATGCTGTCACTTTTAAAAATGTATTTGTTGCGTAATTTATAATTTGGTATGGAAAATTATACTAAAAACGAGAAAATTGACATGTTGCTAATCTACGGAGAAGTAAAAAAGAATTCAACTGATGCAGCTCGAATTTATGCTCAGAGATTCCCTAATCGTCGCCATCCCACTCGGCATTATTTTCCAAAACTGGAAAGGAAAATGCGAAATGAACCAGAAAAAAATGCCAATAAGTTCATCGTCAGTGAAGAAAAAGAAGTAGACGTGTTGAAGTGAATTGTACGGCGTCAATTCGCCAAATTGTTTCTGAGTGTGATATAAGTTATTCGTCCGTTTGGAGAATTCTTCACAAATTTAATTATCGATCATTCAAGTACCAACTACACCAACACCGAAGATTAACTTATTGCAACTGGTTTTTGACTAAATACAGAGAAGATGAACGCTTTCCATTTAAAATTATTTATTCAAATGAAACTCGATTCACCATTTTGGATCTGTTCAATCGGAATATTAAAAGGTACTGGTCAAATTTACATCTGATGCAAGATGGAAATTTTCAAGAGCGATTTGGTTTCAATTGCTGGATGGGTATTATCGGAGGAAAACTTTTGGGGCCAATAATTTTCGACGGACCACTTACTGCGGAAACATATTTACAGTTCCTTAGAAATCAAATTAATGATTTCATTGAAGATTTGCCACTGGCTAACCAAGTTGATATCTATTTTCAACAAGGTGGAGCGCCATCTCACAATTCTCAAGTCGTAAGAGAACATCTGAATGACACCTTCCCAGAAAACTGGATAGGCATTTATGGACCTAGTCAGTGGCCTGCGAGGTACATTCTTAAGTTGTCATATTTTTGCATAATGTATTATTTCTTTTTCATATTCTATATCACCAGATCTTACTCCGCTAGATTTTTTTCTCTGGGGAACAATTAAAAATCATGTGTATAAAACAGAATCAGCTACTCGTGAATAACTGGAGCATAAAGTAAGGGTGGCATTCCAGAACATCACTGCGGAACAGCTAATCAATGTGGTGCGCGCAACAATTGAAAAAGTTGAACTTTGCCGTGATCAAGGAATTGGTCATTTTGAAGATTTAGAACCTTAATGGACTAATTTACGACTTTTAAATAATTCTTAAAACGACTCTGAAGTCATAAGCCTTAAAGTCGTATTTTTACAATATGTTACTTGAACAAGAATGAAGCGATTTAAACGATCCATGGCATTCTAGATCGAAAAATAAAACTTGGAATGAAAAATGACTTTATTTTGTCAAATATTGACAAGTGAGGTGTTGTCATGATCTGCTTATAGAGCTTGGAAAAGAAATATGATTCGAAAGAATATATTCATTTAGAACGTTCACCTGTAACCTATTGAAATTCAGTATTCAAATATAACTTCGTATTACGTAAAAATTATTCTATCCTAACGAATATTGAACTCGATGAAATCAGACATTTTTAAAAATAATTTCATGTAACTATGCGTGAGACCAAATTATTTATAAACCACACGTGGAACGCCTTGAAGTTGAAACAAAGGTTCCCAAACATGGATGTCCCATTAAAATAGTATCTAATTATGAGTTCATCAGAAAAATAGATTCTCTATTTATAAACGACCCTAAGAAGTCATACCGTTGGCAAGGACAATGTAATAATTATATTTAAAAATAGCACAAAGCCAATTGGTCATCATACAGTCGGTTATAGTTTCTCTATATGTGGTAAAACGAGGATATATAAAGAGTTGGAATCATTCCATTCGGTATTCCATTCGGGTATTCATTACAAGTCAGTATGTAATTTAAATTGCACCTTTTGATCAGATAATGTTTTAGTCAAATAGATAAAGACTTTTCTACTTCAAGTTAATCAGATGCAACCAAGTTTCAAGGCACCAGTCAATAGAACTCACACCGATGAGTTTCTAAAAGTATTTGCATACATTGATATGTAATTAGAAGAATTCATCCGATTCCATCATTGTTCCAGTAGTAAATCAAATTAATAAATTACTTATCGGGATTTCTCCAGATTAAATAACGGAATTGATTTTAGTGAAGTGAACATCGTGTCTATTACAGGGTGAGACTATATGTTTTTTCTCTTTGATTTATTGGGTACCAGGCTTTATAAAATGTACATTTTTCCTCATTCATACTTTAAATTCATTGAAGTGTAATTCAATTACTTTGATAACTATTTATTATTTCATCAGATTTTGATAGTGGCTTGTTTCAGAAATATGTATAAAATGATTAATACTATCCATTGATTTTTATTGAAAATTTTGCTATTATGTTTTAAAGTCCTACAACATACTAAAGATGTTGTCCATTGAAGAAAACAATTACAATGTTAATTGTTTTAATCCAGAGAATTGATTTAAGTATTTTAGATTTGTGAACTTTGATAAATACAATTTTACAATATACTGATAACGCAGGAAATAAGTATTAGAATATATTACTATGATTGATTTATCTATCTTTGAATAAAAATATATTGTTCATGCCTCAAAATTATAAAACTGTGTAATTGATATGATTTGATTATTGCTATGAGTTTATTGCTATTTTTACATCCATATTTTCTGGTGAATTTATATACAATGGGTTTATACGAGTTGTTGATTAATGGTTTTGTGTGTTGTTTCGAATATTGATTTTAATTATATCTTTTAAATTTACAACCTTATTATTATTTCATCTGTTTTGATAGCTTGAGGTATGACTGAGTACATAGATTAAACGAACCTCGATCATATATTTGAAGGAATTACTTGGATTTGACCGCTCTCTAAGTACATTCTTTGTGTCAATGTTTAGTTGCACAAACTTCAGTATAGAACCTCTAATGACTTTTTGTAAGACACACTCTTGTACTGTCAATAGTGTGAAAAAGATTTAGTATTGAGTAGAGTGCATACAAATAATACCAGTATAGTTAGACATCAATTGATGGTATTTGTAAAATCCTTCTATTGGATTTTCTAGAGTGTTTCTTCAATAAAGGTTACTGTGAGGTTCGACAAACACTTGGGTTTTCGGAGTGGTGTGGGTATTCATAACACTCTGTATATACTCAGGTTTTAACAATAACTGGTCAGTGGTGGGGTCTTTAGAGTCTCCCCATATATCAGGTTATAACAGTGTTGTTGGATTCAGAATGTCATTCTCGATCGAAATAAGTAAAAATATATAGGATGTCCTATAGAAAAATCGAAAGTTGGGGCCATTTCCGGTCAAACTGGAAGTACGGCAAAGCAAGTAAATATGTCAAAAAATGTAAATTGAACTATAATACACAATCCCCAAATTTCGTTTTTCTATCTTTACTAATAAAAAAGTTATAGGGGAGAATCACCCGGTATAAACCTCTTCTCCATCATTGACCGACATCGAAAAATCGAGCGAGAACGAACTGTTTGGACACGCTATATTTATTTATTGTTTACAAGTAATCTCGAGACTGAGTAAAAAAATCACTTCTCCATCACCCCACATTTCAACATTAAAACTGGATTTTTCCATGTAACACCTCAATCGGAATCTCGCCAGGTGGACAAATAACCCTAATGGAAATGCCAATACGCCGCCGAAAGTTCATTAATTAGCAAAGATATTTCGTCGAAATAACGTTATGTACACTAGCATTATCACTGGCAAACTATTAATCAAAGAAAAAGACACACTGCGCAACATAATACTTATGCAACCCAATCGACTTGGGTGTCCATCCATTTCACAAACCGGACAATAAAGGCCATTTAGCTCACAAAAGCATAGATGCAAAGACTAAAACGCCGTGAATGAGTCGATAATTATCTATATTAATAATTATCCAGAGCCGCACTAGCCATTGCGGGTAGTTTCGCTGTAGCCCCAGATATACGCGGACCGCTCGCAAGTGTAAAGTCAGCAACAATATTCAATAATAAAATAATGCGGGCATATTTCTTTCCTGAAAACATTAATGACGGAATCTACCTACTCTTTCTCATGTTTACTCTGGAAGGTGCAGTTAACCAATTGTCCGACCATGAAAAAAAATATTTCTGGCTGCAACAAAATGAAGAAAATTGTTATATCTCTTCTGTATGTGCAATGTAGGTTGGACATTAATTATAACAATGAGGTTTGTTGGGGTTTGGATAAATTTTGTTGAAGAAAAACTATTGTTTCCTTGCCAACTTTTCGAATTTTATTAAATGCATCTTCAGGGCTCTGTAACAATGAGTTTTTGTATGTTGAAGGGGTTAAGAAAAAGTAAAAATAAAGTAACACTGGACCACAAGAATTGGAACATTTCACAGTAAAATAGATTATTAAAAATGGAAAGACTCACCGAAAATTAGTTTTTCCGAGTTGTATGTAAATAAAAATAATACATACATAATAGATAGATAGATTTTTATTGACCCCTATATGTGGGGAATATATTTGTAGGATGTTATTAGTATAGACGAGATCACTAATTCCTGAAAAAAATACCACAACGTCCAGAACGATGAAAAAAGTGGTTGGATTTTTTCAATTTTTTTTTCGAAGTAGTTTTTCCAAAAACATTTTTTAAATAAATTTTCCTGTTTGAACACTGCGGGAAACACGCCAGGATGTGACGTAACAAGTTCAGATCTATCGCCGATCGCAGAGAGCGTGATATAATTACAGAGTTGCCAAGCGTTATTCATAAGATTTTTTTACAATGTGAGCAGGCCGAAAAAATAATGACAGCACTCGGTATACATACATATTATTCAGAAATAACTAAATCAAGAACAGCTATCAAATACGAAGTCTTTTTTTCAATATAACACATGGTGACACAGGTTCTATTCATAGGATGGAATAGAATAACATTTCCTCAAAAGTTCCGCAAAATAGTGACACTGGCAACCATTGGACTTATGACGTCAAAAGAAGCGGCAATAACGCTGCATCTCAGTGTCTCACTGAATTTTAGGGTTTTAGAGCAGCATTTATTCGAATATTACACAATATCTTCTAGGAAAAACTATGCATACATAAAATTTCATCACTATATTTCAACTTCAAGCACATATGAAGCAGATTTGTGAGTCTGTGATCTCGCCTATAGTGTTATAGATAACAAACAATTAAATAACTATTATCACGAAATACCTGAAAAATTAAAAAAAGCGTAGTGTATAATATCACAAAGCAGATCCAAGGACAAAACGATATGTATATGGCAAGGTATTCATCAGTACTATAGAATATGGTACCAAGTTATATTCAGGAATATGAAAAAAATGGTATATGAAGTTACTGTCTAGGAACACACATAGTCGAGTTTGTTTATAAGTTTTCATATCTTTAGGTGGAGGATACTTACTTTGTGTCTTTGACATCTTTACTTATGAAGTGGTTTTTTCCAATGTCACTAAGTATCCCCAAGAAGTACTTTTTTCTGGCAGAAAAATTCCTAACGTGGGCACCCATGGGCCAGTTGGATTCGTCACAAGCTATAACAAAATTGCAATAATTTATACTAACCCTGAAGTGGGATTACAAGTGTGGATACATGGTTTTTTTTTTTAACTTTTGCATCGGTAAAGGTATCTTCAATGTCATCGAAAAGTGCATCAATTATATAAATAAATAATATTTTATTCCATTGAGACTATTTACATGATATAAGGAAAAGTCAGTAGAGAAAAGAGAATACATAAAATATGTTATATCATAGATAAATATATAAAGAAATACAATTGTGTTAAAAGCAGACATTCTAGATACAAACGAAAAACACTTTCACGGAACAACAGGTTTAACATCAACTGCGAGACAAACAAATACTGAGATAAAATTCAAAAAATATATTTTTTAGCGAGAATATGAATTTGTACTGAAGTTGATGTCACGAATCAGTAATAATTTTGATCCTATATTGCCCCCTAATATTATTTTTCGCAAAAATCGGTATATCCATCGCTTCTGGCGCCTAGTGTATGTCACTCAGGTCTAGCCCATGAGAGAATTCAGACTGATCTACTGATCCTGAAAATTACAGAATTCTACTCCAATAACTACGGAAGATACGGGGGTGTTTTCATGAGAAGTGGGACACACTGTATACATTTTTCACTATCAAATCAAATATGTTTGTATCTGAAATCGATTAAAAAAAAAACTCCTTGAATTAGAATCGAATCCGAGCCTCCCGGGTGAGAAACTGACACGCTAACCAGTACTCCACGAGAACTGTTCTTGGTATTATGAAAATATCGGAATTCAATTATTCATTGCCTCACTTGAAAACCTGAGGCTTTTAACATGATGAAAAGAGTATATTTCAATTGAAATATCCCTTATTTAATCAATTTGGCATTTCCTGTTTCCCTATATAGAAATTGAATGCGTTGACATATAATTTTGACAGGACCTCAGTGTGGTTTATCACTATAAAACTGATCTGATTAGTTCTGTGTTTGAAATTTTGGTCATTTGATTGGCTCAAAAATAATGAGGGAAATAGTCGATAATAATGATACCAATTACAACACTTTATTTCTTCTACAAATCTATGAAGGAATAACTGTTCATATGGATACATATTCGGGATAACAAACCAACTCTGCACCTAGAAAACACTGATTTCGGTTTTTTTTTGAGAATGGGAAATAATAGCATGATAATCTAGATTGTGTGTGAATTTATCACAGTGAATAATTTGAAGGGCTGCAAGATATTATTGAAATTCATTTCAGATATTAAAGTTCATTATATACTTTTCATTGACGCAAAAATTGAAAAAATCAAATGCTTGTAATTGCTGTCTATCAAGATATAATTTTTATGTGTGGCGCAGACTCTACAGAATTCTACATAGTGTCCACTTGGAGCACTCCGGTCCTGTACTTAACAGGCGGAACGGCGAGAAAATTGCAATAGTACAATTAGGCGCATTTTAATCAATCCATGAATGCAGTTTTATTGCGGCCACCAATCAAAATGTCACTTTTGTACAGATAAGTCGTTAAGAAACGATTTGATGCTGAAAAATCCGAAGTGTTAATCGTGAAAACATCATTATCAATCTCGTAATCAAGAAGGCACGAGGTATATGACGCATATTTTGAAATACACGAATTATTCGATGTATATTTTGCGATTGGGAGGAGACAATTTCGAATCACGTTAATAAATTGCTATAATATGTGAAACTTTGTGAAAAAATAAATTATTTAGTTGTTTAACCTAGGTTATTCTGTTTCAAAATCGCAAGAATACCCATTTTATATTCGCGGCAGGCTTTTACTTTTTAGTGCATTTATGTAAAAGCTTGTCTTAAATATATTTTTTAACCGACGAAACCAAAAAGGAGGAGGTTCTCTAGTTGACGCGTATATTTTTTTCCGATAATTCTTTTCAGTGGATAGGGTGTACTTCGAAGTTGGTCCCATTTAAAAGAGGAAATCCACTCCTAAGGGTAGCGAAATGAAGGATATTGATCACTCACCCTCTGAATTCTGGTCCGTTAACCGATTCTATCAGGGTATACCTCATAGTTGATCGTATTTGGATTTCGAATGGAAATATCCACCCTTACGGGTAGAAAAATAGGGAATTATTGATTTTTCACTTGTGATCATTGGCACACATATGTAGTTGACAATGACAGATCGATAATGTCATTATTTGTTCTCCTACATCCGTCACAATCATTATATTCTATGAGAGGATGGAATGATATACAAAGTAATGAAATAAAGTAACCAGAACAACAAAATTAATTAATATTACAACAAATAGTAAAAGTAGATAATCATATTATTTAACTGGTAATAGTTGAAGCAACGTGGGTGAGTAAGTATTTTGGAAGTAATCAAAAACAAGTAGGTAGTAATTTGTAGATTTCAGCCTCAAAAAATTGAAAAATAAAAACTTTTTAACAAAAAATTAAACCGACGAAATACGGAACTGAAAAGTAATAAATAAAATAAACCTTCTTAGTCTCCTAAACTAATGTAAGTAACTAATTTTGAGTCGGCGCCAAACGAACAATCAACGAAGATCATTAAATTACTTCAAAAAAATCATCAGAATGTCACCGCGCAACTCGATGCCATCATTTCACGCCTTATCTAATTCATTTGCTTGTTTGTTTGGCGCCGACTCAAAATTAGTTACTTACATTCGTTTAGGAGCTTAGTTTTTTTATTTATTATTTATTTTATTTTTTACTTTTCAGTTCCGTATTTCGTCGGTTTAATTTTTTGTTAAAAAGTTTGTATAATAATTTTTGTTCAATTATTTTTAGTCATCCATGATATTCGTCAACTTATTGAATTCTGACAAAAGTTACCATACCAATTTTGAATGGGCTATAATCACAAAATTCGTCGCCATCTTGGAGCTGCCATATTTATTTCGGGGATTTTGATAAAAGTTATGATCTCCACAAAACTCGTCGCCTTAACCCCTTAATTTAATTGTAAAAAGTTAGTGGTCTCTGTCCCCGAAAACCCACACATACCAATTTTGAATAGAATCGAACCATAATTACAAAACTCGTAGGTCATATTGGGGCCGCCATTTTGTTTTTTCTCTGGTCAAAATTCCATAATGCATTGTAACCGGAATTATGAACACCTGCCAAAATTCACTTATAATGTTACAGTATAAACACTAGGAAAATATATAGAAGACTAATTGATGCCACGAAAAAATCATATCAAAATTGTATGATAAATGCAGATAACAAAATCAAAGAAAGTTGGAGTATAGTAAATGAGTTAAAAGGAAAGCAAACTAGCGGAAAGCACAAAACAGTACCATTTTCGCCTGATATAATGTACAATTACTATTGTACGGTACCGTAAGGCTTGCAAATGTAAGCAATGTTCCACCTCTTTACTTAGAATCGTTTCATATAGAAAACACCCTGCAGCTGATACCCACTGATATCCAAGAGCTAAAGGAAGCTTCTAAAGATATCAGGATTTGACGATATGTCCATCAGAATTTTTGAATGTCTCCCACTCTGTGTCCTGCATGTCCTTGCTAAAATAATAAACGATTCTTTCGAAAAAGGCGTTTTCCCTGACTTCCTAAATATTTCTGTAATAATACCCATTTACAAAGGGACTGACAAGAACGACCCATCCAACTACATACCAGTAGCTCTTATACCAACATCAGCAAAAATCATCGAATAACTAATCAAAAAACGCAAAATGGACATCCCTGTCACTAATAACATCCAAAGTACCCAACGATTTGCCTTTCAAAATAATAAAAATTCAAATGATACCATTTTTAACCTTTCACAGGAACTATACAGTGAACTTAACACTGGTGCTTCTGCGGCAGCTGTTTTCTGCGATTTAAAAAAATCCTTTGACTTTGTGGATCATGAGATTCTGCTGCAGAAGCTCAAATATTATGGTTTTAATAACAATAGTATAAATTGGATTTAGTCATATCTATCACACAGGACACAGTTTGTAAGACTTTCAACTGACTCAAACATTGGTAAAACCAAAACAGGAGTCCCCCAAGATTCTATTCTGGGGTCTATTCTATTCCTTCTATAATAATATCAACAACAAAATGCTTAGGAATACATATCGACAATAAACTCAAATTCGAGGAACATATATTACACCTGAATAAAAAACTGGCAACAGGATGTTACGTTATCAGGACTGTCTCAAAAGAACTTGGGTTGAATTTTGCAAGAACAACCTATTTTGCCTTCATTGATGCCCACATAAGATATGAAATTTGTTTCTTGGGAGTTTGCAACCAACAAATGCTCCAAAGAGTCTTCTTTGAGTGCATTCAGAACAATCGTAAAAGTACTACTGATTGATAAGGCCTATTACGATTTGGAAGAATTTTATAATGATGTTTTAATATATTGCGACAAATGCTTTCGATTGTGTCATTGATATTTGTAGTGTTTATACAAGTGTTTTAAATTTTTTAATGTAGCCATAATTAGCAAGGATTGTGTACGTCAAAAAGACGTCCTAATTTTAATATGTGCAGTGCAATTTCTAAAAATTGGCAGAGGGCAATTCTCCTTATAATATTTTGGATTAATGGTGTTGATGTATTTTTAACTGACGAAACCAAAAAGGAGGAGGTTCTCTAGTGGACGCGTATATTTTTTTTTATGTATGACCACGCATAACTTTTTACTGAGACGTCCGATTCCGATCTTTTTTTTTCAGTAGATAGGGTGTACTTCGAAGTTGGTCCCATTTGAATTTTGAAGATGAAATCCACCCCTAAGGGCAGCAAAATGAAGGATATTGATCACTCACCCTCTGAATTCTGGTCCGTTAACCGATTCTATCAGGCATAACTTTGTACTGGGTTCTTCGATTTGGATTATTCCTTTTTTATTAGATAGGGTTCACCTCATAGTTGATCATATTTGGATTTCGAATGGAATAATTCCACCCTTACGGTTAGAAAAATAGGGGATAATTGATTTTTCACTTGTGAACATTGGAACACATATGTAGTTGACAATGACAGATCGCTTTTGTCATTATTTTTTTCTCCTACATCCGTCACAATCATTATATTCTATGAGAGGATGGAATGATATACAGAGTAATGAAATAAAATAACGAGAACAACAAAAATAATTTATATTACAACAAATAGTAAAAGTAGATTATCATATTATTTAACTGGTAATAGTTGAAGTAAGGTGGGTTAGTAAGTATTTTGGAAGTAATCAAAAAACAAGTAGGTGGTAATTAGTAGATTTCAGCCAAAAAAAATTGAAAAATAAAAACTTTTTGACAAAAAATTAAACCGACGAAATACGGAACTGAAAAGTAAATAAAAACTTTTCAACAAAAAATCAAACCGACGAAATACGGAACTGAAAAGTGAAAAATGAAATAAACCTGAGTCTCAATAACTAAGCTCCTGAACTAATGTAAGTAACTAATTTTGAGTCGGCGCCAAACAAACAAGCAAATGAATTAGGTAAGGCGTAAAATGATGGCATCGAGTTGCGCGGTGACATTCTGATAATTTTTTTGCAGTAATTTAATTATCTTCGTTGATTGTTCGTTTGGCGCCGACTCAAAATTAGTTACTTACATTAGTTTAGGAGCTTAGTTATTGAGACTGAGAAGGTTTATTTTATTTTTTACATTTCAGTTCCGTATTTCGTCGGTTTAATTTTTTGTTAAAAAGTTTTTATTTACTTTTCAGTTCCGTATTTCGTCGGTTTAATTTTTTGTTGAAAAGTTTTTATCATATATTACTTTTTACTTTGACGACTACTGCAAATGGCATAGGTAAGCGTTTGTAAATAAGAATCTGTTTTTAATGTAACTACAATTAGCAATGATATTGTGTACGTCATAAAGACGTCCAAATTTTAAAATGTGCAGAGCAACTTCTCATTAATATTTTAAATTTTAATTAATGGTGTTAACGCATTCTTATGATTATTTACTCTAACGACTACTTCATATAACATAGGTAAACGTTTGTCAATAAGAACCTGTTTTCTTCAGACAATAAATGCATATATCTCTCTCATCAGGCCCGAGATTCTCTATAACATTATCATAAAATATCTGCCAATTGGCTCTCTAAGGCATCCATCTTGTGAAAACAATTCGCGAAAATTCTTTAGTGTTTGCCGATTTTGATCTTGAGTGTTTTGAAGCTGAACCATTATCAACTTTTTTATAATGATTCTGTTTTTATTTGATAAGTTTGTTGAACATTTTTTGTGCATTATTTCTCGATACTGGGTCGAATTTTGCTAATTTTGCAACTCTTAGCATTCGGTTGAATATTTCTCCACCTCATAGCAATGGGTGTTTCTAAAAATCCAGAAATTGATTTTACTGTCAAGTTGTTATTTCAAGACCATCGTGAGAATCTGAAGATCCTAATTTATATCGTTAGTATAGTCATTGTATAATGGTATAGTTTCTTCTGTTGGTTGATATTTATTAATATCATTTCAAAATTAGATTTCTGAGAGTATTCCCATCGGTATATTTTCTCTGTAAATTTCCCGGGGAGCAATCCAAATAAAATAATCCCATAAATAATCTCCTATGTGAATAAATATCCCTCCTCTGCTTCCGGAATTCCCACGGAATCGTCCCACACATCTATTCATCAAAAATTAAATACACAATAACCGTATGCTTCCCGATCGATGGTACAGAAAGGGATGTAAAATCCAAACAATGACCCGTTGCCCAATAATTGCATAATAACAAAAATGAATGCACTTGCAACCCCTGAATAAGCACTTCACGCCTTTTTCCCACGAGCCACCCTCATGCGACACCCTCTCAGGGGTTATATCGCTAATATTTGCCATTCCATGGTTATTGGCCACCCTTCAATTAGGGTGGCCCGGATGGTGGTGGTGCAGGTCGCTAGAGAACTTTTTGGGAATTTCTGTTCCGGTGGATTCTCAAAGTTTTCGGAACCGGTTGGATTCGATAACAATGAAGAATTATTATCTGGGAAATACCTTATATCCATAAGGGTCTGCATGACCGAAGGGATGCGGTTTGAGCTAGTTTGTTCACTAACTGATCATTTGAAATAGTTCGATATTTGTGATGATTTGGAGAGGAAACATTCTAAATATGGAAAAAACCCTCGATAAAAAACAAAGATATTTGTTAAGAAAATAAAGTACACAAAGTTGTCTTCACCAAGGATTCAATATAAATTGAAACATATTTGGTAGTCCACAGTTTTTTTTTTAACCGACGAAAAAAAAGGAGGAGCTCCTCTAGTCAACGCGTGTATTTTTTTATGTATGACCATGTATAACTTTTTATAAAGTAGTCCTATTTTGATGATTCTTTTTATGAAAGTCTCAAACTCCATATTTTTTATTTTACTGTAGTTAACCTGAAGATGACAAATACCATGCGAAACGTCGTAAAACGAATTGACTGAATCGGAGCTTTATTCCGAGAAACTGAAGAATATATATATATATATATATATATATATATATATATATATATATATATATATATATATATATACATATATATACATATATATATATACAGGGTGTTCCAAATTAACTCCGTTATTATTGATGCTACGGTTTCGGTTAAATGGGCAAACTGGTAGCATTTTTAGTGGCCTTCTCGATGCCGAAAACAAAAACAAAATTGACAGTCGCGTTGTCATAATATTTCATAAAATGATATTTTTGTCAATGGAACACCCTATATTTTTTCATCCATTTCGATTCGTAATAACATTCTCAACAACAAAGCTCATATCCCTTTTCTTCCTAAAGTGGAAAATGAGCGACTTATGTGGAAATATTTATTTCTTTCGCTAGTACAAAAAATTTCTTTGTTTTGACGAATAAAACCTCACGATTGTCCAAACACCCATTTTTTGTACTTATACGAATGACAATATTTTGTTACTAATAGCAAAATAAGACAGTAAAAAGAAAAAATTAATTATAAAATATATATATAGATGTGGTATCTCTATTCACTAACTTACCTTTAGAGTTAGTTAAACTCTGCATTGATAAACAATGGAACAAAATTAACAATCTCTGCAATATTGAAAAACAAATGTTTATGAAGATAATTGATTTCATTTTTGACTCTACTTGTCTTGTCTTCAATGAAAAATTCTACAAACAAATTTTGTACTCCCATGGGATCTAACATCTCTCCAATAATATCAAGTTACGTTTTAGATGAACTCCTAGAATATTGCACAAATTAAATCACTTTCGACATTCCTTTCCTTAGGAGATATGTAGATGACCTCATCCTTTCTGTACCAGAAAACTGTATTGATGAAACTCTCAATATTTTTAACAGTTTTGATCCCAATATTCGGTTCACTGTCGAAAAAGAAACCGATAATTCAGTTCCATTCCTTGATTTGAAACTTATCAGAACCATCAACAACAAAATCATCACTAGATGGTACAGAAAACCAATAAATAGTAATCGTTTCATAAATTTTCACTCACACCATCCCATGAAAATCAAACTCAATTTAATAATAACCTTAAAAATAGAGTTGTTAAGGTCACTCATCCATCCTTGAGAGATGAGTGTCTGAAAGAACTTCAAAACATTCTTTTAGAAAATTCATATCCGAAATCATTCGTTAATAAAATTCTATTTAGCTCCTCTGCTTCTATTTTGAATTCAAACCAATCACCAAGAACGGATCAAATTGCAATTTATAGATCTTTACCACATATAGATAATTTGACACCAAAACTCATACAATTGTTCAAAAATGAAACAATGTTAAAATAGCTAAAACAGTTTGAAAACTATATCACAAATCATTCAAAATTAAAACTCCTATACCAATAAAAAATAAATCCAATATAATTTATGAAATTCCTTGCAGCAGCTGTGATGAAGTATACATTGGTCAGACAAGTAGAATGCTCAAAGATAGAATAACCTCTCATAAAAGTGACTGTAGAAGAAATGTGAGATCTTGTTGCCTTGCTGAACATGTAATAGATAAAGATCATGTGATTGACTATAATAATGCCAAAATTCTTAATCATAATTCAAAATCTCTTTTTATATTTATATATACTTTTACATTTTTATATTCTCACTCTGTATCTCTTTCATCTAGAATTTCGATTATTTAGGTATGTAACTGAGTATCTGTCATGTGACTGTCATCTTGTCATTTTAAATTGTAACACCGATGTTTCTTTTTGTGTATTATTTTTCTGAATTTCATGTTAGTAAGTATCCTTTAATTATGTAATACCAGCATATAATCATGTATTAACTTTTAGTTAAGTCTTGAAGAAGAAAATAAAAATTTTCGAAAGCTCGACATAAAAACGAAGAAATCGTATTAATTGGTCTACCATTGACTGCTTCCCACTAATTTCTACATAAATTATCGAACAGTCACGAAAATATCCCCTTATTTATATGTATATATATATAAATATAATTCCACGATATTAGGTCTAAGCTTCGCCGCACAGATTATAGGTGTCACTATCTATAATGTGATGCTTTTCACATTTTCGTAATTGCCGGTAGGTATTAACACTGCGAGAGATTTGATACGAATTTGAAAGAGACCACAAGTCGTCCTGATGATTGGGAAACCATGAAACAGCTGTTGGCGGATGGTGGACTCTCTTGGATTCGAAACAAATTTCTTTTTATCTAGTTATTTGTTTTGCGTTTCTCTGAACGCACTAGGAGTACGACTATTGGTATCGTGGGTTGGCATCTGTCGGTGACCTATTAATGTGCACGAAATTTCGTGCCATTAAAATTCCACGATATTAGGTCTAAGCTTTGCCGCGCAGATTATAGGTGTCACTATCTATAATTTGATGTTTTTCAGATATATATATATATATATATATATATATATATATATATATATATATATATATATATATTATACAAGTTTAAACTTCATGTAAAAGAAAACATTTCAAAATTAAATTAAATGATTCAGAATGAATACTTGTGTAAAATCTCAACATAACATCCTGCGTTTATTTAATAATAACTAGCAAATTCTTCGAAAATCCCAAGCTTTGCTACCACCCCAAATCAGTCCTGATTCCTATTAATTTAAATTGGATCCATCCAGTCTCCCACGGGAGCGCTTCATCTGTTCCCACGGGTAAACATTACATTAACATTATTGAGTCCATCTAGTCGGCCGTGGGGACGGCGTTCGGATCTTTTGTTGAACGGATTTTGTTTTCATGACACACTTCGTTATTCGGTTACACTCATCGGGCTTTACAAACGGGCAGTTGACAGTTAGATGGTGTTTTGTTTCATCTGTCAAGTGCAGTTTGTAGCGGTGCATGGACCGTTTGACGCGAGGGAGGGCAAATTGGTTTAGTTCTGTTGATGTTGAGAAAGATTACAGCGTTGTTGAACATATAAAAACTTTTTAACAAAAAACTAAACCGACGAAATACGGAACTGAAAAGTAAAAAATAAAATAAACCTTCTTAGTCTCAATAACTAAGCTAATGTAAGTAGCTAATTTTGAGTCGGCGCCAGACAAACAAGCAAATGAATTAGGTAAGGCGTAAAATGATGGCATCGAGTTGCGCGGTGACATTCTGATAATTTTTTTGAAGTAATTTAATGATCTTCGTTGATTGTTTGTTTGCCGCCGACTCAGAATTAGTTACTTGCATTAGCTTAGGAGCTTAGTTATTGAGATTAAGGTTTATTTTATTTTTTACTTTTCAGTTCCCTATTTCGTCGGTTTAATTTGTTGTTGAAAAGTTTTTATTCTTCAAATTTGTGTGGCTGAAATCTACTATTTACTACCTACTTGTTTATTGATTATTTCCAAAATACTTACTTACCCAGCTTACTTCAACTATTACCAATTAAATAATATGATTATACAGTGCTTCTCAGAAGTCCCTCTTCCTCTTATTCTTGGAACGATTATACATAAACAAGTGAAATTTGGAAACTGAATATTAAAGGTTGTAAACTTCCCTACTAGTGATGATAGATGACGAAATCGTCAAAGATGACGTCACAATGCCATTGTGACCAATAATTTTAAATGGAACCCTACGGCAAGCGACACCTCTTTTAAAAGGTATCGAAAAAACCTATTCAATGATACTAATTTTGTTTGTGTTTATGGCAGTTTTGGCAACTCACTTTTAAAAAACGCAAAGCTGTGATGAATTAAATCAGTTAATACTAAAATTCCAAATTCAAGCTCCGCCTCTGGATAGTTGTCAAATAAGCTGACGTTTTTGTCTCCCCAATTCAACGTTTTTGTAATGGTCCAAGTTTTTGTACATTTAATAATTTGTGTATTGTTGATCGAACGTTTAACTGTTTTAGCAGCTTTTGCTACTTTTAATAATTTTGTACATTTTTATAATTTGTTAAACTGTTGTGAGCCGAACGTTTAAGTGCTTCAAGAAGCGAAATGGTTTCTCGATCGCCCCGTTTCGAGGACTTATTTAAGGGAGCTTCTTCGTAAGTTTGAAACAACGGGTAGTATGAATGATGCGAAACGATCTGGCAGACCACAAATTTCTGATGAGAAAAAAAATGATATACTGGCAGAAGTAATAGTTAATCCTACTTCTTCAACAACTCACGTTGCATCTACCTGTGAAGTCAGTCGAAGTACAGTACACAGGGTGTTGAAAAAAAACAAATTTCATCCCTACAAATTAAAAATGGTTCATCAACTCTCAGGCGACGACCCAGACCGAAGACTAGAATTTTGTGAAAATATGGAAACTAAAATTAACCAACAGCCAGACTATGTCAAAACAATTTGTTTTAGTGACGAAAGTACTTCCTATCTAAATGGAAATGTAAATACACAGAATGTGAGGTATTGGAGTGACGCAAATCCTCACCTGTTTCGTGAAACACATACCCAATTTCCCCAGAAGGTGATTGTTTGGGCAGGTATCCTGGGAAACCACATCGTTGGGCCTCTGGAGCTGTTGCAAAACGCAATAGAACCGTTAATCTTCGAAATTTTGGAAGATAATCCCGATGAATTCGGCAATTTGGAAATAACATTCCAAACAGGATGGTGCTCCTCCACACTATTACGGTGCAGTAAGACGGTATTTGGATGAGAAGTATCGTGGTAGATGGATTGGACGACGAGGTTCAACGGAATAGCCAGCTCGATCACCGGACCTCACACCTTTTGATTTTTTTGCTGTGGGGGTACCTTAAATCGTAGGTTTACGCCACTGAACCTGACAATATTGACGTTTTAAAACAACGAATTGTTGCAGAATGTGAGGCTGTTTCCGCAGACACATTTGCAAAAGTACGAGAAGAGTTTAAAAATAGGATATTCCAGTGTCACTTTGAGCAATTCCTTTAAGTAGATACTGATTCTTAAATCTGTAATTAATATCATACTGAATGGAATTTTAATTTTAATGTTTACTAATGAGCCATTAAAACTGCCATAAACACAAACAAAATTAGTATCATTGAATAGGTTTTTTCAATACCTTTTAAAAGAGGTGTCGCTTGGCGTCGGGTTCCATTCAAAATTATTGGTCACAATGGCCTTGTGACGTCATCTTTGACGATTTCGTCATCCATCATCACTAGTAGGGAAGTTCACAACCTTCAATATTCAGTTTCCAAATTTCACTTGTTTATGTATAATCGTTCCAAAAATAAGAGGGGTGGAGAGGACTTTTGAGAAGCACTGTATACTTTTACTACTTATGTGTTGTAATATGAATTATTTTTGTTGTTCTCGTTATTTATTTCATTACTTTGTATTCATTCCATCCTCTCATAGAATACAAAGATTGTGACGGATGTAGGAGAACAAAAATAATGACAGTAGCGATCTGTCATTGTAAACTACATATGTGTGCCAATGTTCACAAGTGAAAAATCAATTATCCCCTATTTTGCTATTCGTAAGGGTGGATAATTCCATTCGAAATCCAAATATGATCAACTATGAGGTATACCCTATCTAATAAAAAAAGAATCATCCAAATCGAAGAACCCAGTACAAAGTTATGCCTGATAGAATCGGTTGACGGACCAGAATTCAGAGGGTGGATGATCAATATCCTTCATTCTGCTACCCTCAGGGGTGGATTTCATATTTTATATACAAATGGGACCAACTTCGAAGTACACCCTATTCACTGAAAAGAGAATTATCGTAATCGGACGTCTCAGTAAAAAGTTATGCGTGGTCATGCATAAAAAAAAATATTGGCGTCGACTAGAGAACCTCCTCCTTTTTGGTTTCGTTGGTTAAAAATATACGCGTCGGCTAGAGAACCTCCTCCTTTCTGGTTTCGTCGGTTAAAACAGGACGACCTTTCGTGGAGCAAAAACAAAAAAAAAGTCTATTTCTGTGGTATTGGACGCCCTCCAACACTGACTATTTCACATCCTAACACCGTTTCATATCGCCAAAGTTCAAACAATCCGAGTCCATAGCGTCTATTATCCTCCTAACTATATGTATTGATTACCTCCACACACCGCGAGTTTATTTACTCAACCGCACAATGGCCGATAATGACGAAAGTGAAGACTAACCTAACGAAGACGATAATTTGAGTGCAACATAATTGGGTCTGAAAGGCCAAACGGCGGCCGCGGTCGTCTATTACACGGTTCAATGGCTGCCAACAATGGACAAGTGCCACAAATACGGGCACTTCAATCATGTCGAATATTCAGCGATGTCTTCATTTATGGATCGTGACGTGGCTGGAAGGAGAGCACGGCCAAATCGCGGTCATATACTTCGAGGAATTCATCAGTACTCTAATAGATCGAGTATCACATGAAAATAATGATATTTAGCACATACCACGACCCCTTTTCCCAAACATATTAATTTAAATGACTTACCTGCAATATCTTTGTAATGCATTTATGTTTTTAACCGACGAAACCAAAAAGGAGGAGGTTCTCTAGTCGACGCGTATATATATATTTTTTTTAATGTATGACCATAACTTTTTACTGAGACGTCCGATTCCGATAATTCAGTGGATAGGGTGTACTTCGAAGTTGGTCCCATTTGAATTCCAAAGATGAAATCCACCCCTAAGGGTAGGAAAATGAAGGATATTGATCACTCACCCTCGGAATTCTGGTCCGTAAACCGATTCTATCAGGCATAACTTTGTACTGGGTTCTTCGATTTGGATGATTTTATTAGATAGGGTATACCTCATGGTTGATCATATTTGGATTTCGAATGGAATTATCTACCCTTTCGGGTAGAATAAGAGAGGATAATTGATCTTTCACTTGTGAACATTGGCACACATATGTAGTTGACAATGACAGATCGCTATTGTCATTATTTTTCTTCTCCTACATTCGTCACAATCATTATATTCTATTTATTTATTTATTTATTTAGCATTGCTAATACAATATCGTTTTATCACAAAGATACAGAGATGAGGTGGGTTAGTATAGATAAATACAATATATAAGAGACATCAATGAATAAATATTAGTAGAAACGTAAAACGCTAATTGTTAGTTGATTATATATAGCTCTATTAGCATCAGATCATGATATAACATAGTTTTAAAAAGTACAGAGAAATCCCTATACCTGAACAATTCTGAGAACAAGAATAGCCTAGATCGCCCTATAGAATGTGACGTTTAATTACTGAAATTGATCGTTTAATATATATTGACGGATACTACTTTTAAAAATATTTATATTACGAGACAGTTTAATAAAATCGGGTAAGTTATTATAGATTACGATTCCAGCATCAAAGATACTTTTTTTCGTGCACTTCAAGTTGGTTTGACGAACGTTTATGTGGTTTTTTTGGCGTGTATTATATGAATGTATTTCATTGCGGAACTGTAGATTTGTAGACAAATATTCTGGTAACATATTGTTTATAAGTTTGTAAATAAAAATCATTGTACGAACCTTAATTAAATTTTTAATTGACAGCCAATTTAACTTTATTTGCATTCTGTTTACATTTTCATATCTGTTGGTATTTAGTAAGAATCTCATACATCTATTTTGCAGAATCTGTAGTTTATGAATATCTGATTCATTGCACATGAAGAGTATAGAGGAACAGTAATCAAAATGGGGTTTTATTATACTATTATATATTAATTGTTTAGTGTATTGAGTTACTGTTCTGCTAATCCTATATGCAAATCCTATTTTTTTACATATTTTCTTTGAAAGATAAACATAAACAATGTGCTCACTAAAGGTAAGTTTTTCATCAATAATTATACCTAGATATTTAATATGGCTCACACGTTCTAGATCTCTTCCGTCAAATTGAACATTGCAATCAATTACTTCTTGCATTTTTCGTTTGTTTTTGATTATCATGTATTTACATTTATTTACGTTGACAACGATCTTATTATTATTAAACCAGTCGTGAATTTTTTTAAGGTGTTGGTTTAGTTTTCCTATTAAGTTATTAATATTATCACCCATAATGTAGACGATGGGATCATCTGCGAATAGGTGTGTTTTACATTCGCCCAAATCCAGATCTAATGTCATTAATAATATGAGATAATATGAGAGGATGGAATGATATACAAAGTAATGAAATAAACTAACCAGAAAAACAAAAATAATTTATATTACATCAGATAGTAAAAGTAGATAATCATATTATTTAACTGGTAATAGTTGAAGTAAGGTGGGTAAGTAAGTATTTTGGAAGTAATAAAAAAACAAGTAGGTAGTAATTAGTGGATTTCAGCCACAAAAAATTGAAAAATAAAAACTTTTTAACAAAAAATAAACCGACGAAATACGGAACTGAAAAGTAAAAAATAAAATAAACCTTCTTAGTCTCAATAACTAAGCTCCTTAACTAATGTAAGTAACTAGTTTTGAGTCGGCGCCAAACGAACAATCAACAGTTTAGGAGTTCAGTTATTGAGACTAAGAAGGTTTATTTTATTTTTTACTTTTCAGTTCCGTATTTCGTCGGTTTAATTTTTTGGTAAAAAGTTTTTATTAAGAATATGATAAAGTAATTATTTTTACTGAAAATATTCTAGGAAACAGAACACACTCACTTCACTGCTGTGTTGAATAATCAGAACAAATAGAAGTAGGTCTAATAATAATGATAATAATAATATATGCATTTATTGATAGAAGTATAGATATGAGACAGTACAGTTTGAATTTTTCTGCCAATAGGATACAAGATTGGATGACGCTTACTCTTGCACCATACAAAAAGAGAAAGAAAAAAAAAAGAAGAAAAAGGATAGTTAAGTGTGTATAAAAACAGGACACACACAATAATACGCTAAATTATAATAATTATGGAAACACATAGAGTAATTTGACATAGTGTATCAGTATGGTCATAGTATAGCAATCATGGTCATAGCATAGCATAGCACTCTGACATTACATATTATCCAGAAACTTTTGTTTGAGGCAATATTTTGAACTGGCCAAGGATTTTGATAAATGCAATGAAATATATAAACCATACCCCAATAGGTGACTGAATAGAATGAGGAATAAGTTGAACGGTGATTACTTCCATTTCCCGTAGAAACTTGCACAAACATGAACCACAAGTTAATTAATATACTTCAGATTTCTCGGTTTTATCTCTATTGTTATCATTAAATTTACTCAAATTATCGCATACAAAACAGGTAGTTTTGTATGCGATATTCATGTTGTTTTGGCGTAAGAAAGTATATTGCTCTCCGTAGGATGATTGAAATATGTAATAACTTTAAAATTATAATTTTAGTCTTGTAGAGCTTTCTCATAAAGGTTTTGAAATACTATTATGCATCAGATTTACTACAGCCGTTGTTGATTGTAAATTGTTTAATTATATTCAATTTTCTATTTAAAATTTTGATAATCTATGTAGTATATTAACTTGTTTGTTTGTTTGGCGCCGACTCAAAATTAGTTACTTACATTAATTTTTTTTTAAAGGTTTTTTTTTTTTTTTTTTTTTTTTTTTTGCTTAGTTATTGATTTACGTGACTTAATGGAACAGCCAAATAGAATGAATTGGTTATTTCAGTTATTGGGCATATTTATAAAAAATCGAAATACGTCAATTTTAGATTTTGAAATGTCATCCAGCAATGACAAAATTTCATCCCTATTTTCAACCCCCTTCGAGTGACATTTACAAACCCCAATTTTTTAAATGGCAAATACATCATTTAAAAGGTTTCTGCATTCTCTATTCAAAAATGTGATTTTTTCGAATTCTTTGCAGAAATAAAAAAAATCATCTGAATGACGTAATTCGCTTCAACACGCTAAAAACGAATACTGAGAAAGTAAGAAATAGTATATTGTACACTATAGTTTTTCTACGACTATTTTAATCATATTATTAGAAATCTGTTATCTTTTCATAACAGTTCCTATCATATACTTTCATGCCGTCATTGAAAAAACAAGTATTGAAAAATATTATAAAAATCAAACATTACTCTGATTGATTTCATTAAAAAAAATAGGAATTGAACCCACAACCTCCAGCGTGAAAAATCCGGAACAACCCTGAATTAACACTTCTGTCCGATCTCTGTCTTATTTATGGATTGAAATTAACTCCTACTATATCAAATTAGGGGGTTTCAAATTTAGAATATTACTGTTAGAATCACCATTCATTTAGGTATTGTCCTGATTATTTCATGTTTTGAAATTAATTTTATGAAAACTATCAAATGTCAAAAAATTATTATCAGACAAATGTTAATAGATTTGATTCGATCTCATATTATCTATCATCATGAAATTCGTTATCATAATGACAGTCTAGTAGCCCATTGAAAAAGTTACCATGGCAATGTTAGTTTTGTTTCAATTGTTGTGGGATTATAACCGCTTGACAATAGTTGTCAGTGTCGTTTGAATTTCGTCAACTGCAACAAAACGAAAAAGCTAAAATCTAACATCTTTGGAGAAGCCCTCAAAGGTACATCTGACAATAAAAGAACATAAATATATTGATCATAGTTAATAAATTTACAGACATACTGTTCAAGTCAGGTCCGTTAAAACATAAACATATTCATCAAGTAGGTAATTTTCAAGATTTCTCTAAAATTATCTCAGACTGAATAGATTTCAAATTTTCAGGCAAGAGATTGAAGATTTTTGGTCCCAAATATTTTGGTGTATTTAGATTATATTCACAGAATGGAATATAAAGATTTTTATCCTGTCGACCATTGGTCAGGAATAATGTTCTATTTTCAAATACATACACAAAAAATAAATAGACATACCAAAGGTAAAATCTTGTATTCTCCAAATGAAGGTTTACAGGAGCTGAGTTGGGAGATACCAGCAAATAATTCTCAGAAGTTTTTTGTGTGCTGTAAATACGTTAGTAGCTAAGGACAAATTCCACCAAAATAGGAGACCTTATCTCAAGCGAGATTCTACTTGAGCGTAGTATAGTATAACTAGTTGTTTTGAGGTCAAGACTGATTTAAGATTTCTAAACAAGAAACATAGTGTAACGTAAATAAACTTAACTTGGTTCTACTAATTTATTTCACACTTAATCTACAACTTAATTTATATTACTACGCCACTGTATAGCTCGATGGTATGGGCTCGTTCAGACTGTTTACTCCCTCTTGAGGGCTGTCTATTTATCTCCGATACAGCATTCTCGATGTTTCGAATTCGGACGGTTGGCGCCTAGCATGTTCCAATTGCTTCCAATATTGACCGTTGTTTTTCGCGGCAGAGCGACTGGATGGTTCTCGAATATCTGCGGGGATGATCTCATCGTTGTCGACGGCAACGTGTGAGGCGACAGGTCCGGCCTAGGTTCGTTACATTGCCCCCTTCTTAAAGACATTTCGTCCCGAAATTTCATCCTTGGAGTGTGACGATATCTGCATGACTCCCCATATCTGCACCGTGAAGTTCGATGGAAGTAACACTCCACGGTCTTCATGATCGGTCGTGGAAGAGGGTTACAGCAAACCAAAATCTTGACGCCGCTGGATCTGAATATCGCCTCCAGCATACTTCTTATGACTCTCCAGTCCAACCCATCAATACCACAGGATAATTTTGGAATTGCTAGATCCACCAGATTCTGGTCCACCATAGTATCTCTTAGTTTGGTGAGACTCTTCCAGACATCTTCATAGGACGGTTTATCTTGGGAATGCCTCTTGGTGACTAGGTAGTAGATGTTTCTCTGGCCTTCTAGGTAGACGATGTTTCTCTGGCCCACCAACTTCTGGATTCTGCTCCCGCAGTGTTTGGAGTTGACCAAATTTCTTGGAGAACACTACGGCGATGCCCCTGGACATTCGAAGATCTTCTGCCCACAGTGCGCTAGTGCGTAGTCAGCAGGCACCTCGAAAAGGTCTCGTGACTCCTCTCTAGTAACCCCATGTAGAACTTTCTGCCCGTTTGAATACAAGGACATAAACTTCTCGAACGTCATATCATCCTCCGGTGGCTTGAGGGTGCGAACTTGGTCATGGTTTCCAGCGTAAGGGGCCAACCTGTTGAAATGGACGACCCTTGGTTTCCCTCGGGGTGGCTTATGGATTCGGTACACAAGGTCGTTTATCCTTTTCACGATTTTATACGGGCCTTCCCACGAGTTCCGCAACTTTGGTGATAGTCCACGACGACGTTTGGGGTTGTACAGCCAAACCAGGTCATCAACCTTAAATCCTCCAGCGTCGGCCTTGATGTCATAGGTCTTCTTCATTTTATCGCTGGCACTCTGGATGTTCAACCGGACTCGTTCGTGGATGTCGTCCATTCTCTGCCGAAGTTTGCTGACGTAGTCCTCTCCCGCAGTGTCTTGTCCTGGCGGTATCCCAAACTTCAAGTCACAAGGCAGTCGCAGTTCTCGGCCCATTATAATACTGGCAGGAGTTTGACCGGTTGACTCGTGTACTGCGGATCGATAGGCCATCAGGAACAAATGAAGATACTGGTCCCAGTCTCTTTGATGGTCAGAGACAACCTTGGACAAGTGGCGGTTGATCGTCCTGTTCATCCGTTCCACCATTCCATCAGACTGCGGATGTAGGGCCGTGGTTCTTGTCTTGCGGATGTTCAGCAGTAGACATATTTCTTGGAAAAGGTTGGATTCGAAATTTCTGCCTTGATCCGAGTGCAGCTCCATTGGAATACCGAATCGACATATCCATTCTTTCACCAAGACGTCGGCGACGGTGATGGCTTCCTGGTTGGGCAGGGCATAGGCTTCCGCCCACTTACTGAAGTAGTCCATTGCCACAAGGATGTATTTATTCCCGTGGTCGGATACGGGAAACGGGCCGGCGATGTCAATGGCGATTCTCTCGAACGGGCTGCCTACGTTGTACTGACGCATCGGGGCCTTGGGTCGTATTCGAGGTCCATTGCTAGCAGCGCATACAGCGCACTTTCTGCACCAGTCCTGGACGTCAGCTTGACAATTGGCCCAGTAAACCGTTGCCTCACTTTCTGCAGGGTCTTCGTCACTCCCAGATGCCCTCCGGCGACTCCATCATGGATTTCCGCAGCACTTCCTCTCTTCTGTTCCTGGGAACAATTATTTGGCGTCTGTCTTCCCACCAATATCGGCCTCCAACACACGTTTCGGATTCCATTGTCCAGAATAAGAGAGTTCCATTGTGCCCAATAGGACTTAACAGCCGGCGAGTAACCTGCGACTTCCTGCCATGATGGTCTTCGATTGCCCTTCTTCCAGCTGACGACTAAGCCAAGGTCGGGGTCTTTCTCTTGGTCTTTCTGGATCTTGCTGTCGTTCCAGTTGTCGTCCATTGCCGCGTTTCTACAAAGTGTTGCTTCTTTCTCTTCTGCTCGTCGGCAATGTGAGCAATCATCTGGACATGGTCTTCGCGACTAGGCATCTGCATTCTTATGGCTAGTTCGGGCTCGATGTTCGATCTCGAAATCGAATTCTTGGAGTCTCTCGATCCAACGTGCTACTTGACCCTCAGGATTTTTGAACTGTAAGAGCCATTTGAGAGCTGCATGGTCAGTTCTCAACAGGAATCTTCTTCCATACACGTACTTGTAGAAGTGCTCCACTCCCTTTACAACAGCTAACAGCTCTCGCCTGGTGACACAGTAATTGCGCTCTGGTTTGCTAAGCGTCTTGCTGAAATAACCAATGACCTTCTCCTGTCCCTCCTGGATCTGAGATAGGACAGCTCCAAGTCCCACGTTGCTGGCGTCCTTATCCAAAATGAATTTCCCTTTGGGTAGGGGATAGCTCAGTACAGGTGCGTTGATCAAAGCTTCTTCAGCTTCCTGAATGAGTCTTGACATTCTTCGGACCACTGGAACTTTGTTTGGCCCTCCGTGAGCCTGGTCAGTGGTTTAAAGCGATGTTGGCGAATCCCAGCACATATCGGCGATAGTATGTGATAAACCAAGGAAACTTCGAAGTTGGTGAATGTCTTTGGGATGGGCCAATCTAACAGCTTTGATCTTCTGGTCATCCCTGCTACTCCTTCCCCAGAGACAACGTGGCCGAGGTATCGTATTTTTGGAACAGATGGCATTTCAGGGCTCAGCTTCAATCCGGAGTTCCTCAGTCGCAGGAATACTTCCTCCAAGTTTTTCACGTGGTCCTCGAACGATCTGCCGAGCACAATTATGTCGTCGAGATACACTAGACACGTGTTCCATGAGAGTCCCTTCAGCACTGTCTCCATCAATCTTTCGAATGTGGCGGGAGCATTACAGAGCCCGAATGGCATAACGGTGAACTGCCACAATCCTGAGCCGATGGTAAAGCAGTCTTTTCTCGATCTTCCTGAGCAAGTTCTACTTGCCAGTATCCACTCTTCAGATCAAGGGTCGAGAAAATCGTGGAACCAGCCAACGTGTCTAGGGTGTCATCTATTCTCGGGAGAGGGTAACTGTCCTCTTCGTGACATTATTAAGTTGGCGATAGTCTACACAAAAGCGTGTCGATCCATCCTTTTTCTTCACCAGTACGACTGGAAGGACCAGGGACTGTCGATGGTTCGATAACTCCTTCTTTTCCCATATCGCTGACTATTTTGTCAGCCTCTTCCTTCTTGGCAAGAGGAAGTCTTCTTGCTGATTGCCGGATCGGTCGGGCACCCCCAGTATCAATCTTGTGCTGGACCACATTAGCTCGACCCCCTTTTCCTTGTCCGGTATCGAAGATGTCTTGGTACTTTTTGACTAAATCTCTTAGTTTGGGCTGTTGAGCTGGTTTTATGTCTTTGGAAGAGATGGCAACTAGTTTTTCTAGTTCTGTGGGCAGTTTGTTGGGTTGGCTAATCGTACCACGTACGCCCCGGATCACAGATGAAACTGACGAGCAGTGCCCTAAAATTGTTCCTTTCTTTAAGGTCACTGGAAAGTAATTGACATTCATGACCCTTACCGGCACAAATTTTTCAGCACGTAACAGGGTTTTCCCTAGGGCAATCCTCGTCCAATTTTCTCATCATGAAGTTTGGGCTCGAACATCACCACGTCTCCACTGCTCGCACTCCCGTCCAGGCGAGCCTCCAGAATGGTTTCAGCCCTCTCAGGTACGCTTACATCTTCAGCCAACAGCACACGGATCAACTCTTCACTTCTCCCATGAAGTACCAGCTCTTCTCCGTTGACACGTAGGACGCCGTCTTTGAAATCCAATTCAAACCCTCTGGAATTGATGATGTCCATTCCGATGATTGCATCGTCTTCGATGTCCGCACAAGTGCCTGATGTTTCACTTTAGTGTTGCCCAAAATTATTTCAATCGGTAGCTCGCCATATACAGTAGCTGGCTCCCCTGTTGCTGTGCGTAGCTTCCAAGTTGTCGGTTCAATTCGTTCCGGTGTTCTGGCAAAGGAAGGTCCGAGAATTGTCCTAGTCGCACCTGTATCTAGCAGCATGGTGCAAGGCTCGTTATTGATGAGACCGTCTACGAAAACACCTCTGTTCTGTCGTTTCAGGATAGCGACATATGCGTTGTTAACCGGGGCTTGCTGGACACAGGCCGACGATTGCCCTTCTCGTCGACCTTCTTTAGTTTTCCTGCATCGGAGTCGTGTTTTCGAATGTTGGACATTTGCTACGCACATGTCCAATTTTGCCACAATTCCAGCATCTTATCTGTCTTTTCTCAGGCAAAACTTCCTTCATTCATCACTTTTCTTATGGCAGCTTCCAAGTCAGCATGCTCCTGTGAGTCTTCTTCAATACTTCGAACTTTACTTTGGTTTTTGCAGGATTGCTTTGCTGCCTCAAATTCCAAAGCGCGTGCCAGTGCGTCTACGAGATGTGTTGGACGAGCTAGTGTCAACGCTTGTCTGGTTTCTTGGTCACGGAGTCCATCCAAGAATGCCTGAACCGCTAATCGCTCCATTACATTTTCCGGTGTGGCTGGATATGCGAGACGAACCAAGCGTGCAATGTCAGCTTCGAATTCTTGTAAGGATTCGCCCGATTTCTGGCAGCGATTTTTCAGTTGGGAGTGGTATACGTGTTCCAAATGGGCCTGGCCATATCGTAATTCTAGATGTTTAATCAGCTGATCATAGTCCTCCTGTTCTTGGGCGGTAAGAGTTTGTAGAATATTCGTCGCTTCTCCACGTAATGCAAGTGTTAGTGCTACAGCTCTTTCCCCTGCATTCCATCCATTTGCTTTGGCCGCTGCTTCAAACTGTCGGCGGTAATTTTCCATGGAGTTTTTCCGTCGAATTGAGGCGGCTTCATGGAAAGTTTCCTATTTCAGAAATGACCTTGACATCTTTTATACCCTCTTGAACTTTATCCAAGTTCAAACTCAAGTCCAGCATTGCATTTTCGTTAACCATCTCTGTGGAGGGCGCACTATTAATTCGTTTTTCCAGCTTACTGATCGTTTCCTTCATTTTATCTACCTCCGTGTTCATTTGCTCCCTAATTTTATCTATCTCTGTCTCAACGGTTCCCATTCTTTCTTCTAGAAAATTAGCCACACCACACAATTCTTTTTTAGGCCTTCTGTGTTTTCCAGGAACTTCTCTTCCAGGCTTCTTGCATTTTTTCCAGGCTTTGAATTTTCTAGAAGCTTCTCTTCCAGATTTCTAGAATTTTCTTGGAACCCTTCTTCCAGATTTCTAGCATTCTCTTCCAGGCTTCTTGAATTTTCTCGAAGCTCTCTTCCAGATTTATAGAATTTTCTTGAAGCTTCTCTTCCAGATTTCTAGCATTTTCTTCCAGTTTATTCATTACCAAACTTAAATCACCTCCGGGAATTTCGAATAAAAAATGTTTCGGGTCCTCACCTTCTTGTATAAGTCCTTCTGCAAGTCTTTCCTGGAGTACTTGCTTTTTACCTGTTGTTTCCATTTCCCCTTTCCTCCAATTCCTGTTTCATTTCCGCTACCTTCAAATCCGCAAGGCGCACTTTTCTTGAACACATTTTGTCTTTGACGAGGTATCCGTCTGTTTTACAGGAAAAGTTATCAGTTTGTTAAAAATTCACTTCGCGATTTCTTTTCCACGGGCCACCAGTCTATTGTCTGTTTCCACGCGAAGAGTGTATCAGTTTATATTCCCACGCACAATTGTCCACTTCTGCGAAACCGGGCCACTGTCTATTTTCTGTTTCACGCGAACAGCGTATCAGTTTATATTCCACGCACAATTGTCCACTTCGCGAAAACCGGCCACTGTCTATTTTGGGCGTACAGAAGGTCTATCAATTTATTTTTCTGACTATCCACTCCACGATCACTTGTTTATTTTCAAAATCTCACTTCCGACACCAATTGTAACGTAAATAAACTTAACTTGGTTCTACTAATTTATTTCACACTTAATCTACAACTTAATTTATATTACTACGCCACTGTATAGCTCGATGGTATGGGCTCGTTCAGACTGTTTACTCCCTCTTGAGGGCTGTCTATTTATCTCCGATACAGCATTCTCGATGTTTCGAATTCGGACGGTTGGCGCCTAGCATGTTCCAATTGCTTCCAATATTGACCGTTGTTTTTCGCGGCAGAGCGACTGGATGGTTCTCGAATATCTCCGGGGATGATCTCATCGTTGTCGACGGCAACGTGTGAGGCGACAGGTCCGGCCTAGGTTCGTTACAATAGTGAATTCAATTTACGTATAAGAGACTCACAATGAGATCTCCAGTTTAAGGTGCTCCCAAAAATCTGACCGAATCGGACTGAACCAAGGATTCATTAATGTTTACTAATATCTAGTGGTTGCGCAAACTTCTGTCTGTTAGAAAATCTCATAATTTGAGTTTTATTTGGATTCAGATATAAATTGTTTCTAGAGCACCAAGCTATAGTACGATTCATTATCTCTGAACAGTTATTATTCAGGATGTTATAGTTCTTATTACTAGCAACAATAGAAATATCGCCTGCATATAGAATGCATGAATTTTTATCAAATAATGTATCCAGATCATTTATGTATAGCTCAAATAAAATGGGGCCAAGCACAGAACCTTGCGGGACACCCATAGATACTATTCTTTTATTGGAACTGTACTTGATTTTCTTGGCTCCATCACAGTGGGACATAATCACATACTGTTCTCCATTAGTCAAAAATGAAGAAACCCACTCATAAGCTACACCACGTATTCCATTGGAATGAAGTTTAGAGAGAAGCATTTCATGATTGACACAGTCGAATTACTTGAATCACAGAAGATTCCAGCAGGGCGCTCACCTGACTCAATAAAGTTTACTGTTTTATCCGTAAATGCACAAATAGCACTGCTAGTTGATCTGCCTGGATATAGTCCATGCTGACTTTGAGTTATCAAGTTTCTTCTCATTAGAAAATCCATGAGTCTCACAGAAAATGAAAGTTCAAACACCTTTGAGAAGCAAGATGGAATGGTAATTGGACGAAAATCATTCAAATTTCTAGTATTGGACTTTTTCTGAACTGGCACAACCTTGCTTCTTTGTTTTGAGGCTTGAAGGAAAACGGCCTGTTGTAAACGAAAGATTAACTAACTATGTGAGTGGTTCAATAATTATTGGTAATACTTTTTCAAATATGAACATTGGTATTTCGTCATACCCACTAAACGACTTATTTTTTACACGCTTTTACAATGCATTATGGTCCGATTCGCTTCAAAATTGGTATCCGAGGGTTTTTGTGGTCGGTGATTATGATTCTTTTGTCAAAATTGAAAACTTCAAGATGGCGGCTGCAAAATGGTGGACGAGTTTTGTGATTATGGTCTGATTCTATTCAAAATTGGTATGTGGGAATGTTTGGGGTCGAATATTATGATTCTTTTGTGAAAATTGGAAAATTCAAGATGGCGGCTAAAATGGCGGCGAGTTTTGTGATTATGTCTGATTCTATTCAAAATTGGTATGTGGGGGTTTTTGGGGTCGAATATTATGATTCTTTTGTAAAAATTGGAAAATTCAAGATGGTGGCCGAGTTTTGTGATTATGGTCTGATTCTATTCAAAATTGTTATGTGGGGGTTTTTGGGGTCGAATATTATGATTCTTTTGTAAAAATTGGAAAATTCAAGATGGCGGCCGAGTTTTGTGATAATGGTCAGATTCTATTCAAAATTAGTATGTGGGGGTTTTTGGGGTCGAATATTATGATTACCTAATTTGATAAGATTATTCCATTTTTTAATTTGCAAAGGATCATAAAAATAATTGTTATAAAAAAAACTAAAAAAATACGCTTTTATAAATAAACCACACTAAAAAGTAGGGAATAAATAAAATAAAAAACACGCTTTTATAGAAAACCAGACTAAAAAAATAGAAAATGAGAAAAAAATATATTTTATTCTAAAAAAAGCGTGGTTTTTTTTTTAAAGAAAATAATTTTTTCTCTTATTTTCTATTTTTTTAGTCTGGTTTTCTATAATAGCGTGTTTTTTAGTTTTTTCAAAATATTATTTATTTAGTTTGTGATTCGATAAAATCAGAAGTTCTTCACAGACGAAAGGGTTTAAAAAAATGGGATCTTTTTCAGAAAGATTAACATCATTAAAATCTGTGTCAGAGTTAGTATTTGGTATTGAGCTAATACATATTATATTATATTTATCAAGTTCGCAAAGCATCACACCAATAAAGATTAGCGTGATTTTTTATCGTCGCGTCGTATCGACACCAGCAAGAACATGATTGATTTCTGATGGATCGAAAGATAAATCTCGACCGGTGGCAAGCAGCCGACAACGAGTTTTCCATAAATATACAGTTAGCGACAATCGTGGCACTTGTAGCTCATTTGTAATGGTGACGATAATAAAGAAGAACAGAGAAGAAGAACGTGGGACGACGACTCACGGTGATATCGATAACCGATCACGTTGGGATTCGCAATCAATTAAGTGACGTATCGATACGTTGCAATCTGTCCAACGTCCAGACACTTTCGAACCGTTCGAAAAGCTTTTCCTGCTGCCCTGCTCGAAGTGTAAGGGTTCACCCTGGGGTTTTGTTATATTGCATAATTTGCTTGATTTCTATAAATGTACGTAGTGTTCTCCCCAAAATATGTCTGAATTTCTACACATATTAAATGAAAGAATAGACTTTGTTGATCATGCTAATTATACAGTGCTTCTCCAAAGTACCCTCCCCCCCTCTTATTTTTGGAACGATTATACATAAACAAGTGAAATTTGGAAACTGAATATTAAAGGTTGTAAACTTCCCTACTAGTGATGATATATGACCAAATCGTCAAAGATGACGTCACAAGGCCATTGTGACCAATAATTTTGAATGGAACCCTACGGCAAGCGACACCTCTTTTAGAAGGTATCGAAAAAACCTATTCAATGATACTAATTTTGTTTGTGTTTATGGCAGTTTTGGCAACTCGCTTTCAAAAAACGCAAAGCTGTGATGAATTAAATCAGTTAATACTAAAATACCGAATTCAAGCTCCGCCTCTGGATAGTTGTCAAATAAGCTGACGTTTTTGTTAGTCTCCCTAATTCGACGTTTTTGTAATTGTCCAAGTTTTTGTACATTTAATAGTTTGGGTATTGTTGATCGAACGTTTAACTGTTTTAGCAGCTTTTGGTACTTTTAATATTTTTGTACATTTTAATAATTTGTTAAACTGTTGTGAGCCGAACGTTTGAGTGCTTCAAGAAACGAAATGGTACGTGCTTTAGGTGATAAAGTAGCAGCGATCCTAATTCTTGGTGAAACTGGACAAAATATCCATGCAGCAGAACGCATTTTTAATGAGAGGTTTCCCGAACGCTCCGTTTCGAGGACTTATTTAAGGGAGCTTCTTCGTAAGTTTGAAACAACGGGTAGTATTAATGATGCGAAACGATCTGGCAGACCACAAATTTCTGATGAGAAAAAAAATTGATATATTGGCAGAAGTAATAGTAAATCCTACTTCTTCAACAACTCACGTTGCATCTACCTGTGAAGTCAGTCGAAGTACAGTACACAGGGTGTTAAAAAAAACAAATTTCATCCATACAAATTAAAAATGGTTCATCAACTCTCCGACGACGACCCAGACCGAAGACTAGAATTTTGTGAAAATATGGAAACTAAAATTAACCATCAGCCAGACTATGTCAAAACAATTTGTTTTAGTGACGAAAGTACTTTCTATTTAAATGTAAATGTAAATACACAGAATGTGAGGTATTGGAGTGACGCAAATCTTCAACTGTTTCGTGAAACACATACCCAATTTCCCCAGAAGGTGAATGTTTGGGCAGGTATCCTGGGAAACCACATCGTTAAGCTTCTTTCTTTAAATACTGATTTAACTGGTGAGGTTTAGCTGGAGCTGTTGCAAAACGCAATAGAACCGTTAATCCTTGAAATTTTGGAAGATAATCCAGAAGAATTCGGCAATTTGGAAATCATATTCCAATAGGATGGTGCTCCTCCACACTATTACGGTGCAGTAAGACGGTATTTGGATGAGGAGTATCGTGGTAGATGGATTGGACGACGAGGTTCAACGGAATGGCCAGCTCGATCACTGGACCTCACACCTTTGGATTTTTTTCTGTGGGGGTACCTTGAATCGAAGGTTTACGCCACTGAACCTGACAAAATTGACGTTTTAAAACAACCTATTGTTGCAGAATGTGAGGCTGTTTCCGCAGACATATTTGCAAAAGTACGAGAAGAGTTTAAAAATAGGATATTTCACTGTCAGAAACTAAATGGAGGTCACTTCGAGCAATTTCTTCAAGTAGATACTGATTCTTAAATCTGTAATTAATATCATACTGAATGGAATTTAAATTTTAATGTTTACTAATGAGCCATTAAAACTGCCATGAACACAAACGAAATTAGTATCATTGAATAGGTTTTTTCGATACCTTTTGAAAGAGGTGTCGCTTGCCGTAGAGTTCCATTTAAAATTATTGGTCACAATGGCCTTGTGACGTCATCTTTGACGATTTCGTCATCTATCATCACTAGTAGGGAAGTTTACAACTTTTAATATTCAGTTTCCAAATTTCACTTGTTTATGTATAATCGTTCCAAATATAAGAGGTGGGGAGGGGACTTTTGAGAAGCACTGTATGTTTATTTGGACAATTAATATTAGAATATTGTGAAGAATCACCTCTTGAAGTTTGTCAAAGTACTTTTGAATCACCCTGTATAGGAAATATGTTCCTATCTCAACTTTAAATCTCGGGCGCCAGATTTTATAGTGGTTCACACCACGCACTAGGGAAGTAACAGATGAAGATACGGTATGTCCAGGGGTCTGATATTTTCACACTTTTTGTAGTCCTCAAAAGACTGTAGGCTTTAATTACAATATTTGATACTGGACACCGGTTGCATTTATGTCCACAGAAAGAAAGACAGAAAGAGCCGTCTTCCCACTAGCAGACAGACTACTACCTTTGAAACTTTGTTTCGTGACTCTTCTGAGTATATGATTCATATGCCTGAAACGGGAAGGTGCTTTCCACAGTAAATACAGCGTGTAAACAATCTTGAATTGACTGGTATATTCAAACTTGGATATGGCAATGTCTTACAATGTGTAATAGATATAGTTTTGTTTACAGAACAAAGTTCTCGGTCTGCCAGCCTTACTTATGTATAATACCACTATACATATTTATACTGCGGGTAAATCGGTATTACCACAACAAAATCCTTATATTATCAAAAATTAATACTAATATTTACATTGTTGGTAAATCGGCATTACCACAATAATATTCTGAGATTACCAAAATTAATACTATAACTACTGTTTTAGGAACAATTCACAGGCCTGTAATTTTGGATTAACGGTTATCCATGTCTTTCGAATCTTCAAAACAAGATTTGCTATAATCGCGTTACAATGAGGATTCAGAAAGTGATTTTTCTAGGTTATGGCAAATAACTTTTCCCTTCCGAATTGGACCCTTCTTATTTTTCACGTTCCACTCGGTTATTCCCTGATCTTTACGTTCAAACTAACCCCAACTTTGATACTTCACGCCGCCCCTTGTTCTAGGCTCATCTGGTAATAATTAATTTTCCCTAATGGTTTCATATTCCTCTACAGTTGTTTTCGTTCGGTGATTTCCTGAACTCAATCAACTGTTTAATTTTTCTTTGTTTTAACTACTTGGCTTGGATACAGACTACAAAGCATCAAAGTTATTTCCATAAAAATTAAAATATTATTCACTTAGTGGAGCATAAAAAAAAATGGACATTTACAAAATCGGAGGATGAATAATATTCTGAAAAATCCTGATATCGGGCCTATTTTATTAGTAGCTTGATTAATTTGAAATTTGGCAGGTGTACATAATTCCGGTGACAATGCATTATGAAATTTTTGGTAGAGAAAAAACAAAACGGTGGCTCTAAAATGGCGGACGAGATTTATAATTATGGCACGATTTGATTCAAAATTGGTGTGTGGGGGTTTTCGGGGTCGGGAATTATGAATTTTTTGTCAAAATTCATAAATTCAAAATAGCGGCTCCAAGTTGGCGGACGAGTTTTGTGATTATGGTCCAATTCGATTCAATATTGGTATGCGGCGGTTTTCGCGGTCGGAGATTTTGAATTTGTTGTCAAAATTTATAAATTCGAGATGGAGGACGAGATTTCTGATTATGCTCATATTTTAGTCAAAATTGTCAGGTTCGGAGATATGAATTTTTTGTCAAAAATCTATACATTCAAGATGGCGGCTTCAGGATTGGGAACGAGTTGTGTGATTATGGCCAGATTCTATTCAAAATTGGCGTGTGGGAGTTTTTGTGGTCGGAGATCATGATTTCTTTCAGCTCAAAACTTACAGGGAAGAGACCTTGTTATAACGATGCTAGATTAGAAATGAACAGATTAAGGCGAACTAACTAAAAAGTTCAAATCAAAATAATTAATAAAAAACTTTTTAAAGACAAGCTGTTATTCAAGACGTGTACTAAAACGTATAAAATAAGTCATCGCTGACAATGATTTAATTAATTTTTGTCAAATTATTTGGTTTCAAAAAGCTTGTCGCGAGAATTGTTATAAAATTAATACTTCGACAAGTTCTAACTTACCAACCAATCACTACCCAATCAAATTAATTGGTACCTACTTTTATGAACATTTCGCGAGACAAGCTTTTTGAAACCAAATAATTTGACAAAAAATAATTAAATCGTTGTCAGCGATGACTTGAACTTATTTTATAACTTTCAGTACACGGCCTAATTAAAAGCTTGTCTTTAAACAGTTTTTTTATCAGTTATTTTTCAACTTTCAGGTGATGACCAAAAGAGGAATGTTTATTGATTTGTTTGAAAATATGAACAGGATGAATCATCTGCGACTGAAAGATAAACTTTAGTCACTAGCTTCCATCGTTCAAGATAACGTCTTGTGAGGTATTCGTGTTGAAAAGGGAAATATTCTCAATTTAATATTGATTAGAAAGATTTTTCTGTGAATTGAAAAATCCACGATAAAAATTAAGTTATTTGTCTAACATGTCTAACAGAAAACAACCACTTCCCCGGCTAAAGCCACGCTGGACATTGAACTACATCTGATAGATATCTCGAAAGGAGCCTAACTCAATAGAAAAAATCTGAAATTGAAAGTTTGCATTTTTATTCAGATAGTTATTTGATTTTATATTCCATTTTTAATTAAGAACTCATATAGATGAACGAGACAAAGAAGAAAGTTTTCCAAAAGAGAGTACTCATTTGTAACATTGAGAATGTTCCCTTTTCAACAGGAATGTTTGTTTGTTTAGATAAAACGCTAGAATTAACCCATTCGAATCCGTTTTCATTGAATCCTCGAAGCAAAAGACAGCACAAATTCTAGACGGGAGTTGGAAAAATCTGCGTACTCTTGCAGAACACATGCATGGGATTAGCCAGAAATCAGAGCGCCAGTTCTGCATGGTGGAAGACGAATATACAAAGCATATATTATATGCCTGCATAGCCCCGGATAGGGCCAGACACCTGACATTTGTATTCTCCCGACTAGACCCTGCAAATATCGAAGAAATCTCCCCACAAATATCTTAAAACTTTTTAGAAGATATTGAATTGCAAGGTGAACTATAACGATAAATGAACAATATGAACAATAGACCCACGGTGGAAAATCGGTCCATCTTGAAGGTAGCCTACACATTGCTGAACTATTTTCTTAATTTCAGTTTTGAAATAAAATCGAATCGGAATTGTCAAACTTGTTGAATTCCCAAATACTCAATAGCATATTACGAAATATTTCAGGTGCCCTCAGTCGACAAATCATATGTAGACGACAAATGATAGCGGGCCAAGAACGTTACCTCAGGGCACGCCGATCAACACCCGCCGACGACTCGGACGACAAGAACTAGATCACTCACGAAGTAAAAGCCATTGATAAAAATGATCGAGTCGACCCAATTTATCTCTCCACGAAACAATGCCGAACTACACAATCCCAATTTGTAGCACTTGTTTCTAGTTGTGACGCAACGAACGTTATCGATATTAACATCGTTAAATCTAATTGTACCCGGATATGTGGAATTGCAAGGAGCACTTTCTTTTTAGTAATAATCCGCCCGCCACATAACGTTATGCCTTTAATAGACCATCGAACAAATTGCCTAATAAATTGGCGCCCCGGGCCGGAGTATCATGGATATTACGGGTTGTGTGTGTATCGATGGAGAGGTTGTACGAGGATGGTTGAATATATTTTATGACAACAGTACATATTCGCTGTGTGCATTAGGCTGGAGGGGATATATGAAATTATGACAGCGCCCATGGTGGCAGAAGTAGGTAATGATCCTGGTAATCACAAGCACAAGCTGAAAACTTTCAGCTTCAGAAGGTTTATTCACAAATCAATTAAAAAATGTTGTACCATACTTCAGATAACTATACATTATTATTATGGTAGTGGCAACGGTCACGGTTGGGTAGTATAACAACATACATATAATAACAATGAGCCCTCGCTATTGCTGTGTAATCGATTCCAGAAATAGTACCAAAAATAGTACGTGTTCATTTTGTACATTTCCAATAGCATCACATAAACTGCAGCACAGAGATAAGTGTTCTGTTATTCCACGATATTTCAATCTCTAATTCCGGGACGTGAGGTTTTCATTCGATAAATATTTGAGATGTTTTCCGTTTTCCATTTGATTGTCTAGAAGTGGACTGTAAAAGTATTAACCAAGTTCCGTTGGACGGTGTTGAGCCGGTGATAAAAAGCAAATATCGACTTAAACACGAGTTCGGGAACGCCTGGACGGTGTTGTAAGCTGATCAATCAGCCTTATGAACAGGGGACAGAGATACTTTTGATGCCTTTCCGAGTTTTCTATCACACACGGCATTCTATCAGGACAAAGTACCTCTCACAGGATTATTTGTGTTTTAATTTTCAGGAACTGGTTTCGGTTACAAAAGCAATTGGCCTTAAGTAAAAATCGTTACTTGTACTGTATAAACAATACATAATATTTCGTTGACAATTATACATGTTAGATAGTGTTGAACGTGTTTGTATCATGTAGGGATCGTTCAACGTTCTCACATTGCAAGGGAAAAGGGGTCAAATTGTGAACCTCATTCCTTTTCTGATTATTATATTATTTTAGATTTCCATTGAATAGTTTTGCGTTGAATCTGATGTTATTCAGTGGTTTCCCGTCAGGTTAAAGCTAGCCAGGTTTATATGGGTACTTTTTTAATCTTCTTTTGGATCCCTCACTTTTTTATGTTCTCAAGACCTAACGAGCAAGCACATTACTTACCGTGCCTAGAAGTACACAGAAGTAGCATTACTTTATGATATTCAAAATATCTATAACTTGACATGGATAACCTCCAAATGCGGTGAACTATCGTATCAATACAAATATTTTTTATCATTCACTTTTTTTTTCTTTGATAGAAAAGAACTTTGATTTATCTGGAACTAGTAGTGAGCACAACATTGTTACATCGTGGTAGATTATTTAGAAATTGTTAAAAAATTGAAATTGTTATAGTATTTCTAATCCCAATTGGAACGACATAAAAAGTTTCGAGAAGGAATTCTCTTCCCCACGACTGAACTTTTTTATGATTGTACCAGGAACGCTTTGAAAGTAAAAACACTGATAGTATATAAATTTCCCATTTGCCGGGCAGTGCATATGAACACTCCTCGTAGTGCTCTAATTTTTATTGCCGTTCCAATTGGGATTAGAATAACTATACATAGTAGTATTGGAAATAAACCAGGAAAACTTCAGCTATCGAGTCACTAGAGGGCATTACCAGTCTTGCACACAGCGAATACAAATCTTTATGGACACATCCATAAGGCCTGATCATATACGAACTACATAGAAAGCCTCAAGTCCGGCTGCATAACATAGAATTTGCTCTTCGTTGTTCAATAACATTTTATCAACTTTGGGTTTTGAAATGTTGTAAACGAAACGCTTCTGTCGCAAAAATGATGGAAAATGGGTACTTGGCCAGAGAGAGAGATAAAAAAACTATGCTATTACGGTGCTAGCCTCGTTTGATTAGTTGCTGTCAGCTACATGAATGACAATAAGCATCGGTAGCTCAGTATTAAGATGGTCGCCTGCCTTCTATCTGCTCGATATACTAAAGTATTTCCAACCTACAGGTTTGTCAGGCATCAGCATGGAATTTTTAGGGTACTTGCTTGACACGCTCCACGCACGGGAGAGTAATATTGCTGATTGGTCGAATATTCAGAAAATGAAGGGTCAATCTCTTCATGTGAGAACACTGACTGTCTTCTACTGTGGAGAGTGAGGATCTAAGAATGAGAGGGTAGACGATTTTTTGGAACTTCAACCCCCATTTTACTCCTTTAGGGTTACATTTTCGAAAAGCCTGAAACACGTTTATCTCCATTTGTGAAGAAAAGCCCAAATACTACTTTTCATGACTCTATTTTCAAAACCAAATGTACCTTCACTTCCATCCCCCTTCTCACCCATATTTTCGCCCCTTTAGAAATAGAATATCAAAAAAATATGCTGTCAAAATTTTAGCTTTTCGGACTAGGGGTTTGGTCTGGAGGTTGACGTATAGCAATCAGTGAGTTAGTCAGGATATGTAATTATATATGTACATATTACCCCAAACACGAAGTAGCTGCTGTGAACCGTTGAAGAGATCCTTCGACTGTCTTCCGTCTCCATCATCAAATTAACTTCGGGCCTCCATTATGTTGTACTGTCATCAGAACTACATATGTGTGCCAAGTTTCATCAGAATCAATTAATTATCTCCCATTTTTCTACCTTTAGGGTTTTTTTTTCAAATTGAAATGGGGCCAACTTCGAAGCTACCCTGTACAATAAAAAAAGAATCATCTAAATCGGTTAACCCAGTACAAAGTTATGAGTGGTAGAATCGGTTAAGAAGTTAAAATTCAGTGGCTAAACCAACAATCATCCCCAATTTTCCTATCCTTAGGAAAGCATTTTTTGTTCAAATTAAAAAATAAATAATCCAAATCGGGCTACTTTGTGAAAAGTTATGCGCGGTCATACATAAAAAATAATACGCGTCGTCTAGAGAACCTCTTTCTTTTTTTTTGTCTGTTAAAAAGTAGATTTCTGTGGACTGTGAATTTTGGAGAATTTTGAAGAGGCAGTGTTTATATTTGAATAGTCACTATGTATTCTGCTACACTTCTTGGCTCAGTTGTCACTAGTAATAAACTCCCCTGGATTGATTCGACAGGCGAATTACTGACGAATCCTTATACATACACCCATAATCAAGGTAGTACCATACCGGTACTGCCTAGTAGTAGTGAACTCGGAGCGTATGTCTAATGAGTGTAATGAGTAATCATGCGGCGCTCAAGGCCCGGGGCATTCAATTTTGAATGCTGCTGAACTCATAGACCAGGAACACACTGAACGATATACAAATATTAATTTTTCCGTTCATTGTTCATTTGATCAAGTATCGTTTCAAGTGAATATGTGAAATATGTTCGTATATACTATGTGGAATATGTAAAGTTCGGGTTGAACCGCGTCTACAATTTGATAATTTCTACGTTTCGGCTCCCATTATGGAGCCATTTTCAAGAAAGCTGAAAAGTTGAAAAATTATTAATAATGTTAAGAAAAGGGATTGATTTTCACACTTAGGTCTCAATCTGCCTGATCCTCAGGTCTCGACACTAGTTCTCTCTAAGGTCTCAATCTGCCTACTCCTTCGAGAAATTGGTGATGACTGGGAGATATTTGCAGAGAGGTTGGTAATAGTATATTATGCAACGATAATGTAATTATGGTTATTAATACACGAGCATTAACCGGGATACGAAACGAGCCGAAGTTTTCTCCACATTAATGAAATATATCATGCATAAGTCGAATGGAAAATGTAATCATGACAAAATTTAAAAAAATGCAATGTTAGGTAGATACTTACTTTCATAAATGAAAACTTTTCATCGGGTGCTTCGTCGATAAACGTTTTTATTTGTTCAACGGAAAATATTTTTGATTTTTTTCCAACATATCCTTCGAACTTTCGCTTTAATAAAGCTTGTAGCTTCTTATATTTAGAAATGTCTATATTATAGTTGATATTTACCAACGATTTTATTATTGAATAATGTGTCCAGGTACTAGGTGATTTCATAGTTTTCATCAATTCTTGAAAATAAGCAATCAAAACATTTTCGGAGAATGTCGAAATATTATTTGTATTTCTCCAGTCCATAAACCGTTGATATAGTTTTTCGTACACTTTCTTAGATTTTTGGGGTAAAATATTTTGTACTGCATTTTCTGCTTTCTCCGATATGTGTGGAGGAGTCGATGGTATTTCTTCTATATCGCTGATATCAGACATTTTGATAATATAATTATCGAAGTTTAGCTATATTCTACGAAAATTTAATACCTACTGATTTTGACAAATAAAACAATTAGATAGGAATCTAGGACAAACGTCAAATGTACAGCATGCTCGATTGAAAAATTATGGATTTCTATTGATTAAAAATCTGTATCGTTATGAAAAATCTATATCATAATGGATCTCATTATGAAACGGATTATGGGCATATAAGTGTATTATTATAGTACGGGTGTGGTGGTTGGTGGTGGTGGTTATGGGCATATAAGTGTATTATTATAGTACGGGTGTAGAAAAAGTATATTATAGCACATCTAATAGATGAGAAGAGAAAATCGCTGTATTATTAACATTAGTTGATGAGGAAATTAACTCAAGCTAACTGGCCAATGTTTTACGAATCTTTGACTGATGTCAACCAGTCAGCAAAGTGGCTTATTGACACATACAGTATTTCCATGAAATAATGCTTTACTCTCAAGAAGTGTCATTCAAAAAGGCCACCTGTAAATTTGTTCAATGAAGAGCTAAGTAACAAGCGGAACATTCTGTCGGTAGTCAAGATAATCGCCAACCATACAAATCAAGCCGAAAGTTGATTATTATATAGAAGTTTGAAAGCTCACTACAGACACTCTATTAAGCTGGCGTCTCACGGCGCAAGAATTGTCGAACTTTGCTTGGGGGATTGTGCTCAGTGCACAGGAGTGAGGTTTGTGCAATCTCGAGCCTGATCGGTCTCACGGCGTGTATAATTTCACCGACTCGTCTGTCAGTGCCACTGACAGTGGCTAGAAGTGCCACTGACAGTGGCTAGAAGTTGGTGCACGAGCCTAGGAAGGGATACATTGTCCAGTGCAGTAGCTATAGATAGCGCCGATGAGAGAATAGCATGTGCAACAGCGTAATTTTATATATTTTTTTTTTCATTTCTCATATAAATCTAAGAATTTGATAATTGCTACGAATAACATTCCATGTTAATACACAATAATAAAAACAACACTGAACTATGACACCCTCGTGCCGTGTGACCGCTCAACAAGCCATACAGCGAGGCTAGTCGAGCATCGCGCCTTTGATGTTTGGGAATTTACCGATATTTCATGGGAACGGTCGAGCCACCTCAAACTTACGCTTGACAAGTCCTACAAGTCCTACGCGAGTCAACCATTTTCACGGCGCGAGACTCGACAATCCCCAAGCCGAGCTCGTCAAGTCTCGCGCCGTGAGACGCCGGCTTTATCTCTACGAAAAAAGCAGCCTATGACAATTTTTTATCAACTTCTACTAATATATCTAAGGATAGCTGGCGTATCATTAACTTCGAATTTAATGAAAAATAAAAAATAACGACAAAACTATTTTAGTCCTGACGATTTTTTTTTCAGTACAACTGCCGACAAAATAATCAAATACTTCTTTTACTGCTTCTAATCTATCGAGTAAATTGGCATCTCCAAATCTCAGTTTTTTTCTTGCTCCAACTACTCCAGTCGAGGTATTTTCAGCTATAAGTAGATTGAAAAATTATTTCTAACTAACTGTGTTTGTTACTTATTAAGGAGACATCTGTTACTTATTGAGCCATTAGTTGATTTTATAAATAAATGTTTCGTTGATGGTATTTTTCCTGATCTATTCAAAATTCCAAAAAAAAAACCTGAGGTTTTGAACAACTATCGTCTATTTCAATAATCAATATATTTTCAAAAATTACAGAAACTATTTTGAAAGATAGGCTAACAAACTATTTTGAATCAAATAATTTCTTGTCCAACAATCAATTTGGTTTCCGTCAGAATAAGTCCACAATAAGGGCTTTGTTGAAGGTCATAGGAGATATTTTTGAGGGCCTGGAAAATAAGCAACATTCCATTCTTTCCATGTGTGAATTATCCAAGGCTTTCGACTGTGTCACTCACGACCTTCTATTGGAGAAATTATCCTACCTCTCAAACTCATGGCATCAAATTTGATCAACATATAGCAGCTAGTTAAAATGCGTAACACGACATCTGACCTCAGAACCATAATGCATGGAGTCCCTCAAGGTTCGGTCCTTGGCTCATTTATATCAATGATATTTGTCAACACATGTTAGACAATACCGCTAATATACTCGTTGATGACAACACCTCACTAATCAATACTTCATCAGGTTTCTCTAGCCTTACAAATTTAGGTGACAACTCAATTGACATTGCTAGAAACTGGTTCTCTGCCAATTTCCTAGAACTCAATGCTGCCAATTTCCTAGAACAGTTAATCATTGCCAGCAATATCAATTTACTTCTGGTACTCACTGCAAACCTCTTGGAATCACAATAGATGACTATATGACTCTATTGACTGATACTTACTACTGAAGAGCGGGCTTTCCAGTGTACTATTTCTTATAAGAAGATTGCGATGTATTGTGAGTACTGAAGTGCTAATATATATTTTAGTTCATTTCACTCCCGAATTAGTTATGGTACTATTTCAAGGGGTAATTCTAGCAATGTCCAAAAAATTTTCAGTTCCAAAAAAAGGCCATACGTCTACTAGCTAGTGTGGGCTTCATAGAACATTTTCGTCCACTTTTCACCGAGATGCGGATAATAACATTACCTGGCCTATATTTATATATATATATATATATATATATATATATATATATATATATATATATATATATATATATATATATATATATATATCAAACTGTTTGAGAAATACACTCTAACAGACGAAGTTATATTTTGTATTTTGTCAGATATTCATAAATATGAAACGAGATCGGCCAACCTAATAGTATTACCTCGTTTCAGGTAATAAAATTCATAATAAGTCAAGTTCAGAATGTCGCTCCTCAAATGATACAAACTTTCAGAGATAACGATGAAAAACTATGTCATAAAAAACTGTTTTCATAATGTACATGAATTCTTGAATCGGTAATGATTTTATTCCAATATTGTTCCATCTAGACTTGTAGATTTTAAAACTTTTAATTTTTAATTCCATTGGTACCTGTTTTTTCAGTTGATTATTTTAAGAATATTTTAATATAGTTGTATTTTTTGAGCTCCACTCCTGTTGACAAACTGAATTTTTTTATATATTATCTTTATATGGAGTAATTCTTTTTTGTAAACTTTGACGTGCTGTAAACCTTCACGTAGAAGCAAATAAATCTATCTAACAACATTTCAAAAAATATATGTGGTAGTTCCTTCGAAATTCAAGACCTACTCTGAGATTGTTAAGTTACTGCAATTAAATTAAAATTAAAAGAAAGGGTCAGTGTTCACCCTCAGAGGGTACATTTTGATAACCTTGAGCACAAGGCGACGGAAGTATCAGTAGTTGGTAATTAGTTTGTTAAGCATATTGCTGAAGTATGTGAATTTGGCAGTTCCTTGGCGGATCGTGTGAGAGAAAAATTTATGGTTGAACTCATTCTGGGTGAAATATTGGATCGACTTTGTCAAAAATCTCCGGAGAAGAAATCAATCAATTGCTTATATAATTATTTGTATTTATCTTCGAAACCAGTCAAGAACAAATGATCTTATTATTATCATAACAAAAAAACTGTAATCCATCTGTAGAACTCCATATTTTATATTTTATCATTATGTTTCCACCACGCCATTTATGATGGGAGAAATTATTGGGCTAACTCAATGAAAATTTCAGTAAAGCCAATTTGGCTAATATTAATTTTATTGTTTCCCAGATTTTTTGTTTTGTCCTCCAGAGGCTACCATTATGATGATCTTCTTTTGATGTATAGCTCATTTTGTAACGTGCTTTCATTCAGTTATAGTAAATTGGGCAGTATAGAGAAATACACGAATATCAAATGCTTACGTACCGTGCTACTTATTGCTCTTGACTAATTAAAATTATCATTTGTTTTTCAGCAAATAGACGTCTGTGTGCCGTTTCCGCTAAGCCCAATTTCCTACAACCATATCCAATAGGATAGTGTTAAGTAACTCCTGAGACTGCAGTTCTGTGTTACTATCTACTTGTTGTACTCAGTAATTTCCAGTTATAGTCATTACTTTCCATATCTTACTCCGCATTAAAAACACTCTTTTTAAAAAATTAAAAGTTCAGATGAAAACCATCATGATATCTTTAACGCCTGGACTATAAAATAAAGATATTGATAATCATCAACTGTGATCCGTATTAATGTTTGTAGTTTTTTCTATAGGTATAACTAACTGTACCCACTTTTTCCCCACAGGTTGGGTCAGGTCGTACGTTAATTATTGTTACACAACTCCGTCATCAGCCTCTAATATTTCGAAAGTGATGTGACTTGATAACTTCAAGATATTGAACTTTTAATGGGATGCTCGGAAGAAAGGCTTGCCACAATTTTGAGGGAAAGGCCAAGTTCATTTTCATAATCTATAGACTTCAAAATTCCCTATGTGATTTGCATTTTTACTGACAAATATAAGGATCTAGAATTTGGGATCTTTGGCAACGAGAATTACAACCTTTTCGATACAACAAACGAATATTTTCACGTTGTTTCTAACGTACACTCCGAAGTGAACTTCAAATTTTATGTCAGAACAATGACGTGGATGCATCGTCAATTCAACCTCTCCATTGGGGGGTCAATGCAACCACTGACGGGATTTCTATTAGATGCTCTGCATCCTCTACTACAAACCCTCCCCAAACGGTTACCCAGATCAACAATTCCTTCCCTGCAAACACCTTTTCAGATTTTCTAAGAACCCTATCCACTAAGGAACTAAAAATCTTGATACTTATATCGGTTCTAGCCAAAATTTTTGGTGAATTAGTAAAAACGAGACTAATTGAATATATTGAATAGCCAACAATTGGGGTTTCAAAAAACAGAAAAGTACAGGGACGCTGTTTTTACATTAGTCAACAAATAATTCACGGAACTGAATCAGAGTGAAGTGAGTGATTTTTCGATTGCGTAGATCACTCTATGGAATCAGAAGTCAGAGCCATAAGTGGGTACAGTTAAAGAACATAGCTTGGTGAAACTAAAGCTATTAGCCAGTGATGCAATTCGATGAGGAGTTCCTCAAGAATCGGTGCTTGGTCCATTCGTATTTCTGCTGTACTTCAATGACTTGGCTAACTGATATTATTACATGGCAACGATTTTGAAAATGACTCGAGATATATCAAAAATAAAAGAATACTGTGATACTGACTTTCTGTAACAACATCAATGAAACTAATTGTATAGCACACCATTGTGCCCTCCCAGGGGATGAATCAATAGTCAATGTAAATATAAATACATGTTTCAACAACACATCAAACAATTGGAGAAAGCGTGTTACAGGATGTTATGCCCTGGGTTTAGTGGACAATTACTTGGGTACACCAACAACTATGGTGGTATATCATGCACCGATATGTAATAGCATTCTTGGGTTCATGGTACCTAGAACATCTGATCTTCCTCTCAAAAGGAGGGCAGAAATATATATCCTATCATACAGCCAAGCAGCACTAAAATCTCCAAAGTCTAGACTTCGGACTGAAAACATTCGAATAATCAGGTCCTTCTAATGTGGATGCCAGGACAAAAGGAAATCAAAGGCAATGAGGAAGGGGCAAACTTTCAAAGTCCTGGTCCAGAACCCTTCTGTGGTCTTTCCAAAGTCCACATTAAGCAAGAGTTTTGGCGCTGGGAAGCCGACTAAAGCAAAACCTACTGGAACAGAACAAAGAAAAGTTATCGGAGATAGTTTGGAGCTCCTGCAGGGGCCAATGGATGGGACGACAAAGAAAAGGCTACTTTATTCATAGTGGTTTTGATAGGGCCAGCTGAAGGAGTTTGGAGCCAGATGCCCCCGGATTTCAAAGAACAGTTGGCGGTGCAGACATTTATTGATGGAAGTCAAGGCTACAAGTGACAGTGGTAACAATGGAAGAACCATCTCTGGAAGACACACAAATTGCTAGTATAAAACAGATGTTAGAAGAACTGAAATCCGAGGATAACAGTGCCAATAGTAGAACAAGAGGAAACTGTTATAAATGTGGCAAAAGAGATTATTGGTTGAGGTTGCCACCACCTGCTACTCATCGTGGAGGACCGAATCATCCAGATTAAACAATACATCGAAGAGTCTATTGACTAGTGGAATTGGAGTTTCCAGGGTTATCCAACTCAGTAGCGACAGAATAACTACTGGTGTCTGCCCATCAGATGAAATGAACCAGTACCATTCAAAGAACAATCAAAAATCGCCGAGAACGAACCAATAATAATACCGTCTTATCCAAGAGCGTCTAAGTAATGTCAGAGAATTGAATGACATGAAGGTGTAGTCGATATCAAATATTAATTTTTTAACATATGCTAGTATTTCAACTCGTTTCAGATGTGTGTATTCATATAGATGTATGTGTACCGAGTGGGCCAAATTGGACACTTTTAAAGGGAAAGTCCTGTTTCCAAACTAGATAGATGAAAACTGATGGCTGTGTCTGAGGGTCAATTTTTATGACAAACTTAATGGTGAAAACCGCATATCGATATCTATCATCGTTTCTCAGTTACAGCATGTTTTTCAAAAATGCGCATTTTCTAAAAGTTGCTGTAACTTTTTTCCTGTCAAAAATTCTTTGTTTCTATGAAGACATTTAAATATATCAAAAGTTATTAATGGAAAAATCATTTTTTCAAATGGAACAACCTGTATTTTCTTGTATATTTCAATAGAGCTTGGAATTACCATTCCAAAAATGTAGCACACTTGCTAGACTCACCTTTGAAATGCGGAGCTTTTAGGTTTTTTCATGTAAACTTTGAACAAGTAGGCTTTGGACGACGCGGCGATAAAACAGAAAGCAAGTGTTCACTAGTAGCTATTAAATGTTAAGAAATCTGTTCACAGCAGTATAGTATTTCTAATTTGGCAGGCGGCACCTTTTTCTGAACATTTCTTGCCGAATTAATTATTTCAATGGGAGTGAGAGAAGCAAAACTTTGCATCACTGCCGCTTCCAATTCGTGTCTAGAGTTGGTCGGCAATTTGAAAATTAGATTTTTCAACCTTCCCCCGAGGGAAAAGTCCATAGGCGTTAGGTCCGGTGACTTGGCCGGCCAACGGTTGGGTCCTTGGATGGCTATCCAGTTATTGTAAGGCGAAGCCCCGTCTTGCTGAAAATATATTTTCCTTAGCTCTATTAGCGGCAATTCATCAACAAGGGGTTCAGTTTGTTGCCTTACAATTTATAAATACCTCTGAGATGTGAGAGTGCCATTATAAATTAACAGGCCGAGTATTCTACCCCTAAAAACACCTGCCTATACACTAAATCCAAATCTTCCTTGACTTCTCTGCTTCACAATAGAATGAAGATTGTGTTGTGCCCAAGTATAAGAATTGTAGCGGTTAAAAATGCCGGCACTGCTTACATAAGCTTCGTCTCCAAATACAATTTAACGAAAAATCAATCACTTGGTTACAATTTTCCAGGAACCATTGGCAAAAATCCATGCGGCGTTCAAAATCTCCTGGTCTGAGTGTATGAACTCTTCTGGTCCTGTATGGCTTGAATTTGTGCTTTTTCAAAATCCGCCTAACATTAGTTCTTGGTAGGCCTGTTGATATTTAGTTAATCTCAATACTTCGTTAATTTGTTATTTTGTATTGTACTGTATTCGTAACTTATATTCCTGTCCTGTAGTTGGGTATAACCTGTAGAACAGTGTATCAATAAATAAATAAATAAATATTCTTAAATTTCGCGTTGACGTTTTGGGATTTCTTCCAACTGCATATCCCTATTTGATGCATATAATGTTGGCCTTTTTTTTTCAATTTGACCACCATCAATTAGGTTGTGTTGCAATCTTGCGAAAATGTGTCTTAACGGTTGTCTGCTCAGACACAGCCATCAGTTTTCATATATCTAGTTTGAAAACAGGACTTTCCCTCTAAAAGTGTCCAATTTGGCCCACTCTGTACATATATAATTTTGTGTATATATATATACTGTTATGTCAGGTAATGTTTATAAAATAATCAAAATCATAATTCTTTATTATTAGTAGGTATTTAAGTTATCGTGGTTCATGCTATGTTTGTTTTACGATTTTTTTATGCTTTTTACTATTCTAGAATCTTATAACATGCTCTAGTCAACGCATTTGTATCCAAATGTCAGTCCTGAAGTATCTTTATTGTCGTATGTATGTGACCAACAATATATTCATGTTGAATACACAATAAAAATAATATGGAAATTTAAATTCATGAAAAAACTTTGTATTTCAAGTAGATCAAATGGTATATAAGTTGGAACATCCTGTATGGTAAATCAAGAGATGTTAAAAATCATGCGAGGCAAACAATGAAATATAAAATTTTGAACACAGAAAAATGTCAAATATGAATGTTAAACAAATTTTTACATATAATATAAGGTCTAGAATAGTACTTTGTAAATAAAATCATTAGAATAAGTTAGAATAAGTAATAATCAGATAGAAAGTGGTAATATATTTTAAAATTTGGGAAAATAAACAAAATGTGCGGATTGCCAAGAGGAACTTCAACAAGCTTGGAGATGAAAAAATGTGTTAGAAAACGAAGCCAGTGACGAATTTCAGAGAAAATTATTATGAGAAAAACACAAGAGAAAACAGGCAGAACTATCTTTAAACGTTTTACAAATAATTCAGATACGGATGGGAACATAAAAACAAGAAAAAATCATTCACCTTAGAAAATTAACAAAAGTCCAGTCCATGCCATTGCCAGGAACGAAAAAGGGGGCTTTTTGCAGTGAAGCTGTATGTTCCAGTAAGCACGAACACTTCCAATAGACAGGAGAACACCAGAAAGCAGGTATTTCAAACGCTGAACTAAATACAGTGCAACATAACAGGTTCAGACACTTATAGTGATTATTTGATCATTTGTGTCCATCAATTTGAACTTTTTTTGGTTTGTTCTATTTTCACAGACTGTCCATAACATTCAAACGTTTATTGACCAAATATTTATCACACACAAGAAAGTTTACAATTTTTATCACTGTTTTTAATAAGATAAGTTAGATTTCGCAGAGTAGGTCAATTTTAAGGATTAATTTCAATAAAAACAACTATTTACGATTTTTCTGCATTCTTTGTTTATCTGTTGAACATCTAACCACATTTCTCCCCACAAAACAGCATATTTGACATCAAGCTTCGCGCCAAGTTGGCACTATTGAACCTTGCTGCTGATGATAGAGATGACTCATTCTTCATAGGCGTACCGACTGAGCTGGGATAAGGTAAAAAGATTGTTGAAAAAGAGTAAGACAACATAGCCGGAGTTTCTTTTTTGTTATGATAGGTATTCATTTTTCAAAATTATTAAAAAGATAGGGAAATCAATGAAACAAATTATAAACTATAAGTTATAAATAAATAAAAAAGTACCCATCATAATAATACATTCCCTTGTTATGATTCAATGTTTATTATCACTCGACTCATTTCCACTAAGTCAATGAGTATAATTAAAGTATATTTTGATTTGGCGAATAGGGAGGGAAAGGTATTTGGTGGTTATAATTGTTCGGAAAAATCTCATCAGGTAATGAATTACAAAATTTTTATATGTAACAAAAAAAATTACCTGATAAAGCTATGTTCGGAAAATGTTGAGTCTAACAATGCGAGATTGTGCCGACTGAGCTTGTCGAGTTTGTCCGATATAAACTGCATGAAGGGCGATGAGAGGATTTTGGAGCTGCCAAATATCCACTTTTCTGTAATGTTCTAGTCAAAGTAGCATGGTCAACCAATCGAACTGCCCTCTTCTACCCCCACACAGTAGTAGAACGAAGCGAATCAGAGCTTCATAAATAGTGAGACGCTGTTGAGGCGTGAAATAATTGTTAAGCGGAGAGAGATATTTTTGAGAAGCTCCGCGATGGTTTTGACGTGATTGAGGAGATATTCCATCATCCCGATTTTTTCTGGGTCAACTTTCGAAATCTTTTGTTTTGGCACCTGGCCGAAGCCCGCTAAATCGGACTTGATAAATGCCGGTCAACCTGCTCCGCATTTTTTCTCTTAATGCGAATTTATAACGAGATTAATCACGAGTTTTTCAGAGTGGCGGCGGCGGCCATTTCTCCGCCAACAAATCACAACACTGCGACAAAAATTCGAAGACAACTGTAAATCGACCTGCTAATCCCGACCATAAATATGAATAATATGCACTGAAAATGTCAATTATAATCGGTGATAAATCTCTGGTAAACCACATAAACTAGTCGACAATAAAATATGAAGTGGAGGACTTGTAAGTAGAGGCACGCTATCAATTTATTCGAAAAATGTTTTATTATTGCCGTGTAAAATACGCTGCGGACTTGTTTTTCCGGCAGTGTGGGATTAGAGATGTAAAATGTGCCGCTGCTCATAAACTGCGATGGAAATATGGGGCTGGTGCGCTTTAGATTTGCTCTGGAAATTCATTAGGTTTGGTTTATGGCGATCGGCTTCGTTAGCGATATCGAGAAATGGGTTGGCTCTGCTTGGGTAGAGCCCGTTTCTTCGATACCGCATTTTTGTGGTCCGTACCGAGGATAAAACGGAATACCGATAGCCTAACTCCAACTAAACGTTGGAAAATTATACTATACTCTGTTTTCTAATTGAGAGAGTAATAAATCATTATTGAACTGTAAAACCGAGTCGTCTTCGCCGTATTCCATAGGCGTACGAGGTTAAATCTAAAGTTGATGTCATTGGATAGCTTATGAAAAACTAAGATAGGAATGTGCAAGTAGATATAGGATATCATTGATGAAACATATCTAGAATTTTTCGAAGAACCCAAAATGCAATAATATACTGGGTGTCCCTTTAGAAAAAACAAAAGTTGATATCATAACTTTTTAACCGACGAAACCAAAAAATACGAGGTTCTCTAGTCGACGCGTATAATTTTTTTTTATGTATTATCACGCATAACTTTTTACTGAGACGTCCGATTCCGATAATTCTTTTTTCAGTGGATAGGGTGTACTTCGGAGGTGGTCCCATTTGAATTTAAAAGATGAAATCCATCCCTAAGGGTAGCAAAATGAAAGATAGTGATCACTCACCCTATGAATTCTGGTCCGTTAACCGATTCTATCAGGCATAACTTTGTACTGGGTTCTTCGATTTGGATTATTTTAATAGATAGGGTATACCTTATATTTGGATTTCGAATGAAATTATCCACCCTTACGGGTAGAAAAATAGGGGATAATTGATTTTTCACTTGTGAACATTGGCACACACATACGTAGTTGACAATGACAGATCGCTACTGACATTATTTTTGTTCCACATCCGTCAAAATCATTATATTCTATGAGATGATGGAATGATATACTAAGTAATGAAATAAACTAACCAGAACAACAAAAATAATTTATATTACAACAAATAGTAAAAGTAGATAATCATATTATTTAACTGGTAATAGTTGAAGTAAGGTGGGTAAGTAAGTATTTTGGAAGTAAAAAAAAACAAGTAGGTAGTAATTAGTAGAATTTAGCCACAAAAAATTTAAAAATAAAATTTTTTTAACAAAAAATTTAACCGACGAAATACGGAACTGAAAAGTAAAAAATAAAATAAATCTTCTTAGTCTCAGTAACTAAGCTCCTAAACTAATGTAAGTAACTAAATTTGAGTCGGCGCCAAACGAACAATCAACGAACATCATTAAATTACTTCAAAAAAATTGTCAGAATGTCACTACGCAACTCGATGCCATCATTTTACGCCTTACCTAATTCATTTGCTTGTCTGTTTGGCGCCGACTCAAAATTAGGTACTTACATTAGTTTAGGAGCTTAGTTACTGAGACTAAGGAGGTTTATTTTATTTTTGACTTTTCAGTTTCGTATTTCGTCGGTTTAATTTTTTGTTAAAAAGTTTTTTCAATGCGACGTTCAATTGTTTTTCTATTTACGTTTCCAGCGGTTCAGAAAAAATGCTACAACTTTCCTAATTCAACCATTCTTCTAGCTCTTCAAATAAGGGGGATATCTATTGGTCCAAATATAACCAATAACCCTGTTAAGTTGGTTCGAAGATATTTCGTACCGGCTTAGTTACTGTTAATATGATTAGCCCCTAAGTATGCTCTGTAATTTCCTGTTCCAGGTTCAATAGAATAATAAATTCACAATCACCTACCTGATTATCTTTCCCTCACTTCAAAAGTTTTTTTTAACAAATAATATGTAGATATAAATCCGTCCCTGCGATGAGAGATAACAAATTGGTCGGATTTGTGTCACAAATGGAGTGTTTTTCTAAGAAAACGATTATAAGCTTGGTAGAGGCACAGGTAATTTACCTACCTGTGCCTCAGTGTTTCGAAAATTTGAAATATTCAGTTACTTTCCAGCAGTTGTTGTATAATAATTATTATACTTATTATTCTAATATACTACCTGTAGTTACGCCGCTGTCGCATAAATTTCATTCAGAAAACTCCTATTTCTATTGTTATGCAAATTAAGGTGACCCTAATTTAGTACCGATTCGGGGTGTGTACGTCTCAAATAACTGAAATACGGAATTTTAAAAAAACTCTCAAGTTTACAATACAACGTTTAAGTTGTCCACCCTGTTTAATGGGTTCTGTCATTGCAAATTTACATTTTATCACTCTCTCACATTAGGAAACAGTATAGCAGAGACGCAAAATGAATAAAACAATTAGTGCGTGTAACCTTTAACATTTAAGCAGTTGCCTCTTAGTCGCGTCTAAAGAAGTTTAACTTCAAAAATATTTTCAAAGCTCGTCTTTAAAAAGAAGAATTTACTTTGGATTGATCATTCCTGACTACAACCCAAATAATTCCTGCTCCATAGATATTCACAGTCGAGACTCCTCAAAATATTATTTTCAGTTTAAATCAATACACAATTTCTAGATTTGCTCCGTATCATCAACTTTCAGTATACTCTTCCATCATTTACCATAAATACCATCAAAACCTAGAACGCCTGTCGAACGCCATTTCAATTTAATAATCTGATATTAACGCCCGCCGAAGGGAATGTGTGAACATTAATCATAATTATTACAATCGGTTTAACCCCAAACATTCAATTAAATCTCATTACGCTCTCTTAAATATTAAAATATGTTGATACATCATAAAATCTGTGAGGTACGGTGTCCCTCAAGGCGTTATTCGAATGGGAAATGTAAATGAGGAAGAGCAGGAGACCCCCAGAGGCCATTCGACGAGGTTGGAGCAATAATAGTGGTGCACTCGAGGAACTGTTATTGAAATTTTTTCACTTTCGTTGGCAGATGTCCTGCCTGTGTTCGGTGGTTCATTGATCTATCGCCAAAAGGCACCTATAAGTTTCCTATGTAAAATGTTAGTTATCCTTGTCCTTGTTCAGCCATGCAGTACTGAGAAGTATTTTGAGATTGAGACTCGGTATTTGGCTTTACTCTGGTATTTTCAGTACTGTTACAAGTTGCTGTAAGTAGTGCAAGAAGTCCGTTGCCTTTATACCCTCCTGGGTGTGAAGCATCACTCACGGTCGGTGGTAGTATAGACGTTTACGAAAAACGGGACATTGAATTATTTTGAAATTTTGGTTTTTTAGGTAATTTGTCCTTCTCTATCGATCTAAAATTTTTAGCACTGCGGCGTTGCTGCTTATATTGAAAAGTTGCAACAACGTTGATATTGTAAATGGGACTCCCTATATATTATTGTATTTTCCGCTTTGCTATTGTTTTCCGATTATTTTTGTATAATACTTCTCTATACATATCTCCAGCGGATTTCGACAAATAGGCGATGACACGAGAAATTATTATCGATTCAAATATGCTTTAAAATACATAACGCATATACAGTGTCACACATGTCGCAACATATGGAATTTTTTTTTATTAAGAGATGTAATGAAAATTTGACTTCGCAGTTAGTTTTTGCTTGAAAAATGATTAAAAAACAGCCTTTTGTCATGTGCAACTCTAAACCTGTCAAATTTGACATTTTTCGAAAATCCTCAAAAAATCAGTTTTTTTTTGGAAACAAACATGATTCAGATTTCATGATATTGATGATTACGAGATTTCAATATCATATCTTGCCCAGAAATTACTCACATTGGCCTGTTACCAGAAAAAAAAAATTCACCTCCAGAAATTCTTCTTTGTTGTTGCAAAGTTCATCTAGTTTTTTCATTTCATTGTGAAACTGATTCGGATTTCCGAAGTATGGACGTTAATATGTCAGTAATCGAATAAACTAATTTTTCATCATTCTTATTACACTCGTATTTCTTTTTTTAATAGATTTTTATCCAGTTTGATTATTTTTCTGACCAATAATTCAGTTACAAACAAACCCGAAATATCATACTTTTCTGTAAACTAAACAATGACCTACAGTTTCATGATATTCAAAAGACTTTCATTCTAGCGATTTGTACTAAACATGATATAAAATTTCGTGATTTTAAACAATACAAGACTAATGCAACATTTCGGGAAGAAAATAGTACAATTGATCGAATCAAAATTAAATTTTCCCTTAGTAGGCTTTTGAAACAATTTTTTTGTTTTGGTTAATGTCAAATAATTGCGTTTAATAAATTGTGATGTTTCGTATACAGATTTTCCTACATTTATAATTCACAAATAAATTTTATGTACAATGTTATCCACACAAGACAAAGTGGAAATCGTTTTTTTATGTGGTGAGAATGTGCCATATCCAGATGTTGCTTGTATTTTCAATCAACGGCATCCACTTCAGTACCGTGAAAAGGATATTGAAAACATTCAAAGAAACTGGCTCTGTAGACAATCGTTCCAAGAAACCACATAATCCAATAAGGTATACACACTCTTAAAGAAAGAGATTTCGATATTCGAGCAGGATTTTCATTTTGGTTCCAAGGTGAGAGAGAAAATGATATCACATTTCCCTACAGGATTTTATGGACAGAAGAGGCAACTTTCGCGTCGAACGGAACAGTTAGTTCCCAAAATTGTCGCTGGTGGTCCAACAATAATCCAAATTTTTTAATAGAATGCCGTCACCAATATTCATTCAAGACAAATGTGTGTTGTGGTTTATTACATAACCAAATAATTGGACCATATTTTTTTAGAGAAAATTTGAACGCAGACATGTACAGAAATTTTATTATGAATCAGTTGTCTGATGTTTTGGATAATCTGCCTCTGACGAAATTTGTGGTATCAGCTTGACGAGGCACCGATCCACCTAACGGTAGAAGTGAAACAGTGTCTCAGTCAGATGTTTAGGGGCAAAGTGATAGGACGAGATTGGGAAGATTATTGGCCACCAAGATCACCGGGCTTATCTCCAATGGACTTTTTTCTATGGGGTTATCTGAAACAAAAAGTGAATAAGCACAGACCATTTGCAAACAAAGAACATTTAGAGAATACCATTCGGGAGTGTTGTGCTGATATAAATCCCCTATTTATCAAAAATGCCACAAAGTCTGTGAATGAAAGGACTATAATTTGTATAGAACGGAAAGAACGGCACACTGAATGATGAATTCGGGTTCTTCATAAGATTATTGAGATAAATCAATGACTGTTACGATGTTTTGTTGTGAATTTGGTTATAGCTATTTTGGTTTAATGTTTCTTACACATCTAATGGTAAAAATAAAGAATATGAGATTTATGAAATTAATTCAAGAAACGTTGCGAAAAATTATTATTTGCTCGAAAATTACATCAAACAGTTTACATCCAACAGTCACACTGTTGGGTGTAAACGACATCAAAATATTTCGAACTCATCTGCAGCTAACGGGATACAAATCTGTTAAAAAAAGAAATACGAGTGTAATAAGAACGAAGATAAATTCGTTTATTCGATTACTGACATATTAACGTCGATACATTGAAAATTCGAATCAGTTTCACAATGAAATGAAAAAACTAGATGAACTTTGCAACAACAAAGACGAATTTCTGGAGGTGCATTTTTTTTTCTGGTAACAGGCCAATGTGGGTATCTTCTAGGCATGTATGACATTGAAGTCTCGTATTCATCAAAATTATGATATTTGAATCATGTTTCCCGTTCGAATCGGTAGAGCGAAGAATTCCAAAAATTAAAAAAATTGGAAAAAAGTCGAAGTGACAGTAGAGAGTCCAAATTTGGAGCAAAGGTATAAAATTGAAAACTGAGCAACTTTTTTCTTTTGCATTTTTCGAAATTTCCAAAAAATAACAGATTTTTTGAGGAATTTCGAAAAAAATTACAAATTTGACAGGTTTAGAGTAGCACATGACAAAAGGAAAGAGGCTGTTTTTTACTCATTTTTCAAGCACAAATTTTCATTATATCTATTAATAAAAAAACTTCCATATGTTGCGTACTTTATGTGTGACACTGTATAAATCTACCCAGAATAGTTATTTTCGTGCAAAAGAACACGAAGTGAGTATTTCGCGTTCTCAACACAGTCCGCGAAATTTAATTTCGCGGCCGTTACCGATAGTAATGGCCGTCAAACCAAACGTCACTTCCAAATTTGGCATTTCTAAAATAAGACAATGACAAGGATTATTTTTCATTGAATACATCATAATTTTTTTAATTAACAACAAATACATACTTATATTATTTTTCAGGCATGTAAACGGAAAGCGTCGAGTTTACAATACAATACTAGAGGAGTGCAAGATACTAAAATATTATTATCAGTATCAGACTTATTGCTGTTGATTTTAAAGCTATAATATTCATTTGCAATCAACTATTTTACTTATTTTGACGATTGCTCGAAAAATAATGTGTATGCCATGACCGCGAAACTTTTTAGCGACCTCAAGATTATCCTGCCTCGGCCGCAAGCGGCCTTGGCGATACCTTTTTTTCGGTACGCTAAAAAGGTATTTCGTGGCCTTGGCATACAAAGTTTTAAATAGAACATTTTACTTATTTACATTATTTATTTTATATTCATCTTTACCTTAATAAATCTTGTCTTATTCAATAACTATTGTATGCCAAAGCCCCGAAATACCTTTCTAGCTTACCGAAACAAAAGTTATCGCCGAGACCGCTTGCGGCCGAGGCAGGATAATCTTGAGGTCGCTGAAAAGTTTCGCGGTCATGGCATACACACTAATTTTCGTGCAATCGCCAAAATTATTAAACTAGATAGTCGCAAATAAATTTATTAATGCTTCAAAATCGACAGCAGTTCAATTTAATCAACAAAGTCACAGCGTTGCTATGGAAATGACATGGTTGAATATATACAAAATATTTTGACAGTTCTTGTTTTGTCAGTATGTCTGATACTGATATTTTAGTATCTTGCACGGCAGTACGAAAAATGTTACGCGAGTTTGAAGATTAGAGTGACAAACAGAATGTAAATTAATCCTTGTCATTGTCAGATTTTAGAAATGTCAATTTTGGAAGTGAAGTTTGGTTTGGCGGCCGTTGCTATGGGTAACGGCCGCGAAATTAAATTTCGCGGACTGTTTTGAGAACGCGAAATACTCACTCACTTTGCGTGCGATTGCACGAAAAACATTTTGTGTGCAATCGCACGGGTTTTCAACACAGTCCGCATAGCAGCAGCCGCCAAAAAAAATATCACTTCTAAATTTGACATTTTTAAAATACGACAATGACAAGGATGATTTTTTATTGAATACAACATTAATTTTTAAATTAACAACAAATACATGCTTATATTATTTTTCAGGTATAAAAACGGAAAGCGACGAGCTTACAATACTTTTCAGCTCTGGAGAAGTGCAAGATACTAAAATATCAGTATCAGACATATTTGCGTTTTGTCGAAAGCTGTCAAAATATTTTGTATATATTCAAACATATCATTTCCACACAGTGACTTTGTTAATCAAATTGAACTGTTGTGGATTTTAAAGCAATAATATATTTAATTGCAATTATCTAGTTCAATAATCTTGACGATTGCCCAAAAAATAGTGTGTATGCCATGGCCGCGAAACTTCTTAGCGACCTCAAGATTATCCTTTAACTTTTATTTCGGTACGCTAAAAAGGTATTTCGCGGCCTTGGAATACGAATAACTATTTCGATTCAAATTTCAATTACAGCAATTCCCATTCGTTTTTGAAAATCAGCAAATTTGGAAGCTACTAATATTGGCGCTCTTTGTGACGGCGTAAACTAGTTGATTGTGTCGTTAAACGTCATGTTGCCAAGTTTCTTGAACTATGAATGTCGTTAATCAAGTTGAAGAATTTATATTTGTATTTTTATAATGACATGCTTGGTTTAAGCATATATTTCAATAAAATGATTCTCTTCCATTGAAAATAACAAATCGAGTCAAAAAAATATGCTTGAATCTACTTGAATTTTCAAAGAATTTAGTTTTCTCTATTTGAGAATATTTTTTTTGTGTGTATCTAATGAAAATCGAACTATTCTCTACAAAGTTATGAGTGGTCATACTTATTTTTTTTTTAATCCGTACAACTTGTACTTGAGAGGGAAATATATAAAATATAGAAACAATATTGATAAAAACTTATAAATTACAATTCAGGACACCTAAAACAATTGTGGAATGTTGTCGATACACAAATAAACGAAAAAAACTTTTCTGATTTAGATACGGAGATAACAGCCTATTTCAAATATGTTTGCGGATTTTTTCTCAAACATAGGAAAACACTTAGCGAGCAATATTAAAAAAATAACAACTTCGTATTTCCCAGGGCCAGTTTAAACAATTATATGTTGATGAAACCAATTACCGAGAATGAAATAAACAGGCTAAAAAATAATAAATATCCTGGAATAGATTCCTCAAAAAGTGAAACCATAAAAACCATTACTCGATACTTTGCTGAACCAGAAATGATAAATCCTCGTTGCTTACAGAAATATTTTTTAACAAAATCGCGTTATTTTATTTCTAATATAAACATAAATTCGCACATATACCACATCGCTACCAGATGCGTGGTAACATTCAAAATTACATAATTATTCCATCATCTCGCAAAACTATTGGTAAAAGGTGCCACAAGTTTCTAGCCCCAAGAATATTGAACTCCATGCCCTTTGAAATAAGATTAAAACTTTTTAACAATTAAACCGACGAAAAAATAAACTGAAAGAGTAAATACTTCTTAGTCTAATGATATTGGTCCTAAACTATAGTAACTGATTTTGAGTCGGCGCCAACCAAACAATTATCGAAGATCATTATCTATGAAAGAGTCATCAAAACGCAGCCGTGCATCTCGCTGCCATCATTTTACGCTTCACCTAATTCAATAGCTAGTTTGTTTGGCGCCGACTCAAAATCAGTTACTTACATTAGTTTAGGAGCTCAATTATCATTTAGACTAAGAAGGTTTATTTCATTTTTTGTTTTTCAGTTGATTTTTTCGTCGGTTCAATTTTTTGTTAAAAAGTTTTTATTTTTTACTTTTCAGTTTCGTATTTCGTCGATTTAATTTTTTGTTAAAAAGTTTTTATTTTTCAATTTTTTGTGGCTAAAATCTACCAATTACTACCTACTTGTTTTTTGATTACTTCCAAAATACTTACTTACCCACCTTACTTCAACTATTACCAGTTAAATAATATGATTATCTACTTTTACTATTTGTTGTAATATAAATTATTTTCGTTGTTCTGGTTGGTTTATTTCATTACTTTGTATATCATTCCATCCTCTCATAAAATATACTGATTTTGACGGATGTGGAACAAGAATAATGTCAGTAGCGATCTGTCATTGTCAACTACGTATGTGTGTGCCAATGTTCACTAGTGAAAATTCAATTATCCCCTACTTTTCTACCCGTAAGGGTGGCTACTTCCTTTCAAAATCCAAATATAAAGTATACCCTATATATTTAAAAAAGAATCATCCAAATCGAAGAACCCAGTACAAAGTTATGCCTGATAGAATCGGTTAACGGACCAGAATTCAGAGGGTGAGTGATCAATATCCTTCATTTCGCTACCCTTAGGGGTGGATTTCATCTTTTAAATTCAAATGGGACCAAATTCGAAGTACACCCTATCCACTGAAAAAAGAATTATCGGAATCGGACGCCTCAGTAAAAAGTTATGCGTGATCATACATAAAAAAATATGATGGAAAAAAAAATACGGGTCAAATAGAGAACCTCTTTTTGGTTTCGTCGGTTAAAAAGGCTCTCTCTCTCTCTGCCCATAAATTCAAAATGGTTCAAATAAATTCCTATTAGATAAAGGTGAAAAAACATGTCGATTTACTTTTTATTCATTTATTAAGTACAGGCTAACTACAACGTAATTGATGAGTTTCATTAGTGGCTTCACACGATAGTGAATATTTGGATGGATTCGAAATAATACAATACCGGCTTCTACCGGAGATTTCTTGAAGTAATTCTGGTTGTATTTCCTTGTAAAGATTGTATTGTTGTTTTTTGTAGGGTATGAATGTTCAGTATATTTGCCAATATTTTTTAAAGTAAGAAAATCTGTGTGGATTTAATGGTTTCTCTACAAAATGTTCCATAATCCAGATTCGTAGAATTTTCTTCTGGATAACAAACATACGGTCTGTTTGAGTGCCTTGAGATTTTTGGTTCAATTGGGAAATTATTGAAAAATATTAAATCCTCATTATTAGTTGTCTATATTGAACAGTGTTACTCTGCATGACTAGAGCTTTTTTCAACCTGTAAATCTGGCGTCCAACCTATATATTCTTTTGATATAACTACCTGTTGCGACCAAGAAATCATGTAATCGATCCAACATATCAAAACAAAAAACCCAGCTATTGTTTCTTTGATAAAAAACAGACCCAAATAATCTGGTAATCTAATGATACTACCTATTAATTGATTTTTTTTGTCTGGTAATGAAATTACCTAATAATTTTTAACTAGGTAGGAGGGCCGTCTAATGGTCGGCAGCTGGTAGTGGAAATGAACTAGCGCCCATCGGCCACCAAAAAGGCCCTAATGTGGGCCCGTGTCAGCGCGATAGTTCGGTATAGTCCGGTCAAAATTAAGATTTTTGCATGAAATCGAAAGTGCCTGAAAAAATGACCGACACCGAGGAAATGTGATAAAGAGCTAGATGAGCTCCAATTATTTTACAGTCAAAAAACCTTCTAGTTGCTAATCTATAAAGTAACTATTGCGATTGACCTCATATACAGTGTGCCTACAAATTGGAAAAAGATTTATTCTATCTTGATGAAGAGTCCTGCATCACTTAGAAATCTATTTCGTGAAATTTCCAGTGGTATACTGGGGAATAGACAATAATTATTCATACTGAAGAGAACACTTTTTTTAAATTGGAATACGGAACAAAATGTATTTGAAAATTTGATAGAAATTAAAAAGTATGTATGATTGTATATATTTTCACTGCCGAAACTCAAACTCCAATTCCACCTGTCTACCAAACCACTTTTATTTCATTCACAAATTTTATTTTCTTAACTACAGGATTTTGCTTAAAATTCAGAAATCAAAACAAATTTCACATAATCAGCCCAAAAATAATAATTAAATTTATTAATCAAGTTAGTAAACACGAAAATCCACGTAAACTGTTATATATTGGTGGTAAGTTAATTACACAAACAGCTTCCCACATAACCTTATTTCCCTCCAATGTTCATTATGTTAACTATTGAAAGAATAAAAATTTAATAAAATAATACTTATACATCACATAATACCTACTATGGTGGTTTTACAATTTTTCTGTGCACTTTGTATCTCTGAAACCGTTACCATCTCATGTTCGACGCAGATCATCAAAGAGTTTACCATTGGAGCTTTTCTATTGACATCAATAGGTTTCCAACTATCCATTTAGATTGCACAACCTATAAAAAGAATAGACATCAAAAGCTACACACAAATCTTAGAATTCAAACAGATAAAAATTATATAAAGCAAAAACATCCTGTATGCTAACTTAGAAACTCAAGGGAACATGACAGGGACATGTCAAATAATTCATCATGCAAAAATGATAAAATATCAAATGTGAGAACAGAAAATGGTTTAATAAGAATTTATAACTACTTTGTATAGATAATATTAAGTATAGAAATGTAATCTGTATATAAAATAAGTTTCATAATGTAGAATAAGAAAAGTTGTTTTTAAAAGTGTGTGGAAACTAAAATTTCGTGCCAAAAAATAAAAATTGATAGTTGCTACAGGAGGAAGAAAACAGGAGTCGAGAAAAAATAATTTTGGAAAAAGTGTTGGAAAAATTTTCATCAGATAAATCAATCCAAATGAGCAGAAAACACAACCTGTGAGAGCAATTCCAATCAATAATCCAGTCCAAGAAACAGCCTACAACTATTCGAGCTAGAAACCACTTACCTGCTATCCAGATCACATTTCACACAGGACATAACCAACAATAAAAGGGGGCCAACGTCGGACAGGTTCACATTCCAAAGCATTGGTCACAGCCAGGAGTCTTCGTGAGTGCACAAACGCAACGAACTACAGGTACTTTTTAAAAACACAAATAAACGAAGTGATATCATTGATATTAGACAGTTTTTGGGGTCTTTGGTAACATTTATCCACAGTGGTGAACTTTATTTCATACTTCATAACCACTTTGTCAATATAACCTGTAAATATTCATTTGTTAATTCATTCTATTGCGCATGAGTAAGTCATGTGATGAGTTTTTCAAGTTCATAGATTCAATTATATTTAATATAAGCTAGTTATCGTAGGAGTAGGATTTTGAAACCTTTGGAAATTCATTTCAATAAAAGAAAACAAATTTAACTATTTTCTGTTTCGTTATTAATCATTTGATCATATCACGAACTATATTTTCATGAAACAATAACTTGACTTCAAACAGAGCAACTAGATGGCGCAACTGAACTCTGCTGAGCTGTAGGATGATCATGTACCGACTGAGCTGGAATAAGGTAACAAAGAAAGATAAAATGGTGTTTGAAAAAAAAATAAGAACAACATAGCCGGACTTTCTATTGTTATAAGTATATTTTTTAAAGAATCAAATAAAATTGATAATAAATCAAATCAATCAAGCTTACTATCATAACAAATTGCAAAATTATTTTGATGACTAGTGGTTAATAAAATAATAAATCAATCAATAAAAAACAAAATAAAATAAACAACCCACATCATCATAATAATATATATATTTATGTATATATTATGATCAGATAGGTTTCCTCGGTCATGACTATTTGGAATATGTGAAGTTGGGGTTGAACCGCGTCTGGAAATTCGATCATTTCGACGTTTCAGCTCCCATCTTGGAGCCATTTTCAAGAAAGCTAAAGAAATAAAAATATAAATAACGTTAAGGAAAGGTACTCACTTAGGATTTTGTGAATTGGCGCCGGGGTCTCAACCTGTCTACTCCTTCGATACAGAGAGCACCAGTGTCGAAACCTGGGGGGTAGACAGTCAAGTCACACTGTACATATACACATATCTTAAATTTTAAATAGATAAAATTGTAAAAATGTATTATAAATTTTATAAATAGATAAAATTTTGTATCAATTGGGATCAAACAGGAAACATAAAAATTGATTACTAATTCTGAACCGAAAAAACAACAAACTTACGAATGATGTACTTGTAATGTGCTTGATGAACTATTTTCTCGCAATGAATCAGTATCTCAAAGAAGTGGAAGTCCTTCGATACCTATGTTCTAATTTAACTGATCTATTTCAGAATTTATGACAGATTAACTACAGAAGTGTTTTATAATAGTTATTACCTCCATTCCCAGCACTAACACGTTCCAGATCGCTGTTTACACTTTTTAGTACCGCCGTAACTGGTTAATTTTCAAAATAACACGGCTGAATTTTAATTTTACGGTGTTTTTGATGTTTTAAGATGTCAGCCCTTCAAGTTTTTGAAGTATTAAGACCTCATCCTCTACGTGTTAGGACAGCAAAACTAATGATGTTGGATGTTTCATGGCCTTGTAATTTTCCAACAATAAACTCAAATATTGTTGTATGGTCATCAATCATACAAAAGAAGTATACCCCAAGGCTCCAATTTCGGTTCGACCTTCGTTCCCAAAAAATGAGCTTTTTCAGTCTGAACATTGATTCAATCGAATATGATGAATACATTCTACGAGGGGATTGCCTGCAAAATGAATTCAAAAGAACTCGGAGATTAATTGGGTTAATCTTTATTTTATCCGAAATCTGATTTGAACAAAATATCTGGGTATGTGCTGGTATTTGAGTTTCTTAGACCAGCACGTGCTATTTTATATACATATACAGGATGATTCACCTCCAAATACGAGAAATAAAATGGTATATTCGTCTTCTATGAGGAAAATCTGCAACATTTCAGAGCAATATGAAGTAATTTATCATATTTTTTGCAATAAAACCTCCAACAACTCACTGCAACGCTTGGTGAATTATATTTATAAGTATTCACGTCCCAGGAATACTGTGATATGGTTATCACATATGGTACAGTTAACAAAATTATCCAGTGTGTTTTTTTTACAATCGTTTATTTAGTTTAACTTCTTAGTTCGTTAGGGTTAAATCTAGCAAGTGAATTTTGACGGACTTCTAGTCGTCCGAATAATTTGAAATGTGGCAGATGTTCATAATTCCGGTGACAATACCATTATGGAATTCTTGTTACAGAAAAAAAACAGAATGGCGGCTCCAAGATGGTGGATGAAATTTGTAATTATGGTCCGATTTGATTCAAAATGAATGAAATTTATGAATTCAAGATGGCGGACGAGTTTTGTGTTTATAGTCCGATTTGATTCAAAATTGATATATGGGGGTTTTTGTGGTAAGAGATTATGAATTTTTTCTCAAAATTCATTAATTCAAGATGGCGGCTCCAAGATGACGGACGAGTTTAGTGATTATAATCCGATTCGATTCAAAACTAGTATGTGGTGATTTTTGGGGTCGGAGATTATGAAGTTTCTGTCAAAATTCATAAATTCAAGATGACGTCTCCAAGATGGAGGACGAGTTTTGTTATTATGGTCCAATTCGATTAAAAATTGGTATGCGGGGGTTTTCGGAGTCGGAGGTTCTGAAGTTTTTGTCGCAATTTATAAATACAAGATGGCGGCCCCAAGATGGAAGACGAGTTTTGTGATTATGGTCCGATTCGATTTAAAATTGTTATGCAGCGGTCGGAGGTTTCGAATTTTTTGTCAAAATTAATTAATTATAGATGGTGGCCCCAAGATGGAGGAAGAGTTCTCTGATTATGATCAAATTTTATTCAAAATTGGTATGTGGGGATTTTCAGGTTCGGAGATTATGAATTCTTTGACAAAATCTATAAACTCAAGATGGCGACTTCAGGAAGGCGAACGAGTTTTGTGATTATGGTCAGATTCTATTCAAATTGGTGTCAGAGATCATGATTTCTTTCAGCTCAAAACTTACAGGGAAGAGACTTTGTAATAACGATGCTCTACTCTAAATGAACAAATTAAGGCGAACTACCTAAAAAGCAAAAAATAAAATAACTAATAAAAAGCTTTTTTTAAAGAAGCTTTTATTAAAGCCTTGTACTCAAACGTATAAAATGAGTTTAAGTCATCGCTGACAATGATTTAATTTTTTGTTGTTGTTTATTTGGTTTCAAAAAGCTTGTCGCGCGAATTGTAATAAAATTAATACTTCGACAAGTTGTTACTTACCAACCAATGAAATTAATTGGTTCTACTTTTATGAATACTTTGTAAAAATTAAATATTTTAAGTTCTTACTTATCAACCAATTACTGCCCAATCAAATTAATTGATACCTACTTTTATGACCACTCGAATAAAAGCTTGACTTTCAAAAGGTTTTTCATTAGTTATTTCATTGAATTTGCAATATTAATGTGTCTAAAACCAAAAAGTCATTTCTAACATCACCAGCCTTGCGGTCATTGCCTACTTCGATGAAGGGAATGTGGTTTCGCCGTGTTCTTATCGTTACATCAGATTAGTTGAAGCTTAAAACGAACATTAAAAAAAAAGGAATAATTTTTTTTTTATTTCTCATTTTTTTTGCTCCTTTTGGTTAGTCAGCCTACTGGCTAATGTTCCGCATGTTGTTGGTTTTGCAGTATTCCTTGGGGTATTTTTCGAAAATATATTTTTTTTAAATCAGTCAAAAGAATTATATTTTGCTTTTTCTGATAGGCAAAATTTAGAATACGAGTTACTGACTAATTGAATAATGTTTTTTTTATACTTGAAAATATTATTGGTTTCGATAAGAAGTAAAATAATGTATTTACCCTTTTACACTTCCCTGATTCATTTAAAAATTTTCAGATTATGGAAGATTATTAATCTTAGAAAAAATATCAAGAATGCGTATTCCTCCTCGTTAAATAGAGTTCAAACAACAAAATACAAAGTTCATCACTCTTTAAGTATTTCTGTATACTTAAAGAGTTATCGTTTTTCGTGCAAATATAGAAACTCCCACCTCTGCCATAATTTGCAGCACCGACCTGCAGAGCAAGTTTTAATTAATGTTTCTCTAGCACCACCGTATATTGAACCATAACTTACCCGAGAAAGTTGTTACATTTATGGTTAAAAGCTATATTTACAACTGAAGCTATAAAATGTTGTAATATAGGTGTAATAATCACCTGGCCGGGGCATCTCCACGACTCTATAATTAAAAAAAATACATTTCGATGGAAGGTTAGGCACGGGTCAGTAAATAAGCTCTGAATTTATTTCTCTGCCGGGTTGTTGTGCAATTTTGGCTCTTTTTCGACACATTGTAGTTCGTGGAGAAAAAACTGGTCTAATGTACACTCGGGCACAGAAGTAATGACCATAAATGTATATCATATCTCGTCCGAATGGGATATATTTATGTTATCATTAGAATATATGATCACAAGAAGAAAGATTTGAATGTTTCCATAGAACTTTATTGGCTCTGAGAAAGATTTTGTACCTTTGGAAAAAAATCATATATTTATTTCTAGTGTTTATTAATATTTCATTTTAATTGAACTATGGCTTTCAAAATTTCTAGATCGTATGTTAACTTGTCAATGATCCTTCTTTCTCATTTTTACTTGAATAAAGTAAGGCTGTATCATCCGCAAACGTATATATTTTTCCTTGGCATTGCAGGGACATTGACAACACTGGTCTTCACACGAAATTTCCACAAAATCAGTACAACGTTCCTTCCTTGTTATACAAATAGTTAACGTCTACTCAGTTTGAAAAACACCTACATTATTGTTTTCTTGTTGTCAGCCAATCATTTTCCAAACTAAACCACTTTCTTTGGCAGATACTATGAACAAACTTAAGTAAATAATATAAAACTTGAAAATTCCTTGAGAAAGTAATAATAAATATTGTTGAGAAAGGGCAGCAATAATATCCATCTTTTTCATTAATTGAAAAATTATATTGTTATGCATAATTATAACATCATTGCAAATGCACAATGGCTTTCGGTTAAATTTCCTGAATTTTTGGTATGTTGTAGATTTTGACTTCCTCGCCAAAAGTGTCCATGGTTCGGGTTACGTCAACCGCTCGTTTTTTAGTTCTGATAGGAGAGAGTATGTCTTCAATGTTAAGAACGTAGCATAGTCACTTCATGTATACATGGTGAGTAAAAAGTTACAGTCCAAGTTTCTTAGAAAATGAATACCCTGTATTTCGAGAAAAAATCGGTTAATTTTCATGAATTTTTACGATATAATGTACGGTTTGAGGAGTGCGTGATATTGTCATCAATAATAGCATAGGTCTCCGGACTCGTTTGTCGGCTACATACTTTTGAACGTTCGGATTTTATTGATACCCATATACTCCATCAGAGACAGAAATGGGGTATTTTCGAACAATTCTTCTTGTTGAAAAATATTCGGAGTAGATTAGTGCGGTACCTATTCCAAAAATGAAATACCTTGTATACATGATGAATGAAATGTCTTTCATTTAAAAACAGAAACTAGAGAAATATTTTATGATTTCTCTGAAATGTGGGGTTTCTACAAAATATTTATTCAATGAACTAATTTTGAAATGCATTTCAATATATTCCACACAAAAAATGTCAATAAGTAAGTATAAATAAAAAAACAAGGTTTCGAAATGCAACAAAATATATGTTATGGATTGGCCTACGACACAGAACTAAATGACGAAGACCCTCCCATTATGGATTATTACTGTACCCGCAAATCTGGTTCAAGAACATTAGGAACTTGTGCAAGTGTTTTGTGGTCCTTGGGATATGCAAGATACCAGCGTGACGTTCATTTTCCTTCCACGTGTCTTTTTGGATTAATTTCCGATGGTGCTCATAGAAGAGCTCCAGATGATGTTGGTATTAATCATAGACCAATGAATCATTATAACAATTTTCTAACGTTTAGAAAAATTATAATTAATTGACATTTTATCTAGTTATCTCTGAAAACGATAAGACACTCCAATAACCCGTTTCTGTGAATTTCTTGAGAATGACACTGATATTTTCTTCAATATATATGACTGTTTACGAAATACGACCACATTGGAGACAGACTTCCGAAACTCGACTTTTTTTATCATGATACCAAGAAAATAAGCAGCTGAAAAATATATATTTTATGTTCCTTTCAATAACAGCTAATCATCGGAGAATACACATTTGGGATATTAGGGAAAAGTGTTTACCGTATTTTCTCTATACATAATGAATAGGCCTACAGGGATACCACTAAAAAACGCACCGGCAACTCTACCTCTGGAGTGGTGTGGAAACGAGTTAATTCATATCGTATAATATGAAAATCCAAAAAATTGCATGAGATTCATTGATTTCTAATGCATTAGTTCAAACCACCCCCTTATATTGCATTTTTGTTACGGAGAGTTGTTCGAAAATAGCCCATTTCTGTCTCCGTGGAGTTATGGGTATCAATAAAATTCGAACATTCAAAAGAATGTAGCCTACAAATGAGCCCGGAGACCTTTGCTGATATTGATGACAATATCTCGGACTCCACAAACCGTAATTAACCGATTTTTCTCGAAATACAGGGTATTAATTGAAAAAAAATGCATTTTTCTAAGAAACTTGGACTGTATCTCTTTACTCACCCTGTATACATGAAATGACTATGCGACGTTCTTAACATTGAGGAATGTTTGATATATATATTGTTATGTTTAGAAGTACGTGTTAAATGTTCAAAGAGTTAAAATGAAAATTATAAACTGAAAAAGCACATAAATAACAAAGGTTTATATTTACTAATTTATGCTATGTTATTTTACAGTTTTTCTGAGGATTCCATCGTTTTTCTGAAATAAACATGTTTTCAACATTACAAGCAATTGGCATAATGTATAAAAATTATAGAAATCAAAATTTACTAATATATTTTTGAGCACAAGCAGACAACAAAATGTTAAAGTTAGAACATTCTGTATATGAAATTAGATCTGAACACAATAGCCAATGAGATGCCAGGAAAGATCTTGATGCAAAATTATGAATATTGAAAATATGAAAAGCAGAAAACGTCAAAAATGATTTTTAATATATTATGTATATATATATAGTATTTAGAAACTATTAGTGAATAAAATCTGTCAAATGAACGAAAATAATGAAAAGTGCAACATAAAGTGCGTGAAAACCGAGAATTCGTGGAAAAAAACAAAAGATAGGTGGTATCGAGGGAGAAAAATCATCAAGCTGGAGAGATTGAAAAACTATTTTTTTGTTGTGAAGTCTGATTGTGAATATAATAAAATAAAACAAACCACAATCACCTCATCTTAACAATTGTTGCCCAACGCGGATCAGAATTGCCAAAGTAATAAATAGAAGCAAGTGTAAATTTTATAGTAATTGAAAAAAATAACATTTGTTTAAAATCAAATATAATTATACAGGAAAATTATAAAGTTGACATTTTAGAATTCTTGCATTGACATATTTGTATATAAGTGTGGAGAAAATGGATTTGACAGACAGTCAGTTTCAACAATTGATGGATTCCATGGTAGAAATGAAAAAAGAATGGAAAGAAAGTTTGGAAGAATATAGAGAAAGTATGGAAAAAGAAAGAAAAATGAAGAAGATAAAAAAATTAACGAAAATTCAGAATTCAGAAAATGAACATTCAGTAAGAATGGAAGAGGAAATGAAAAGTATGAAGAATGAAATGAAATAAAGTTTAAAAAATGAAATGAAAGAAAGATTGAGAGAAAATGTGAAAGAATATATGGGAAGAATGGAAGAGAAAATAGAAATAAAATATTTTTTGTTGTGATGCCTGATTGTGAAAATAATAAACTAAAACAAACCACAATCACCCCATCATAACAATATATATATATATATATATATATATATATATATATATATATATATATATATATATCAAGAAATTGAAGAAAATATATATATATATATAATATATATATATATATATATATATATATATATATATATATATATATGACATGCTCTCCCCTATTCGAACTAAAAAACGAGGGTTTGTCGTACCCCTATTTTCGAATCACTCTGTATAAAAAAAAATAATGTCAATTAACTTCGATCGAGAATGAGGGAATTCATCCAGGCTGAAATAAATTTTCTATTCTCATCAGAGAACTCACACTCGTTGGTTTAAAATTAATCGAATTGGATTTTTCTTTGTTCACCCTGTTGTAAAGCACAACACGAAAAAGTAGGTATAAGGGATACGAAATCAACTAACGTACCATCATTGAGTCATGATATTCCCAGAATAAATAGGCGTTTTGTCAATTCTCGGAATTGTGAAAAATTCTGAGCAGAAAGCTTCACCTTACATCTTTAACACCCTGTATCTCTAAAACTAGTCGCTCGATTTTTTTGTGCCCATAGACACTTTTGCCGAGGAAGTCAAAATCTACAACATACCAAATTCAGGAAATTTAACCGAAAGCCATTTTCCATAAAATGGTGCGGGGTCGTTTCCCAAAATAATTTTTTTTTGCAATAATTTTTAGTTTTTACCAACGTTTTTTTGGAGTTTTCCTATATTTGAGTATTTTGTTGAAATAATGCATATGCCATGTGAAATTAGTCAGAAGGATCAAATATAAACTAGTTGAAATGGACATTCGGAGTTTCTGTTTCGAACTTTGGAGTGAGGGTTTATTTTTGTAGTCGGGTTCCCGTTTTTCAACACTCATTTAATCGTCATCGAGTGTACCAATAAACCCTTTCGATCCACGCTGCTGTAATAACACGTTACGAACTGTCGGTTTCACCAAATAAAAGCCTGCCCCTGTTGTATGTGATTATGTAGTTGAGGAATTTAACACCCTACCGAAATATAAATTGCTTTGCCAATCGCCAATGGGGATAAATCAATTTAACAAGTATGTGCGGTGGATCTCTAGGTTTATATCACTTGACTGAAAATCATAGAGGTTATTTTGATATGGAAAAAGGTATATTATAAGCGGATTTATTTTTTGAAATTTTTAATATGATTCGTAAAATAATATTAGATTAAAACGCGAGCAATAAAAAATCTGAAATAATTAGGTGGATGTACTTCAGGTTTACTTTAATTGCTGTCAAATGTAGAAAATTTTATAGGTTCTCCCCGTCCAAAGAAACCGAAGATATCAATCCATATCAACATGGGATAAAATAAAATATTACAATGTCAAAACCAAAGGCTCATTGGTCATTCCTAATGAACAAATTATTATTAAATTAATTAAGTATCTTTTAATTACCTGTGACGTTCAACATTGTTTTTCAATAAGGGTCATTATTCTCATTTTCAATTCTTCTGTAGGAACAATGTTGATGAGAATAATACATAGATATAAAAATTAATTTAAAAATACAAAAGCGAAGTGTTAAATATAAAATAATTTCAAGATGAAAATTACTCGAAGTGGTGGCTCATTTGCTGTTTCAGTTGGAAGAAAACCCGGAAAAACCCACAACATCATCAGAATTCAGTACATCAACTTTCTCATAGAAAAGGAGATGAGAGAATGAATCTTGGAAAATACACGGGAGTCATCTGTATTTATTTCCATTCACAGATTATTTCTTTATCATTCATTTCTCTCATTCCGTGTTCCTCAGAATGTTTTCCATTTTGCGTGTTTAAAAATATTTCTTGACCTGTTCTGTATACCCTTCGTAGTTTTCACAATCTGACTGATGTTTTACTAATTTGAAAATATTGTAGAATGATAATGCAAAATTGTATTTGCGTTGCTTGAAAATAAGAAAGATAAGTGTGAATTTGCCGAAACGTCGTGAAGCATATTTTTAACAAGATGAAGAACTCGTCAAAATGGATAATTTAACCAAAAATTGCCTATATGAAAGTTAAAAATAAAGAACGCGCAAAACTCAACGGAAGAGTCGGTCCTCGTATTAATTCTAGACGCTGTAAATTTTCCACGAACGATTTCTCATTTCACACGCCTTTTCTCCCATGTTTTTCAGTGAAAATGTACAGCATGATGATGTTCTTCTGTCAAACAAGTGTATTATAAAAAACAATTCATTCAATTTCGTGACTGCATTGTTATTTTCAGAAGTCACTCGAATATTCAACTCTTGCGGGACATTCTAGAGGTTGGACTTCTTGTATTCTTTTAAATTGTTTTGATTCAGAGGCCAATGACAATATCCAACTCTTGCGGATTGAGGTTGTTTTACATTCGATGGAAAAAAACTAAATCGTACTGACTTATCCTGTCAACACCTATACTCTGTTTCCTAATGTGACAGAGTGATAAATCATTATTGAACTGTAAATCACACACTCGTTTTACTTAAAAAATAAATACCCTACCTTGAACAAAATAATGTCTGAAATGAAAAAGGATGATTTTATTCCGCCTATGGGTAGGAAGAAAGTGTGGAAAACGACGATATTTGAGGGCAGTTAGACAGTTTCGAAGGAAAAACAGGAATATCTATTATATGGACGAAACTTGGTTAAATGAAGGATATATCGTTGGTAAAATATGCAGGATAAAAATATAAAATGCGCGAGGCAAGCTTTCATAGAAGGATGGTCAACTGGAATAAAAGTTCCCTCGGGAAAAGGTAAATAATAATTACTCATATTGGTAGCAAAAATGGATTTATCGATGGTGGCTTACTAGCATTTCCATCAAAACGGACTGAAGACTATCATGAGGACATAAACGCTAATGTTTTTGAAGAATACTTCCAGCAAATACTATAGATCTTATTCCTCCTGGGTCTATTATAGTTCTGTATAATGCCAGCTACCACTCAAGAAAATCTGAAAAAATACCATTCATTGGCTTACTTTAAATAAGAAGCCATTTCACAAAGATATTCTGAAAAAGGAGCTACTGGAGATTGTAAAGTTGAATAAGTAAGTAAATTTATTCAATTCAGGTATAAAACAGATACAGATTCATTTCTAGCAGAAGAGGAAAAAAATATATATATATATATATACATATAAATATAAAGATTATATAGTCCTAGGAGAACAAATGAAAGTTTGAATGTTTCGGCTACCTAAGCAAGCTTGTATTGTAGCCAGCAAAAAAAATAGTGATTCTAATCCTATATAACCAGACATATTAGTATTGCAGGGTGGAGAAGGGAAGATATAGAGAGAAGAAGAGAGAGGACGAGAGAGTGAGAGAGAGAGAGAGAGATCTGTTTGTGATGCGCTCTGGAAGGCATCTCTAATAATGGTTATTCCTTATTCAAGTATCAGTAGAAGCATATCATAATTAATATAAAAAAAAACTCTCTTTTGAGTTTGAGTTTGTTTCTCATGCCTTTCAATGATTCAGGTAGAGTATTGAAAAATGTTGGTCCAAGATACGATATAAATTTTTGATTTTGCGTGAGTCTGCAGTGTGGAACATTCATGGTCTTAACTGAACTGGTACGAGTATTGAATGCATGTTGTACAAACGAAATTGAAGAATTAGCAGTCCATAGTAAACTCATGAAAAATGTAAAGTTTCTTAACTCCGAATATTCCAGTTTCATCATACATCGACTTAGTACAATACCTCGGATCTTTTTTCATCATAATTCTTATTAATGTTAACTAGCGATGTCTTGAAGGTACCGCCCCAGACTATTATACAATAACGTATTATGGAGTTAGCCAAGGCATCATACACCATCAGTATCATTTTCCTGTTTATTATATTCCTATGCTGATAAATTTATAGATTAACTTACGTAGTCTAGTTACTATATAATCAATGTGTTCATACCACCGAAGAGATTGGTCCACTATTACTCCTAGGTATTTTATTGTGTCCGTTTTATATATAGGAGTACAGCTACAATTGTGAACATTCGCGCAAGATGTTTTGTGGATTTTTATAATGTTTCTAGTCGGTTGGTCTCTAGTAGTTGGAGTAAATGCAATGAGTTTGGTTTTTTTGACATTGCAACTCAGTAAATTAGTAGTCAACCAGTTGAAAATCATACTTATGCCTATTTCAGCCTGAGTGTATACATCTTCCCACGTTTTTCCAACAAAAGTGATGCTGTGTCATCAGCAAATGAAGTTATTTTACCTTTGAAGTTAGAAATTTTGAAGATGTTATATATAGGAGAAATAAGATAGGACCCAATACAGTTCCCTGGGGTACGCCCCGGGTAACTATTAGTGGGTCGCTGAAAGATTCGTTTATATTGACAATTTGTGTTCTATTTGTCAAATAGTCCTCAAATATTTCCAAAGCAACACCCCTCACACTTGTTAGCTAGAGTATATTGTGATCGACAGTATCAAATGCCTTGTCCAAATCCAAAAACACCGTTGTGCATTTTTCTTGATTTTGGAAACAGTTGTTGATTTGGTTAACAATCTTAAAAACCGTGTTTTCGGTTAATCTGTTTTCCAGAAAACCATATTGTGATTTTGAAAAAATATTGTTATAGTTGCAGAATTGTATAACTCTATTTTGAGACATTTATCGAATATTTTTGGAAATTATAATTGAGTTATGGGTCGAAAGTTTGTTACTAATTTTTATCGCCTGACTTAAAAATCGGTGTTGTGATTGAGTCTTTGAAGATTTAGGTATTTTTCCAACATTAAATATTAAATTCACAATGTGACATATGGGTTCTATGAAGTACGTGTGTAGCTTTTTGATTAGGAACACAGAGATCTTGTCGGGACCAGGAGAAGTATTATTTTTTAATCCAGAAATGATATCAATCAATTCGTTTCTTGTTACTGGGTGTAGGAATTTTGAGTTGGCGATATTGTTTCGGTTTTCTATAATGGGGACTGTGGGCTTTTCTATTTTACTTGGCATATCTCCACCAATTTCAACGAAAGAATTATTGAAAAAGTTCGCCTTTTCTTCATCAAACAAAATTTGTTGTTTGTTTTCATCTTCAATATCATAATTAGTAGATTTATTTTTTGCACTGTTCGTTATTTCGTTCACATCCTGCCAAACTTTTTTTAAATAATTTTCAGCATCTAATATTTTATTTGTATAGAATTTGTTTTTGGTTTCTCGGATAAGTTTTGTCAGGAAGTTTCTATAAAGTTTATATTAGTTTTGTTTTTCTACCGAGAAGTCGACCAAAAGATTTCGTTTTAATTTGTCTCTATGGTGTATAGAAATAAGAAGGCCATTTGTCATCCATGATTTCAATTTTGTCTGTTTATTTTTTTTTTTTCACTTCACTTCACGAAATCGCTTCAAAACGCTACTTCGCCTTCCGCCATATCACTGTGAATTAAACCCCATAGATTTTTTTTTTCCTGGGACTTTTTTACAAGCATGGAAATTGTCAAATACACGAGTAAAAATAGGAGTTAAAAAATCAAGTGATAAGATATGGAATCACGTGAGAAAAATATATATATATATATTGAATGTACATAAAAAAATAATTCAATAGTAGTGGTAGGTCATATAAAACAATTAAAATATATATATATATATATATATATAGTATAAACAGTAAAATAGTAAACAAGCAGCCAGATCAGTTTCAAAATATTCATCTAGTGAATAAAAGGCATTTTTGAAGAGAATACTTTTAACGCTATTTTTGAAATTGATGGGATTAGACATTTTCTTAATGAATATTGGAAGTTTATTAAATATTTTTATAGACATAATATGATGTCCATTTGATTCAGATGTTAATTTGTGAACAGGAATTATCAGATTATAATTTTGTCTAAGAGTATAACCAGCGGCTATGCGGATAGTAGCCCTTTGCTGAAACTTGTGGTAATGATTCTTAATGTAAGTGACACAATTCAAAATATACATGGATATCACAGTTAAAATTTGTAATTCAGTGAATAACTGCTTACAAAAATCACCATATTTTTTTCAAACACATGGTTCTTAATATCTTTTTTTGCGAAATCAATAGATCATTCAATCTACTGCAGTTACCGTAGCAGACTAAGCAATAATTTAGACTTGAATGGACATAGGCATACTAGTAGCTTAATAAAATATTAATGGGGACAAAATTTCTGAGATTCCAAATAACGAAACAATGTTTGGATAATTTTTTAGAAATAGAGTCAATATGATCATTCCAGGATAATTGGGAGTCAATGTTCAACCCTAAGAATTTGACTGATTGTTTCTGTACTATAGATTTAGTATTTGCTCTAACCAATATACTACAATCCATTTCTCTAAGCGAGAAAACAATGGTATTTGTAGTACCTGCCTGGTCAGATAAACCTTCATATAAAGCAGAACTCAATATGAAGGACGTATCATCAGCAAACTGTACAGTACAATGTTTTTGATTAATATTGGAGATGTGGTTAACGAATAAGAGAAAGAGAGTAGGACCCAGAACACTACCTTGGGAAACGCCTGTTAAGATGTTACGATTATCAGAATGATATATTCCCGATTTGAGCCCAACCTTAACAGATTGTGACCTGCCAGTCAGATAAGTCTCAATCCATTTGATACTTTGGCCGCGAACTCCAATGTCATAGAGTTTATCGAGGAGAAGTTGATGACTGATGGTGTCAAATGCACGTGACAAGTCAAAAAGAATACTGATCGTTTTTTCGACATTTTCAAATTTGGCTAAAACCTCATTTACCAGAGAAAGAGTAGCATCTTGGGTTGATAAACCAGCTTGGAATCCATATTGGCTCTTAGAGAGTAGGTTATACTTTTTACAGAAGGATACAAGTCTGTTGAAATAGGATTTTTCGAAATTTTTTGAAAATGAAGACAGGCAATACCTCTGTAGTTGGAGATCAAGTGCTTATCATTTTTCTTGTGAACAGGAACCACAATAGCGTGTTTGAGACACGAGGGAAATGAACCCTCAAGGAATGACAAATTAAGTAAGTATGTAAGTGGTTCGATGATTAGTTCAGCAAAAGTCGACAAGACTCTACCAGGCAATTCATCTATGCCGCTAGAGTTCTTAGACGATATAGACTTGATAATATCAAGAAGTACAGTTTCGTTAAAAGGATGAAGAAAAAAGGAGTTTGTTTTTATATCGTGATGATCTTCACCAGCAGGCTCAGTATCATTGATAAGAGATTTTACAGAGTCAACAAAAAAATCATTAAAGACTTGAGGAATTACAGGGCCATCGTGAACCCGAGTTCCATCATCAGTTTCAAAACAATTCGGTTAACAATTTCCCACATTATTGGATGACGTATTCTGTTTGATTATATTCCAGGCAAACTTTAGATTCGTTATCAGCTACAAGAAATTTGTTGCTGAAATACTCTTTTTTTGAATGGTCAATTTTTTTTCTATGATTCTTCAACAGGATTTTATATTGCTCATTGATGACTTCATCAAATTGAATTCTGTTCAGATTGAAAACATCACGAAGAAGTATACCTTCATTGATGATTTCATTGGTGTTCCAGGGTTTATCTTTTGGAAGTTGGGTGTTACTGATTTTACGTAGAACAGGCGGAAACGCTTTGTCAAATAGCTCGAGGAATAAGGAGTAGAATTTGGAAAAATTTGTGTCGAACTCAATGTTGTTTAGATATACAAAGTCCCAAGATTCACATGACAGTAAAGTTTTGAAATGATGAATGTTTAGGTCACTGAACGTTCGCTTGAGAGTGTAATGGGGCTCATCAATAGTGCAAGATTTAATTGAAGGTTGGGCGCAAGTAAAAGGTGTGGGCTCAAGTAAAAGGGTTTTGTAGCAAGGCATAACAGTACTTTTAAAATGAGAGACGTTGAAAACTTCTTGCAAGAGGAAATAAAGACAGTGGATTGCGAAAAATGGATTAAGTGCGTCGAACATGTGATTGGAATAGAAGAAAGAATGTGGGAAGCTGATAACATGCTAGAAAACCCTGTAGAGCGCCCCTTATTATCTCTCTGAACCCCACGATAGTTCACCGGACTACTCGGAATATGATGGCTAAAATTTAAAAATTAAGTTGTATTGTAAGTAGTGAATTTTTGAATAAATATTAACATTATTCCATTTTATCTATTTTTATATTGTTATTACTTTTATATAAGTACTTAATATTATAAAAATTAATATCTCAATTATCTGCCTATCTCTATAATTATAATCATGTATAATTATTATTATACTTATTATTCTAATAAACTACCTGTAGTTACGCCGCTGTCATATAAATTTCATTCAGAAAATTCCTCTTTCTGTTGTTATGCAAATTGTGGTGACCCTAATTCAGGACCGATTCGGGACGTGTACGTCTTAAATAACTGTGATACGGAATTTTTAAAAACTATCATTGCATGTTTACAATACAACCTTTAGGTTGTCCACCCTGTTTAATTGGTTCTGTCATTGCAAATTTACATTTTATCACTCTCTCGCATTCGGAAACAGAGTATAGTACTTATATAACTTTCGATAAAATCCCTAGCGTCTTTGAGAATGTTTACAAGTATCCAAAACCAAAAACGAACGGCAGCGAGCCTCGTTGCTTGAAATATCATTAAAATGACTCATGAATGTCTAACAAGATAACGTCGACGAGAAACATATTCTTGTTTGTACCAAAACAAAACCTGATTTAAATAATGTTGTAATGCGTGTCAACTTCGGAACGACAATACTGGTTAGTGCTCGGGTAAATAAGTGATCTTGCTTTGTTCGAAAACGTAGCCTACTTTGGTACGCACTCGACGAAATAGGAATGTCAAGGATAAATGGAGCAGACGTTTTTGAAATTCGAAGGTACCCTGATTTCCGATTCTTACTTGGATCAGTGGAATTATGAATCCGTATCACTGTGCTAACTGAAACGATTGAATTTATTGGCAACAAGTATGACATCAGAACAACTAACACATTAAGATCGATGCTTACAAAAACATAAGAAAAAAAATATCTACAATATACCTAAGTTCTTGTGGCAAAAGTGATATTCGTGAAACATCAAGACAGTTAAAAGTGCGCCAGGACGAACATCGAGATTATATTGAGAATCACAGGTTCAAAATTATCAGAAAATATTTTCCAAAAGCATACTTCGGGAGCATCTCATCCGAATGCATTTCCATGCTGGGTCAACTCTTTGTATAGCTTGTTGTAGTCCTTTCCTGTGCAATCTGTTAATAGGCGCTTGCCCTTTTGACAATCTTCTAGTGGTTATCTTGTCTTTACTATGGATATATATATATATATATATATATATATATATATAATATATATATATATATATGTATATTGTAATGATGGGATGGATTTTAGTGTTTATATATTTTGTAGATTTGTTTCAAACATTTTATTAATGAATCCCTATCATAACAAAATAAAACTCCGGCTATGTTATCTCACCCTTCTTCAAACCTCTTTTTACTTACTCCTAGCTCAGTCGGTACGCCTATGAACAATGAGTCTCCTCTCTCTAGATTGGCAAGTTCAGCAGTGCCATCTTGTCGAACGGCTCGATATCAAATGCTGTTTAGTGGGGAAAAGTGTGGTTAGATGTTCAAAGATAAAACACTGATTGCAGAAAATAATGGATGTTTTTATTCAGATAAAACCTTACAAACTGACTTTTTCTGATAAAACCTTAAAAACTGACTTTTTCTGCGAAAACTACCTTATGGACTAAAATAAAAACAATAATGTGATATGGTACAAACTAATATGAGTGATTATACCAGTTGAAAGAATGTCTGAAAGTTATTATCAATCCTTTTTTATCAAATTGTTGTGGAATGTTCAATCTAAAAGGAACACAGTGAATCAGATACGGAATGTTATTTGATAAACTGAAGCGATGCACTTTAGTGAGTTCGTGTGAATAGAATACCTGTTGTTCTCCTTCCTGTGATATGACCCAGCCTCGTGGAGGTACTTTTGAAATTGGAATAACAGCTTACGTGCGTCCAAAACAAATTTTTGTTCCAGTAATTGGCTTCTTCAGGATTTCTCTTCTGTCACCAGGTATCGTTTAGCAGGTTTCTTCTTGAATTGACTATTATTTTATCTTCTCAAATTTTGTACGTGGCTTTCTTTCTTAATTTTTTTGATCTCCTCAAAACTCGTTATTTTCTTCCATAGCAACACACACATTCACTCTTTTTCACAGATTTTCAGAGTTTAGTGCCACTTTCTATCTAATTATTTGTCATTCTAATTACTATTCATGATTTTATTAATGAAATCTAATCCTAAATCTTATATACTATTTACAAATTCGTATAAAATTTATTTCTGACAATTTCTGCTTTCATATCTTTTATATTTCATCACTTTTTTCCCACACAACTCTGTCGATTGATGGGTTTCCTGTTGATAAGATTTATCATACAGGATGTTCCAAACTTATATATCAGTTGATCTACTTAAATACAATGTTTTCTATAAATTTCAATTTTCATATAATTTAATTGTGAATTTTCATGAGATGTATTGTTTGTCACATACTTTTGACAACAAAGCTACTATAAGGCTACCTCTTGATACATATGCATCGACTAGATCATAGTATAAGATTCTAGAATAGTAAAAAGGTAAAGATAAATTGCAAAACAACAGAGCATTAACCACGATAACTAAATTACCTAATAATAATAATAATTATAAGTTTAATTATTTTATAACATTTCCTAACATAACAATATACACATATATATATATATATATATATATATATGTATCAACAAAATCGGCTACTTATAAATTTGTTTTATAAACGATACAATATAATCTGTACCTACATACATCAACATCTTGCAACGAATATAAAAACTTTTTAACAAAAAATTAAACCGACGAAATACGGAGCTGGAAAGTAAAAAATAAAATAAACCTTCTTAGTCTCAATAACTAAGCTCCTAAACTAATGTAAGTAACTAATTTTGAGTCGGCGCCAAACAAACAAGCAAATGAATTAGATAAGGCATAAAATGATAACATCGAGTTGCGCGGTGACATTCTGATAATTTTTTCGAAGTAATTTAATGATCTTCGTTGATTGTTCGTTTGGCGCCGACTCAAAATTAGTTACTTACATTAGTATAGGAGCTTAGTTATTGAGACTAAGAAGGTTTATTTTATTTTTTACTTTTCAGTTCTGTATTTCATCGGTTTAATTTTTTGTAAAAAAGTTTTTATTTTTCAATTTTTTGTGGCTGAAATCTACTAATTACTACCTACTTGTTTTTTCATTACTTCCAAAATACTTACTTACCCACCTTACTTAACTATTACCAGTTAAATAATATGATTATCTACATTTACTATTTGTTGTAATATAAATTATTTTTGTTGTTCTGGTTAGTTTATTCCATTACTTTGTAGTTCATTCCATCCTCTCATAGAATGTAATGATTGTGACGGATGTAGGAGAACAAAAATAATGACATTAGCGATCTGTCATTGTCAACTACATATGTGTGCCAATGTTCACAAGTGAAAAATCAATTATTCCCTATTTTTCTACCCGTAAGGGTGGATAATTCCATTCGAAATCCGAATATGATCAACTATGAGGTATACCCTATCTAATAAAAAAAGAATCATCCAAATCGAAGAACCCAGTACAAAGTTATGCCTGATAGAATCGGTTAACGGACCAGAATTCAGAGGGTGAGTGATCAATATCCTTCATTTTGCATTAGGGGTGGATTTCATCTTTTAAATTCAAATGGGACCAACTTCGAAGTACACCCTATCCACTGAAAAAATCGGAATCGGACGCTCAGTAAAAAGTTATGCGTGATCATACCTAAAAAAAAATATACGCGTCGATTAGAGAACCTCCTCCTTTTTGGTTTCGTCGGTTAAAAAGTGAGCCCAATCATGATTTTCTAACTTATTTTTAAATTTTTCATAGTTGACTATAGCGACGGTATTATTTGTTTTCACTTCAACACACCATTTCTCGAAAACCAACCGAGACATTTTAGTTAAAATTTTGCATTTCGGCGCACCCTGTATAACCGAAAGTGCCGAACGAACCTATGCAACGTTTGTTCTCGGAAAACTCTGCTCGGAGGCGCTGCTCTGTCTTCGCTCGTGGGCTTCAATGACTCGTTCCTGGAAGTTGAATTTCTTTGACGCAATTCGATCAACAACGAGCACGGAGGCATATATTTCAGTTTGGTTCCCACCTGTTGGGTACGGCGGCGCCACGGGCGTGGTTGGTCGCTGTTCACTTGTTTTGGTAGTTTTTAATTTAATTTGGCGCCGCGCGCGCTCTCGACGTACAACATACATGCATGTTTTCTCTTCAGTTCTTTATGAATGGGTAGGCCAGTAGATATAGACAATCAATTAACATTAATTCCAAAAGTTTTCAATCTTCAATGGTATGTTAGTGCATTAATGAAAACAAAGTATAAAATTTTGCAGAAATCTGCGATTACCGGAACATTGTTTTAATTGCAAAAAACGTTTTCATGCGTTATTATTGCACCGAAAATTTCAAAAGTTCTGCAAACTAGGCATACCTATAGTAATGGTGTTTCACAACATGCATTAAGTTTGCAGCATTGTAAAAGTTACGGAACCTTGTTTTTTGTCATTTGTTTAAGTTTTTCATTGTAATTTGTTTAAAAAAATTACAAAAGTTCTGCAAATTGGACAAGTGAACGGAAACAAAAGTTTTAAATATGCACGTACATTTGCAACCGTTTCATTTTTATCGACGCTCCCATTTTCAATACATACAAGCATTGAAATAATTACAAAAGTTTTTATTGTGGTTGCAAATGAAGAGAATATCGGTCTTAGTTGATACGTAACTTTGCAATCTCATCGGAAAAACGGAACCTATTTATCCACCAATATCTTTTTTTGCATTTTTAATTTTTTTTTTAAATTGCAAAAGTTCTGAAAATTGCGATTAAAATTACGACTAATATTTCACGTGACGCAAGAGATTGTTCAACGGCTTTTTTTTTGTATAATTGATTTGTTTTTTTTATAATATGGCTTAAATACTTCATTGTCAATCGCGTATATCTGTTATACTTTGTACTGGTTGATTGAAATTGCATCCGAAGATTAATACGGTTACGTAGTTAACCATTAAAATATTTTAAATTAATTATTGATCTCAGAAGCAATCACTGTTTTCGACTAATCTGCGAAATAAATTCAATCTAATATTTTCGAATGCAACAATCATTTTTCATTTAAAATTTTCACTTGTCACAACATGACTTTATAGCAATCGACGATATTTTAAAATGAATAATCGATGCTCTATGGAAATAAGGATATCAAAACGTCATCGATTGTATATCTCGCAAGTACATAATTTTCATCGTCAAACAAAAATGTTGCTGAAAAATAAAATTTGTGAAATCGATATTACATCTCAAATTTGCGAAATGGGTCAATATTAACCACTTCACTCAGGCTGCCCACCTGTAGAGCAGTTTCGGGGATCAGTCAAGAGATTTATATCCTAGGATTCAGGATGACATTCATTGGTAATGTTTTAGTTGCACTAGTTGTGTTGAGATGGCGTTAGCTCCGTTCTGATAATTCGAATTCCAGCAAATGCTTTGAAATTGGATTTATATTAATTATTTCAGTCAGGTCACGCAGACATTATTCATTTGCTGCTTGACTCACCAAACCAGAAGCCTGTACTGATGAGGGGCAAAAACCCCGAAACCGGTCTACACTTAGTCAGCCTGAGTGAAGTGGATAATATCGATCCATTTTGCAACAAACATTTGCAAAGTACCTTGTAGGACTTTGCACGTTTATCCATCGGATGTCATTCAACGTCCGTCGAGGCATTAGCCAGGAAAATAGTTGTTTTTTGATGTATATGCGACCATCATACACCTATTGTATAGGTTTTTGTAGTTAGCTGTCTTGAGGAATGAGACATTCTTCATTTTGAATGAAATTGAGGTTACTTACTCGTCAAGTTTATAGGAAAACCATAAAAAGTATCTCTGCTGCATAAAACATTATATAAGTTCAGAGTAAAAACATCCTAATCCAGGATTATTGTGGATTGCAAATTATTGGAAATTGATATATCTGGCCAATATTAATTGATGAAGTGAAGTTCAAGCTTGAATTAAATAAAATTATAATTTACCTTTCCACTCGACTTTCTAACTCCAATTGTGGTTTCGCATGAAAAATTCTATTGAATCCGAATGGAGGACTGAAATGTAAAATGTAAAATTTTGAAAATAAATAGGGAAAAACATGTTGGTAGGCAATTCTATTTTAGTTGTAGCTCTAGCACTATTAGATGAATGTGCATTGTTTTTGGTTAGTTATATAGTTGTCTGTCATAAAAATACAATTGTCAGTCTTCTTGTTATTCTGGTAAAAAATCATGTTATTAAACTGCTGTGCATTCATTACTCTGGAAACAAAACACTGTGACGTAACACAGTTGTAGGCTAATCGTACTAAAGTACAACTATACGAGTGTTTTTAAAACTCAATATTTCCTCCATTTTTTTATGAATCAAGAAAACTATGAAACCGTGTCGAGAGATTTTCGATCCTCCATCAAAGGTACTCGAGAGTATTTTTTATGCAAATTCCTAATTGTAATATAATGTTTCGAATTCATATCGAAAACGTTAGCTTTCAACATTGAATGATTTCACCTACCGTTGACGAGCTTCTTCTTGGTCGATAGTTAACTTGGTATCACAATGAATGTCATTTATTAGATATATAAAAATATTTATTATTCAGATAACACAGGTGTTGCAAAAATAAATATTCTTTTAATTCCTAATGTTTCGCATTGTAACATAGTTTGCAAATTATTATACTGCCACCAATTGGTAAAATGAGTTGTCTGCCCGATTCGCAAAACTTTTGTTTTTTTTGGTAGAGTACAAATACGAAAATATTTTTCTTTGGATTTTATTCTCCTTTCGGTGTTACAGACAAGGTTGCAAATTAATGAAAACATTCTACGTCAAGACATTTCCACTTGTGACCATTATTTGAAACTTTTGTAATAATTCCGATACATACTTATTTCAATAAAAAAAACAATTTAATGAAAAAATATATTTTCCGTTTGACGCAAGAGGTTGTAAATTAAAACTCTTGTCAAGAACATCATTTTAGTTATTTTTTCGAGTTTTTTTTCGATAAAACAGACATTTCCGTTTTGTATGAGTGGTTGCAAATTTATCAAAGAATATGTAAATTTCTATTTCTCAAAACTTCGGAAGTCCGCGCTAATAATGTAAAAATTCATTAAATCCTGATTTTCAACATCTTCCGTTCAGAAAAAAGGGTTGCAAAATCAGACTATATATCATTTGAAAGTCCTCTTCACTCTACTGATGTTTTGAAACTTTTGGAATTATTATTAAATTTCGGGAAAATCATGTCTATCTCTACTGGACCAGGGTATCGATGAATTATTATTCATCATTTGTTTTCTGGTATTGATTTCGTACGTTAATTGGGAACACGTTGGATGGAGAGGTTGGATTTTCAGTGAAACCAACAAACAGAGAGAAGAAACTTGATCGAAAGTAGTCTAGACAGGAACCGATGTTCAAATGTCGTGTTGAGATCAAAAACATGGAAAAAAGGCGCGGCCAGTGGGAAAGGTAGATTTTAGAAGATAACGAATCATGTGTCAGGAAAACTGGAAAATTTTCATTGGACACAAAAAACATTTCTATGTTTTCCAATCAAAAGTTGATGAAGAATTTAGGGAGGTTTGTTTGAATCAAACCTCCCTAAATTCTTCCTAATATTTCTATGTAATCTGCCTCAAATCAATAGAAAGAAGAATAACCAGCACACAAGGATATATACTCTGTTTCCTAATGTGAGAGAGTAATAAATCATTATTGAACTGTAAAACCTAGTCGTTTTCGCCGTTTTGACGTCTGTCATCAAATCGCATGAAAAGTGAGGAATGAATCAAAACCGGTTCAGTACATTGTGCGAGGAAATGTGTTTATGAACGTAACATCAATAAAAACTTTTTAACAAAAAATTAAACCGACGAAATAAGGTACTGAAAAGTAAAAAATAAAATAAACCTTCTTAGTCTCAATAACTAAGCTCCTAAACTAATGTGAGTAACTAATTTTGAGTCGGCGCCAAACAAACAAGCAAATGAATTAGATAAGGCGTAAAATGATGGCATCGAGTTGCGCGGTGACATTCTGATAATTTTTTTAAAACTAATTTAATGATCATCGTTGATTGTTCGTTTGGCGCCGACTCAAAATTAGTTACTTACATTAGTATAGGAGCTTAGTTATTGAGACTAAGAAGGTTTATTTTATTTTTTACTTTTAGTTCCGTATTTTGTCGGTTTAATTTTTTGTTAAAAAGTTTTTATTTTTCAATTTTTTGTGGCTGAAATCTACTAATTACTACCTACTTGTTTTTTGATTACTTCCAAAATACTTACTTACACACCTTACTCCAACTATTACCAGTTAAATAATATGATTTTCTACTTTTACTATTTGTTGTAATATACATAATTTTTGTTGTTCTGGTTAGTTTATTTCATTACTTTGTATATCATTCCATCCTCTCATAGAATATAATGATTGTGACGAATGTAGGAGAACAAAAATAATGACATTAGCAATCTGTCATTGTCAACTACATATGTGTGCCAATGTTCACAAGTGAAAAATCAATTAATCCCTATTTTTCTACCCCTAAGGGTGGATAATTCCATTCGAAATCCAAATATGATCAGCTGTGAGGTATACCCTATCTAATAAAAAAAGAATCATCCAAATCGAAGAACCCAGTACAAATAAGTTATGCCTGATAGAATCGGTTAATGGACCAGAATTCAGAGGGTGAGTGATCAATATCCTTCATTTTGCTACCCTTAGGGGTGGATTTCAACTTTTAAATTCAAATGGGACCACCTTCGAAGTACACCCTATCCACTGAAAAAAGAATTATCGGAATCGGACGTCTCAGTAAAAAGTTATGCGTGATCATACATAAAAAAAATACGCGTCGACTAGAGAACCTCCTCCTTTTTGGTTTCGTCGGTTAAAAAATAGAATACCATACGAAAGTTCGATAAAGTAGAAAATAATTCTCGAGATTTCTTTCTCAAACTTGTTGTTGGCAATAGCCACTCGAGCCCGTTGGGCTCTCGTGTCTGTTGCCTAGCAACAAGTTTTCGAAAATCTGTCGAATTATTTTCACTTTATTCTCACTCTCTTGTGATATTACAACTGAAAATTTGCAATTAATTTCAAATAATCTAGAAACTCTGGGGAATACTTTTCATAGCACAACCGATTTTTGAAACTATTTTTGTTCTTTTTGCAACTATCCTAATGGACACTGGTACGTTATTTAAACGTTTCATCAACATTTATTTGGATAAATTAACGTTTTCGGTTGAAAAGTTCGACGTTGATCTTTGGTTGAGATTTTCAAAGTTGGTTAAAAAAAATTACATAGACAATACTTTACGTGTATCGAATAAGTCGCTCTTCATTCAAGACAAACGTTTCTTCGACGTTGTTTTCATTGATATTCCTCGACTAAAATTCGGATATAACCCCAAAAAAACGTTTTTCAAAAACATTCCTAAAATTGTATTTATTAACGTGTATAATAATTCATTTTGAAATTATATTTTATTGATTTGCAGGTGACGTAACCCTAAAAACAATCGAACTAGGAATCTAATCGATTACGATTCCTGGGAGCCCGTAGGTACGGGGTACGCTGGTAGCTCTTTGTGTTCGTGTAGTTCAAATAGGCGCTTATTTTTATGTTGTGTATTTGTTTCAGAAGAACTTGCAAATCCCTAGAAATCCACCCCAATGAGTATTTTATTTTAATATCACTTTGGCACTCAAGTCAAAACAAAACTGAATCATTTCAAAGCATCAACAGTCAACAACGAAAAAACGTCCTAAAAGATATAGCCTCTATTTTCCAACCTTGGAATAAAAGTAAACTATTACTTGATGCGACATCTTTGACATAACGCTGAAAGTCTGTGGCTCTCCACATATATTTCTACAGGAAACTCGACAACTATTGATCGAATTATAAGAATCACCATTGTCTAGACAATGGAATCACGATAGATTCACTCAGGTGGCGGCATCTACTAGCTCCATAATGAAAGTCACATTAGTAAGGTTTCTACAAGACACGTGTAACAAATCCGCAAATTGAACTTACCCACATTAAGGATCCGTTGTTCATTGCGAGTTTAAACCGTTGATTACCTAAACTCGGATTGTTAATTGACTATGGATTAGAACGTTTTGCATTTTTCAATGAAAAAAGAATCCTGGATATTTTGGCAACACATTTTTTCTCATGTACCATCATTCGGACCGTTCAGAAACATCAACATTGGATCAAACTTAACCTAAGAATTCATAGCTTTGTCAAAAGAAGTATACAGAGAAATTGATCGAAAAAAAGCCAAGTGTATTCTGTAAATTATTGGGCGTCTCTTGAGAAAAAAATGACTATAATAAGTAATGAATACAATACCATCTGTGGAGGTCTCAACAATAAAAGACAAAATTTCTACTTGGGCTCTGTCCTAAGCGATCTTGTAGATTTACTAAAACGATCATTCAAAGAACACAAGTTGAAATTAATACACATGAGAGAAACACACCAACTTTTCGTGAAACTACAGGGGGAGGAGTAGAATCTAGAGAAAACCCATATGATTGCAGAGATATATAAACAAACATTATCTTTGAAACATAAATCATTAATCAACAATAAATCAACATTTGCTAGAGATTCCTGAGAACAAAACATGTAGTTTTTCATTTTGCAATTGTGATGATTTACTTTTAAGTTTTTGAAGACAAACGTTATTGGTATGAAAAATCAAGATTTTTACTTGGAAGTTTATTTTTTGTTACGATTTTGCCCCTCATTTGAGGGGTGATTATTTTTGTTAGTTACGGACGATTTATTTTGGCAAGCGAAATCAATTCAAAAATTATTTTTCTGTCCATTCTTCCAAATGGTTTCTCGTTGTCTAAATACGGGTCTCTTTTTTGTTGGGGCAATAATATCAAAAACTTCAAAAAAATCGTCAGTCTGTTATATCTTCGAACATCTTTGCAGTCGGGTATAAAACAATAATATTCAACACAATAATAATTTTCAGAATAGTCAATGTCTATTGAAATGTCAAACAATCAAATAGGTTAGAATCGGCAAATTAACTTAAACCATGATAAACTAGGTTTATCTCATAAACCCGTATTGAACAACTGAAACAGAATTGGTAATCCTGGTTTAACCCTAATCACTTGGTCATCCTTGATTGAACAACCGGGCCTTACAGTTTTCGTATCATCCGTTGCGTACAGACCCCTTCGTCATGTTTTATCGTTGAATTATATTTATTTTTCTTAAAAAGTCCATAGTTATTGTTTTCATAATAGCTGAATGAAATATTAAACAATTTTACATTAATTTTCACTTCACTTGTCCTTTTGTTAGACGAATTTAGCAGGCGAGTGCCTGAAAATAATTTTTCGTATTTTTTATGGAAAAGAGCACCTTATTCTAATCAAAAACACATTCACATTCTAATCAAAAACAAATACTCTTCTTTACGATTTTCTCTCAGTAAAGTATGCTCTTTTCTATTAAGAATACAATAAAAAAATCGTACGAAGTTCCTTACGATTTTTTCCCCTCTTTCTCTACTCTTTTTCACGCTGAGTATATGATTTCACTATTGTTTCTCTGCAATGTAGGTATATAAATAGTAAATAGTAAACACTCGAATCATATGTACATTAAACGTAAGTTAACAGTAAATGTTTGTTTTCTCTGATACACTTTACTCCTAAATTCAATTATTTTCGAAATATTAACGTTTGAAAAGTGACATTCCGGTTTAAAATGAAGTATGGATTTTGGCCACTTCCGGTAAAACATCTTGCTAACTAAACATTGTTATTAATTTGTAGTTAAATCTCTTGATGAATTCGACTAATAAGAGGCGTAAAGAGAGTTTATTAAGGATAAACAGTACCGCTTACCGGAAAATCTCGAAGCCTACGAATGTGTTCTGTAAATTCACAATGAATACAAATTAGTTAGCTACACACTTTTATTTAACACCAACAATTATTTCATCAAGTGTTCAATGTGGCCCCCTCCTAAATCTTGACAATAAAGTGCCCTATTATAAATAGCTTCTCTCACGTTGATGAAAGTCTGTTCATCTATTTCTTCACTTGTAGCTGTCATTCTGCGTTCCAACTCTTTTATTTTTGGCAATCAGTGGCGTAGAATTTTGACTTCAGATACCCCCAAAGGAAAAAATCTAGAGGTGTAAGATCCGGAGATCTTGGTGGCCATTCTGTACTTCCCCTGCGACCTATCCATCGCCCAAAAAAGTTTGTATCAAGGAACTCTCTAGCCATGCGATCGAAATGGGGAGGTGCCCCATCCTGCTGAAATATGATTTCACGATTTTCAAACTCTTCCTGATTGTTTAATACAATTTGTCTTATTCGAGGTTCAATTTCAGTTTCTAAAAGATTTCTGTAAAGAACTCCTGTAAGATTGCCTCTGATGAAAACCGGTCCAACAACGCTTTGCTCAATATCCCCGCCCATACATTCACCTTTTTAGGAAACTGGGTATGTCCCTCTCTAAAAATATGCGGATTAGTATCGCTCCAGTATCGTATATTCTGTTTGTTGACTTTTCCATTAAGAAAAAACGTGCATTCGGCTGCGAAACATACACGTTTTAGGAAGCCCCGTTCTCCTTCAATTGTTCTTGTTAACCACTCACAAAATTCAACTCTCCGGTCTGGATCATCCTCCGTGAGAGCATGCAGGATTTTCATTTTATAGGGATGAAACTTTTCTTTTTTTATGACTCTTTGGACACTTTTTGAACTTACTCCACAGGATTCAGCAAATGCAGACCTCGACTGAGTCGGATTGATTACCATTTCAGTAACAATTTCTACCTTTTTTTACAAGCTTTTATTTTATTATTACAAGCTTTTATTTAGTTTCACCTGTGCCGATGTTTGTCATCAAATCTTGCAAGTTAAATTTGACCCACTTCTAGTTGTTCGATTAACGTGAAATTTGGCGGGTGTTCATAGTTCCCGTGACAATGCATTATGCATTTGTCAGAGAAAAAAAAGGTCCAAGATGGCGGACGAGATTTGTGTTTATGGTCCGATTCGATTCAAAATTGGTATGTGGGGGTTTTCAGGGTCAAAGATTATGAATTTTCTGACAAAATTCACAAATTCAAGATGGCGGCTCCAAGATGGCGAACGAGTTTTGTAATTTTGGTCCGATTCGATTCAAAATTGGTATGTGGGTGTTAGGGGTACTTACTAAAAAGCACAAAATAAAATAATTAATAAAAAAAACCTTTTTTAAAAACAAGCTTTTATTCAAATACACTAAAAAGTACAAAATAATTGCTTTGGATGTGTGACGTAGGTTATTCCGTGAGTTATAGATTCAAAAGCTTGTCGCATCTGTGTTCGAAATGAAAGTTATGCGCGACAAGCTCTTGAATCTATAACTCACGGAATAACCTACATCACACATCCAAAGAAATTATTCTGTACTTTTTAGGGTATTTGAATAAAAGCTTGTTTTTAAAAAGGTTTTTTTTATTAATTATTTTCTTCTAAAAGAGGCGGTCTAAAATTTGCTGTTAGCAACGTAAAATTTCCATACTTGATTAAACTGTTTGATTTATTTATCTATCTGACAGATGTCTATCTGACGGATGTAGTATACGAGGGGCGACTATGATGATTTTTATTTCATTAATTAAAGCTTTTCTATTAAAAGTATGAAAAAGCAGCGTATTAAATGCGTAAGAGAAGTGAGTTTTCTATCTCGTAGAAATTTGATTCACGAGCGTAGCGTAATAAAAAACTATAACTTTTTTTACTTATAGAACAATCAATTTTTTTAAGGTCAGATTTTATTCTTGCAGTTTTCTCAAATCAGTGATTAATTCAATATATGTTCGAATTCAAAAGAAAAAAATGTCAAACGTCAAGAATTTTGGATTCATAAAATAGAAGACCGGATCGGTATCAAGATCTTTTTAATATTATTCTCCGAAATATTTTTTGGGGAATTTCCAGATTTTTTAAATGGTCTTTCAGTGCTCTACCACGTCTATTATTCCATATGTAATTAATTCTAGATATTCCAAAGCATGATTGATCATTTTCAGAGGTTTTTCTTCTAGAAACATTGCTAGGTATTTGAATCTATGGAGGATACTTCTCATCGTGTTACAGAGTATTTTAATGTACAGGTTCTTTCTGAGATGTTTATCAATTATAATTCATCCTGTTTTCATTCCATCGATTTTGAGAACCATATAAGTATTTCCATATAACGTGAGAAAGGCAGATAATATACGAAAAAAATATTGCCTCCATCGTTTTTTGTGTTTGTTTATTCGTGTATATACCCATAACTTTCAATTTTTTTCAGAGAACATTATTTATCCCGCTAGTTCAATATCTCTCTTAGGTGTGAATCGTATAGGTTTCATAGGAAAAATTATCAATGTGAAAAAATTTCATTGCAGTGTTGTGAATTTCGACTTGGAAATATTGAATATATTTCCTTCAATCTCTTGATTCTCTTCAATGATTTCAATCATCTCGATGATTTCGTTGATTCGATGATTCAGATGATTTCGATATTTCGATGATTTCGATTATTTCAATGATTTCGATGTATCCGTTGATTTCGATGACTTCAATGATTTCGGTGATATCGATGTTTTCATTGATGATGATTTCGATGAACTCGATGATGTTAATGAGATCATTTTGATGATTTTGATGATTTCAATGATTTCTATGTCCCGATGATTTTTCATGATTTCGATGGTTTCGATTTTTTCGAATTTTGATTATTACGATGATTTCTATCTCTCGAAAATAAACAAAAAATATATTCAATTCAACGTTTTATAAAAAAAAAAGAAAAGAATACCACATTATTACGATGGTATCTTTATTTCCCTCATACACATTTTCCTACATTGTATTTTTTCATTCCATCTACGAGCATCCTCTCCATACCAGAGACCCGAAAGAATTGAAAATCCAACATTACCTTTTCTAGATTTTATTTTTTTCGAATCTAGAACAAAATTTGTTCTCATTACGTCTTCGGATTGATTCGCAGAAAGTGAATTTGATACCAATCCGGATTGATTGGAATTTTACCCGGAAAATGTGGAATAATCTCATAAGCAACTCTTGGTATGGCTTCCACTGGCTTTATCGGGTAAAGCATCCAGTAGAGTTTTTGTTACGATACGGAAATGGGCGAATGCAGTAAACATGAAGTTGATGAAGTGAGGCGATCGACGTCAGGCGAGGTGAGCTTTCGTTAGTTTAACAGGTTCATATTTGATCATTATTGACACAAATCGTAATATACGAGTAGGAGAAGCTGAACAACATGAGAATATAATCGAGTGATAATCATATGGATTTTTCGATTTATACTTGAAACTAGGAAGGCCGTAGAGAGAAAATCTTGATATTACGCATACAGTTTGTTTATTATAAGACTTCTGAGAAGCATAATTTCAAACTATAATAACATAGAATTATTATTATAATATTTATTTATGTACCAGGGGTATTAACTAGATTATTATGCCCTCACGAGATGCACTCTATCGAAGGCTCTTTTGATTGTCTTTGTAGCCCGAAAATGACGATATTATTTTTGCTGTTTCGTTTGTCTAATTCTCCAACTCTTTCCTTCAGGAATCGATTTTCCTCCTCAAGAGTTTTCAAATCTTCAAGTTTTTAAGAGCACTCTTGCCTCACTTGCTTCAATAGTATTTTTCAGTTCCGTTTTACCTTTGACTGCCTCTTCAAATAGTATTTCTAGTGTTATTTCTTGCCTTTCAACATTTTTCGGCATTTCAATATTTTCCGTATATGGCTTCCTTTATTTGTGGAGCGTTTGGAGGTGCGTTTTTGCGGCTCAGGTGTAAATCTTGGTTATGTTTGTATTATTCTCAGGACGGTTCTATGATATATAATCTTTATTGATTCTAGTTTTTTAACCGACGAAACCAATTTTTGATTATATGTTGATCCATCGTTGATGTTTAGAGTTCGACGTTCGAATGTTGTATCTGTCGTCTTCAGGTGAATACAGTATTCACCTGAAGACGATTACATATTCACCTGAAGACGATTGCAGATACAAGCATTCGAAACGTCACCTTTAAATCATCAAGACGTGGAGTCCAAACATAGATAATTCACATCGTCTACAACCTTCAAACAAACAATTTTTTTTAATGTATGATTACGCATAACTTTTTACTGAGGCGTCCGATTCCGATAATTCTTTTTTCAGTGAATAGGGTGTACTTTGAAGGTGGTCCCATTTGAATTTGAAAGATGAAATCCACCCCTATGGGTAGCAAAATGAAGGATATTAATCACTCACCCTCTGAATTCTGGTCCGTTGACCGATTCTAACAGGCATAACTTTGTACTGGATTCTTCGATTTGGATGATTCTTTTTTCAATAGATAGGGTATACCTTATATTTGGATTTAGAATGAAATTATCTACCCTTACGGGTAGAAAAATAGGGGATAATTGATTTTTCACTTGTGAACATTGGCACACACATACGTAGTTGACAATGTCAGATCGCTACTGCTGACATTATTTTTGTTCCACATCCGTCAAAATCATTATATTCTATGAGAGGATGGAATGATATACAAAGTAATGAAATAAACTAACCAGGACTACAAAAATAATTTCTATTACAACAAATATTAAAAGTAGATAATCATATTATTTAACTGGTAATAGTTGAAGTAAGGTGGGTAAGTATTTTGGAAGTGATCAAAAAACAAGTAGGTAGTAGCCACAAAAAATTGAAAAATAAAAACTTTTTAACAAAAAATTAAACCGACGAAATACGGAACTGAAAAGTAAAAAATAAAATGAACCTTCTTAGTCTCAGTAACTAAGCTCCTAAACTAATGTAAGTAACTAATTTTGAGTCGGCGCCAAACAAACAATCAACGAAGATAATTAAATTACAGAATGTCACCGCCCAACTCGATGCCATAATTTTACGCCTTACCTAATTCATTTGCTTGTTTGTTTGGCGCCGACTCAAAATTAGTTACTTACATTAGTTTAGGAGCTTAGTTACTGAGACTAAGGAGGTTTATTTTATTTTTTACTTTTCAGTTCCGTATTTCGTCGGTTTGATTGTTTGTTAAAAAGTTTTTTCTTCAGAATATATCGTAGATACTTGATTATATGGATCGTATAATGATATTACAGATTTGAAGGACGTACCCAATTTGAATGAATATATTCACCTTAAGTTCTCTTTGCACTGTTAACTGTACTTGACACTAATATTGCAACGTATCTTCCCTGTAAGTTGCTAAAATAAAGCATGACCCTCCGACCCCAAAAACACCCACACACAAATTTTGAAAAGAATCTGACCATAATCACAAAACTCGTCCGCCATTCTGAAGTCGCCACCTTAAATTTATAGATTTTGACAAAAAATTCATAATCTCCGAACCTGAAAACCCCCACATACCAATTTAGAATAAAATATTACCATAATCAGAAAACTTGTCCTCCATCTGGGGGCCGCCATCTTGAATTTATAAGTTTCAACAAAAAAATCCAAATTTTTCGACCGCGAGAACCTCCGCATACCAATTTTGAATGGAATCGGACCATAATCACAAAACTCGTTCTCCATGTTGGGGCCGCCATCTTGGATTCATGAATTTTGACAAAAATTTCATGATCTCCGAACCTGAAAACCCCCACATACCAATTTCGAATCGAATGGAACAATAATCACAAAACTCGTCCGCCATCTTGGAGCCGCCATCTTGAATTTTGACAAAAAAATCATATCTCCGACCCCGAAAACCCACGCATACCAATTTTGAATCGAATGGACCATAATCACAAAACTCGTCCTCATCTTGGAGCCGCCATCTTGAATTTACAAATTTCGACAAAAAATTCATAATTTCCGACCCCGAAAACCGTCACTCACCAATTTTGAATGAAATCGGATCATAATTACAAATCTCGTCTGCCATCTTTGAGCCGCCATTCTGTTTTTTTCTCTAAAAAAAATTCCATAATGCATTGTCACCGGAATTATGTATACCTCCCAAATTTCAAATTAATCAGACGATTAGAATCGGTCAAAATTCACTTGCAAGATTTGATCCTAACGAACGAACTAACAAGTGAAACTAAATTAAAGCTTGTAAAAAAATTAAGATTTTGAAAATAATTTCTACTTCAAAAAAGCAGTGGGCCTCTGGCCCGAGGGTTTTATGGGAAATCGACTAAATAATGTTCAGTAGATATTTACATAATACTTTAATTTCATATTTCGTAATTTTATTAATAAAGCTTATTATTGAGTTAATCAAAAACTTTTTAACAAAAAATTAAACCGACGAAATACGGAACTGAAAAGTAAAAAATAAAAAAATCTTCTTAGTCTGGATAACTAAGCTTCTAAACTAATGTAAGTAACTAATTGTGAGTCGGCGCCAAACAAACAAGCAAATGAATTGGGTAAGGCGTAAAATGATGGCATCGAGTTGGGCGGAGACATTCTGATAATTTTTATGAAGTAATTAAATGATCTTCGTTGATTGTTTGTTTGGCGCCGACTCAAAATTAGTTACTGACATTAGTTTAGGAGCTTAGTTATTCAGACTAAGAAGATTTATTTTATTTTTTACTTTTCAGTTCCGTATTTCGTCGGTTTAATTTTTTGTTAAAATTTTTTTATTTTTAAATTTTTTCTGGCTGAAATCTACTAATTACTAACTGCTTGTTTTTTTATTACTTCCAAAATACTTACCCACCTTACTTCAACTATTACCAGTTAAATAATATGATTATCTACTTTTACTATTTGTTGTAATATAAATTATTTTTGTTGTTCTGGTTAGTTTATTTCATTACTTTGTATATCATTCCATCCTTTCATAGAATTTAATGACTGTGATAATGACACTAGCGATCTGTCATTGTCAACTACATATGTGTGCCAATGTTCACAAGTGAAAAACCAATTATCCCCTATTTTTCTACCCGTAAGGGTGGATAATTTCATTCGAAATCCAAATATGATCAACTATGAGGTATACCCTATCTGATAAAAGAAGAATCATCCAAATCGAAGATCCCAGTACAAGGTTGTGCCTGATAGAATCGGTTAACGGACCAGAATTCAGAGGGTGAGTGATCAATATTCTTCATTTTGCTACCCTTAGGGGTGGATTTCATCTTTTAAATTCAAATGGGACCAACTTCGGTCGCCTCAGTAAAAAGTTATGCGTGATCATACATAAAAAAAATGATAAAAAAATAAAATATACGCGTCGACTAGAGAACCTCCTCCTTTTTGGTTTCGTCGGTTAAAAAATATATTTTGTGTAAAGTCACAAAGCTTGGATTTTATAGGTTTATACAATATTATATAAGTTAAAATGTACTGCTTGTACTGAATAGAGTAGCTCTCCAGGGAGGAGCTACCGATGAAAGTGACCGCCCTATCTGACCGTTCTTTCACGATTCAGGAACCAATGAGCTGTAATCAGAATATTCTTTCAACAGCATGGAATGGACATGGACGACCTCCTCCCCCAAGTGGGGGAGTTCGGAACCTACCAGAAGCTCATGTTGTGGCTAGTGTGCCTGCCAGCTTGCTTCCCTTGCGGTTTTGGCGCTTTCAACCAACTCTTCATGGCAGACGTTCCAGAACACTGGTGCAAGGTCTCTCAACTTTCCAATTTCACTGAAGAGGAACAAACGAATGTGTCTATTCCCTTTCACGATACTTTCTCCAAATGCACGAGATACGCTGTCAATTGGTCAGAGATATTGAAGGAAGCAGGTGGAACGATTGGTGGAGTCGTGGTGAACAGGTCATGGCCAACTGAGGGGTGTTTGGACGGATGGGTTTACGACAGGACGAAGGTGGTTTCCAGTATAGTTATTGATGTGAGTTGATTTTTTTTCAAAGTGCTAAGCTCTCCAGAACTATGATAGAATCTCAGTTTTAGAGAATATATTGTAAAGTTGATATTCAATGTTTTTTTTACTTCTTGCCGAATAATTCTTTTGATATTCAATAACTAGACTTGGTGTTGAACGAATTTTGTACCAGTGTTGTCCTCCCATTGTGAACGACGGTGCTATCAACTAGCTTTCCCATAATGGAACTCAAAATAGGCAATCAGTGCCCAGCGAGCATAAACATCCCTAAGATGTTTTGGCATGTTTTGAAAATGTTGGCACGAGGATGTACTTTCAAGACGCAAGATGTACTTCCCAAAGAGGACTTTAAAGGATATTGGAAGTATTGTATTTGTTTTTCTGTGGCATATATTTGTATGCCTTCTGAGAGGTATTGGCGAAGTCAAAAAAATGTTAACGTGTGGTTGTTTAATAATAATAATAATATACTTTATTGTCATTAAAAATAAATCTTGTGGACAAAGCTTGTGAAAAATAAATAGAAATTTAAATATAGAAATATAAAATGTAAATATAAAAACACCTACGAAAAAGTAAAGTTAGAAATACACATACATTTATATAAGATATTACATAAATGAAACCCTATTCACCAAACAAACAGACATATATATCAAGCAAGAATATAAACAAAATCTTATATAACATATATTCAAATATGCACATTTTGTCACGTAAATTTATCATTATAGAACCTTGCAAATTATAAAGGGTCTATCAGCTAGAAATGTTTTTACTCTTATTCTTAACCTTTTGGTCAAATTTGCCTGTCTTATATCTGAGGCAAGTGATTAAACATCTTGACCCATTGTAATAAATAGAATCTCTGGCAAAATTTGTTAAAGGAATTGCAATTTCAACGCGGTGGAACGGGTGTTATAAATTGCACGAACCTCCCGAATAGGACATATTTGTAAATAGAAAACCGATCCAAAAGAACAAACAACTCATTTAAATCTTTTCCTCAACGAATTTTGTGTCTGCACGAATCACGAGGTTTAATCTTACACATATACCTGATACCCCGTTTCTACAGTACTAATACACTCAGAAGTACTGATGAATTGCATACTCCCCAAAACGGTATTCCATAACGTAGGTGAGATTCTAAGAGGACGTAATACACCGTTCTGGCGGTTTTAATTCCCAAATTTATTGAAGTTACTCTCACTGCATAACATCCAGAAGAAATTTTACTTTTAAGATGCTTGATATGTTCAATAAATTTGAGCTTATTGTCAATGTGAATACCTAGAAATTTAGTTTGAGTCTCGTTCTTGATCAATAAGTTATCACCAATTGACAGGTCATCAAGAGCACATCTGAATGATATAATGTTTGTTTTAGTGATATTGAAGAATAACAAATTAGCATCACACCACTCCTTGATTTTTTTCATATCAGTAGATATTGCATTGTGTAAATCATTTGAGTTTTCATCAGCGAAAAGAGTGAATTTTCCAGAAATGCTCAAATTTGCAAGGTCATTGACATATAATGAGAATAAAATGGGTCCTAAAACTGATCCTTGTGGCACTCCACACATAATATCCTTTTTTTCTGAAAGTCCTGTTGTTCTTACCATTTGATTCCTTCCTGAAAGGTAAGAATCAAACCATTTGAGCGTCATTTCTCTGCAACCGTATTGGTGAATTTTTCTTAGCAAGATCTTATGATCAACGCAATCGAACGCCTTCGATAGATCACAAAAGACCGCAGCAGAATTCAACTTTGAATAAATATCATAAAGAAATGAAAAGATGGCATCGCGCGTATTTTTATTGCTTTGAAAACTAAACTGGCTTTCACTTAAAATATTGTGGCGTTTCGGGAAATCCGTCAGACGTATTTTCACAAGTTTTTCGATAACTTTGGCTATAGTTGGAATGAGGGAGATCGGGCGAAGATTCGCGGGATCATCTGAATCTCCACCTTTGTTTGTTCTTTCTAGACATAAAGTTCTCCTTGAGAGGTTCATCCCAGATGTTGAATATACATTTATTGTCCAGTTTCATCAAGAATTATCGGACCGATTTTTTTTGACTGGCCTTTGACGAGCCAAAGATAGCTACAATTCTCAGAAAACGACACTCAAAATAATATCAACGATTTACCTGAGAACATCTGGGAAAATATGTTTTTTCAGCAGGATGATGCAGGATCTCATAATGCTAATATTGTTCGGCAATATCATAGTGATACCTATGGAATTATCGGACCGATTTTTTTTGACTGGCCTTTGACGAGCCAAAGATAGCTACAATTCTCAGATGCCATTAATCCGATTTAACCTTGATTTATTTATGGGACATAAAATCCGTGATTGAGGAGACGGAGGACTTGAGAGATAGAGTTGAGCGCGCATTTCAGGAAATTCCTGCTCACGAACTGATGAATGTGACCATTTTTTTTAATAACTTGAACATTTCACACAAAAAACGCCAAAATTTCATCTTAGAATATTTAAATTTTTCGTCCCCTCACTTGCAACTATTTATTTCATTTTGTATTCCTTAATTTTTTTAATACCAATACCTCTTATTTTACACAGGACAGAAACAACATTCTTATTTTTTCATATGCAAATGAAACCAATATTATTCATTATAATAAAAACCAATTTCCAAATGACCTATCCACTCATTTTCTGCTTTTATTTTAAAATTCCCGCCATGTTACATTGTTACAAATTTGGCCATTCAGTGTCGTACACTTGATAAACTTCGCAGAACAACACTGGGCTGTATATAGCACATATGGAACACTGCATTCAGTCTTCAGTGCATTCTGATTCTACTTTTCTCTTTCTGCGTTGTTTTGGAGTTGACGGCGTTGGTTGAAGTTTTTTATTTATTTTTAACTCAGGAAAACGTGTGAAGTGTAGTGAACATTACCAATTATATAATAGACATTTTTGTTAACACTGAATAAGTAAATAAAGTAAGGATACATGAATTAAATGTATTAGCATAGTCCAGAAACATAATATAACCTCAAAAGCATACAATATGTATTTTTCGATAGGGTGTTCGAATCTGTCATGGTCAAACTTATCATTGAAGATTCTTGAAAAAACTACCTGTTTTCTTTATCATTTCCATTAGGAACTTTTTTAGTTTTCAGATTATGGGGAGTTGGAAAATAAAAAACAACTTTACATGTTTTCCAGCAGATTTTTACGACCTGAAATATATTGACTCTTCAAATAAAATTCGGTTTGTGATAAAACTGAAGAATCACCGTGAAAATGAATATTTTTATAAATATAAGAAATTATCTAATCTAATATTACAATTATCTTCAAAATTGGTGGTTAGTATATTTCTCATCGATTCTGTTTCATGGATGAAATCTCAATTTCGGTACCTTAAGAAATAAAAAGCCTTGGAAGTTATAAAAAAACTTTATTTTTATTTTTCAGCATCACCATATTACAGAATAAATTAATGGAAATGTTTCACTCTGAATGTGTCAAGTTCGTTCTTTCAGGAAGAATCTCCATTTAAATTACATGATAGACATCCTAAGACCTAAAAGAGGGATGCAGTCCTGGTGGTATAAAAATTGAAAAAATACTCAATTTCAAATAGAATGAAAGTCCAAATAAATAACAAAAGGCTTCAGAAGTATCCTAAAAATGTTTTATTTACAGCGATTTAATGTGCGCAAAACGTTTTGGGAATGTTCTGTTGTGTCTATGAAAAGGCTATCAAAAAAAGGACAAGTTTTTTTTGTGACATCCCAGGGATAAATGTTTCATTCATATATAAACAGAACATCGCAGTGGATGTTCAATGTCTCAATATCTCGAACTTTTAACATATCTGTGATGTTTTTGTGCTCGCTGGGTGCGCACTCCGAAATCAACACGAAATATCGAAACAAAACTGATATGATAACTTTCTGAAAAGGTAAACACAAACAGCCACAGTGCTTTCAAAATCACTTTACGAAATTTTCTAAAAATGACCCAAGTTAGAGCAGGGAAAAGATATGTTATGTTGAAAAAAAATATAATTCCAAGAATTTTTGTTCTTGCTGGGTGCTTCCAATCTATCGATCATGTTTGAAAATTTCCTCACGTGACTGAGTTTGGCGACTCTTCACTGATGGGATATCAAAACGGTGAAATTAGTTAACAATGATGATTTGCTGTACAGAACTTCAATTATTCACAACAAATCCGTATTGGTACCAATTCATTAGAAAACATATTTTCAGTTCGATTTGGTATGTGATAAGAATATCTACCCCACTTTGGGTTTGGTAGCACTGAACATCGGAGGACCCATCGGAGTATACACCTTCGGACGACTCAATGACAGCATCGGAAGGAAGAAATCCTTTTTCCTGTGCCTTACAACTCTTCTGTTGGGCAGTGTTTTGACCGTAATGGCCCAAAACTTCTGGTGGTGGGCGGGAAGTAGGATAGTTGTGGGACTGACCATACCAGCGATGTATCAAATACCGTTCATAATCTGTGAGTGAAAAATATTCGAAATTCTTATGTTATTTGAAAACGTTCACACTTCTGATCAGCAGAATGTTTTAAATAGTAGAGGGCGACCATAAAAAATCATCCGCCCCTATCAAACCATTATTACTGTTCTTCGCAATACCTTTTATGACGTCATCAACACAAGCGTGACGTCATTTGATGGAATAAAGTTAAATAGGAAGGTAGGTCCTATGATATCTCATTTGAAAGAGAATTTGATTCTGCAACCAATTTAAATTTTCGCCTAGCATTAGAGGTGATATGGGCATTTGAATCTTGAAATCGTTTCTATATTTTCATCTTGTCTACAGAACTTAAAAATTAATTAACCGAAAACTTTGAAACTAGAATAATAAACATTACATGTTCCAAAGAAATAATAACAAAACAACAGAAAGTTATTCACAAAATTTCAAATCATAAGAAATATATTCTCCCGAATTTGCGTATTTTTCCAAATTTGCGTATTTTACTCTACTTTTATTGTCATTAAATCAATAAACTGTCAGTTTATTGTGATTAACTGAATACTTTTATTCAATTTAGGTTTTCAAATCAGTTTCTCCCAAAAAAGTAGAAGAGCTTGGACAGTTCCAGATCATATAGTATGAACATTGTGCGAGAGAAACAGAAAGGGAGACAAAGTGAGAGAGAGAGCAAAAATAGAGCAGCGAGCGCCAGTGTTCATCATTTTAAAAACCTACTACTGAATTGTTGCTACTTCATGCGCCAATAGAGTATCGCCGACATTGCTAGCTGGTACTTTTTTGTGTCTCTCTTTACACATTTTTTTTAGGTAGTCTTAAACTTACTCATTGGTTGTAGAAATACAACATCGAATTATAATATAATGTGAGGTAAATAATAGCAAATTATGCTCCAGAACTTGTATATAAAAAATTAGAAGAACATTTCAAATACGAAATAATGTAGAAGAGGCAACGAGCTGAGGTATATGATTCTCAGAGAGTTGAGAAACGCAATCTCAAATGATGACTGACTACGGTTGAATATTCGATGTTTGATAGAGAAAAAACAGAACCGTCTCAAAAATGGAGGATGGCCAGAGAAATATCAACCTCGTGTAAAATTTAATTGACAACCGCGAAATAAATATCAAACTTTTCACTAGAATCCCAGACGTCATTAATCAGCTTCATGCTCTTTCTTACATTCTTGATTCCAGGGGCGTTTCTGAGTTACTGGCCGCTTTTTGAGCTTTCTTTCAAGATGCATAGAAACGAAATACTACTTTTAAAATAGGAGCATAACCTTTTCATTTCATACGTGGGACACGGTATATAATTTGATTAATCATATAATTTGATTAATCATATAATTTGATTAATCATATAATTACAAAAGAATCCAAGAGGATCCGAAGATTCAAGCTGGTTTCATCACGATTGTTCTATGATGATGTCACCTGAATTTTCTACTTTGGTAAAGATATTTTTTCTAATATTCAATTCATCTTCTAAGAAATATATGTTTCTTGAACAATACGTATAAAAAATCATAGGGTTCCATTATATTTGCCTAAGGCATCCTTACATACTTGACTGTAGGCTGTCCAATGACCATTTGATATGTACGAAGCGACTTAATTTATGTTGAAAAGGGAAACATTCTCAATTGAATATTGAAAGATTTTTCTGTGAATTGAAAAATCCACGATAAAATAAGTTATTTTTTGTGAATACGAAAACAACTACTTCCCCGGCTAAAGCCACGCTGGACATTGAACTAGATATTTTCAAACAAATCGACTTAATTTAATTATAGTTGAAAATCACAAAAATCCCTTTTGGCTCATTTTTTTTAAAATTCAATTCCAAAAGTGGCCATGCCCTTGTTTGACAGTCCAAGTGCGGCCACACTTTTTTGCACCCTCGTTAGGATCAACCCTGACTGTAATTTTGCCATATTCAAGATACTCGCAGTCAAACTAAGACTAACCCAATCTCTTTGCATTTTGTGCCTCGAGCAGTGGCGTAACAATAGGGTGGCAAGCGGGGCAAAATGCCAGGGCCCCCTGGCCAGAGAGGGGACCGGCCCGTGAGCCGTGAAGGCTGTCAGCTCTGGAAGAAATATTTTGTCTATGGTATTTTTGTTAGTTCATATTTTCGTCGCGGGACTTCTTTCGTGGCGCGGGCTCTAGTGATAGTTACGCTCGGCTCGGGGAATTCTATCCATCGAACATTCCATGGCCCGAAATTCGAACTTTGATGTTGTCATTGACACTTTTGCTGAACAGAAATCCCAAAAAAAACAATTTTAATAATTAAAATTTTGACTAAAAATAAAATTGTTATATCATTCCAATACCTAATATGCACTTTAAATTAAAAGTTACTAGAAAATCAACGAAAAATGCACACAATAATTATAATAGCGTTTGTACGTACTACGTACTTTACATAGTGAAACATAGTGAAACATGGACAGCAGTGCATAGTGAAACATGGACAGCAGTTTTAAACTCAAACCACCCCCAAATTGCCACAGATATATTCCAAGAAAAATTTAATAACTACCTCGATCAATCCAAATCAACAATACTTTTTAAAAAAAGTGGTAAATTAAAACCTTGGATAACTATAGGTCTTATAACGTCAATCAGATATAGAGACAAACTCAAAATGAAATTATTAAACCAATACTCCCCAGCACTCGAAGTAGAATACAAAACTTATAGGAATAAATTGAATAATTTACTTAAAAAAAGTAAGAATACTTACTATGCGAATCAGGTACAAAATAACAGAAATGACATGAGAAAAATTTACAAAATAATCACTGACGCCACAAACGGAAACAAAACAAATACGGAAAATTTTAATATTGTTGATACTGATGGTAACACTTTTGGGAATGACGAACAGCTAGCCAACTACTGCAACAATTATTTCATAAATATAGGAATAGATATGTTAAATAATATAGAGGCTCCTACAAATTTCACCGAACAAAATTATTTCAATCCTAATTCAATGTTTCTCCACCCAGTCTCTGAGGCTGAGATAAAAAACCACATATTCTCACTCAAAAGTAATAGTTCGCCGGGAAAGGATGGAATTACAGTTGAAACCATCAAATCTACACGTGAAAGCATCTCAACACCTCTAGTACACATCATAAATCTCATCTTCGAAACAGGTATAGTGCCCAGACAATTTAAATCATCGATAATAACACCTATTCACAAAGCAAATAAAAAATCTGACATTTCTAACTATAGACCCATTAGTGTGATCAACAACTTCGCTAAACTTTTCGAAAAATGTTTAAAAGAACGGTTAGTGAACTTTTTCAATACAAATAAAATGCTACACAAATGTCAATTTGGTTTTCAAAAGGGGAAGTCAACTACAGACGCAATGTACACAGTAGTGAAAGGAATTACAGAAAACTTGGAAGAAAATAAAAAAACCATTGCAGTGTTTCTAGATCTGGCAAAAGCCTTTGATACGGTTAACCATAAAAAACTCATCAGTGTACTGCATCAATATGGAATTCGGGATACAGTTTTGAATGTCTTTCAGAATTACCTGGCAGAAAGACAACAACAAGTAAAAATAAAAGGCTCCTTAAGCAACCCAAGGACTGTACAAATTGGTGTACCTCAAGGTACTGTCCTGGGTCCCATACTATTTCTGGCCTATATTAACTCTTTACTGCAATTAACAGTTAATGCCAAAATCATATCTTATGCAGACGACACTGTTTTGATATTCAGTAGTAATACCTGGCCCGACGTGAAAAATAAAACAAAAAATGGAATGAGAGCAGTAAAACAATGAATGATACGTATCAACTTTCCCTGAATGCAAGTAAAACTCACTACCTAGCCTTTTCTATTACTAATGTAAATAGACCCGACTTCGATTGCATTAAAGTTGATGGAATAGAGGAAGAAATCAAAGAGAAACATGAAATAAAGTACTTGGGTGTAATGATGGACCAATATCTAAAATGGGAGAATCACATTGATTATCTATCAAAGAAAGTTAGGAAATTAATATATAAATTTTATCAGCTGAGAGAATTTCTCCCGAAGAAACTGCTACTAATTATATATAAGGCACTAGCAGAATCACTGTTCCAATATGGTATACTAGTTTGGGGAGGACTCTACAAAAATTCCCTACAAAAGTTAAATGTTATTCAAAATTACATTCTGAAAATTATTCACAGGAAGAAAAGACGCTTCCCCGCCACACAACTGTACTCCAATGAAATACTCAATATAAGATCACTTTATTTTCTCAATGTTTGTAAATACGCCTTCAATCACAAAAGTCACTTCCAGAATGATAGTGTAAAATCAACAAAAAATGCATGTAATAACCACCTAAGAATCGCTCTAAGTAAAAAAAATATCAGTCAAAGATTTTTAACCTATATTTTGCCAAAAACGTTCAACCTCTTACCATCTGATAGTAGGGAACTGAAAAATGTTAGATTATTTTCATGTAAGTCGAGAGAATATATATGTAACCACTATCCCAAATTCATAAGAATTCTGGAAAACAATATTTATCAGTAATTAGTTCACCTATAGTTATACATATATATACAGTAGTAGTTATATCACTGGAATTTATTGGAGTTTCATCCATCAACATTGATTTGTAGCTACAAAATCTGTTCAAATGCACAATACAAGTGTTCATTCACTTAGGTGCACTAGTAAATAGGCAAATCCTAAAATTGTATTGATATTAATGTTATACAGTTACTCTTATAAGTTATTTTTTAAGTACCTCAATGAGGTTAGTATCAAAATATCTTTTTTCGTCAATTTTTGTTTCTTACTTTTAAATATAGATCTGTATTATGTATTATGTAGAACTTCAAATAAATATTTATTATAAAGAAACTACAACGTTGGTTGACCTTTTTCACATTGAGAGCGGGCCCTATCCCATGAATTTGCCACGGTCCTCTAACTTATAGTTACGCCACTGGCCTCGAGATTTAGTTTAAAGGTCACTTCTATCACACACTATGAATAGGTATCTACAGACTTATCATTTATGATATTTTCCAGCCCTTGAGCTTGTTGGCCCTAACTACAGGTCCTTCGTAACCGTCTTGACTTGCATGTTCTACACGGTGGGTCTCATGATGCTGGCCGCCATAACGTATCTGGTCCGGGACTGGGTCCGCTTAGGAATAGTGACTTCCGCGCCATTTCTATTATACTATCTCTACTGGTTCTGCCTACCTGAAAGTCCAAGATGGCTACTAGCCAAAGGACGTTTCGAAGAGGCCTCTAAAATAATAGAAACTCTCGCTAGAATCAACAAAAAAGAGCTGCCAGCGAGCTTCAAGCTGCAACTCAAGAGGCACATCATGTATAAGAGAACCAAGAGTGAGGAGGAGGCTTATAAAAGAACTCCAGGTAATTTATTTCGGGGATGCCAGGTAATTTATTTAGGGAAATCGAACAAACTCATAATGAGATCATTTACATTCTTTATTACATCTGACTGAAAAGTTCAGCATGTAATTAATTTTTAGGTTGTTCCGATCTTTGTGGAACCCCGAACATGAGACTGAAAACAACCCTGATCACTCTCAACTGGTTCGCAAATGAAACCGTGTACGTCGGCCTGAGTTACTACGGCCCCTCTTTGGGCAGCAACGAACACTTGAGCTTCCTTCTCTCTTCGGCTGTTGAGATTCCCACTTATCTCACTTGTTGGATAGTCATGGACAGGTGGGGTAGAAGATGGCCCATATGCGTATGTATGCTGATTTGCGGAGCTTGTTGTCTGGCAACGGTTGCGATACCAAATGGTAAGAAGCTCAACTTTTTTATGCCAGACGCCACTGACCCTAACAACACAAGTACATCCCCTGTACATCCCTGGGACGTCCTTCATTTGCTACTAGGACGTCCCTGGGATATCCTTTGTCAGGACATGGTACATACTAGGGACGTCCCAGGGACATCTACTTTCCACCAAAAAGGACATCCAAGGCATGTCCTTTTGGTACGTCCCAGGGACATCCCTGGGATATATGGTACATCCCCTGGGCGTCCTCAAATGTACTTTTCTTTCATTCATTCAATTTGAAAAATTAAATCCAAAGATTATCAACACAAAACGGGTTTAATTCAGAAATTAATACCTATGTCATATGATAAAAAAACGACAAACATAAACTCATCCTATATATAAATTCACATGACAAATAAACAAAAAAAGACTAGGTGAATCAGTTGAAAATTGTACATATATTAGGGTGTTGCATTTATTGCAGGCATTGCATTATCTTTTTCTCTGTGGCTTCTTCCCTTGGTCCTCCTGAAAAACTTCTGCAAAGCCTCTTCAATCTGTTTCTATTGCCAATGGCTTCAGAAGATCCTGTAACAAAGATATTATTGCAGATGGAATGGAATTGACAATGAAAAAGATACTAATACAGATATCATGTTATAGCTCTTTTAGGATTTACGATAATAGAAAAAATCCAAAGAAATTTTTACGATTTTGTGTTGTGTTTCAAGGCCCATTCAGTTAACTTTGAATTTGTTTACATCTTTTTCAATATTTTCATGAATGTTCTCAACAGGATCACCTTCAACTAGGTCTTCTCTTGATGTTGCTAACAAGGGAAGAACAATCAGACAAATTTTCAGAACTTGAATCACATTGATCAACTTCAGGAATGTTATCTGAACTTGTAGAAAGTAATATTATATGATTATCATCATTTACAGCCATTAATCGACTAGTAGAAGGCCCACTACAAGCCTCTCAAGATTCTTCATTTTCTCTTCCAAGTTTTCTTGCCCTTTTATATTTACTCAGTGTATTTTTTCTCTAAAGCTTTGAGGATACCTTCCTCATACGATCCACTATATTAATGTGTACCTATAATATATTATAGAATATACTATAAACATAATATTCAGAATCGATTAACCATATTATTGGAACAATCAAGTCTTTGATCCAAAAGAATACATTCAATATTTTGATAATTGTTTTACCAACCTTAAACTGAACTTATTATTCCAATTTTTCAACTATCATATACACAGCACTATAACTCATAAACTGTTTCAATTGCTCATAAAAATCGTCAAACACAATAAGGATGCAGCTAATCTTTTTACATCGAACAAAGAAAAGTTTAGCAACTTGCACATTATGCAAAGTGAGGTAAACATTTTTGACATGACAGATCACCAAAGATTTCAAACAATGTTGCCAAAGCCAAACAGGACAAAACCACAGAAACCGAAGTGCAATTGTGTTTGGGATTTGTGTATAATTTGTAAAATTCTTGATAAGCAGAAATGGAGGTGCCCAATTCGGATCCCTGCAGTACTCGCTTTTATCGGCACTTTATACACATTGACCTGAAGAAAATAAACTAGCCCTTCTCACATTGATATTTTCAACTGATATTTTGTTTTCAGACGACATGGTGACAACTCTAGTTTTATTCCTAGTTTCCAAGTCTGCAATTTCGGCATCTTTCCTGATAATTTATCCCTTTGCAGGAGAGCTATACCCTACTCAATTGAGAGGTCTGGGAATTGGTACATCTGCTTATATTGCAGGAATAGGGCTCATAATTATACCGTTTATAACATATTTGGTAAGTAGGAAAGAATGAAAGTAGTTCTCAGTCATCAATCTAATATTCTCCCTGAACTCAAAAAAAATTGGTATCCAAAAACATGGCTGGAGTAAAAATTCTTGTAAGGAGTATTTTCCCATCCCAGTCATTTCTCCAACTTTCCTCGCCAACGTTACACACCTCAATTTTAAATACCCCCTTTCCCCTACACCAGTCCAATTTCTTTCCATTTTGAAGTTCCCGGACCAGTCTGGGAGAAATCCGGTTCCTGATAGCTTTTTGAAGTATTTTCTCTCATTCATCAGAAATAAAACACAGGTTTGAGCTTTTTAACGAATGATAATTAATTTTATTAAGCTCTGTTCAATGAAATGTCAAGTGGATTTCAGGTTCCTAAATTAACTAATAAGATTACAAAAGGAAGGATATTCTTTCTAGTCTTTGGGTACGGGTTGAGAGTTTAAAAAACCCAATGACAAATTAACTTTATCCCATCTTTTGCAATCCTTGATTTGAGTTTGAGTATAATAATTATTTTCAAGTTGTTATTTCTACCCTGTTTTACTGGACCTAACTCATAATTCAGGCACTTGCAACTGAATCCAATTTCTACGAAGAAAATTATTAACATTTTTCGGAAAAGTCGTCCATATGGAAACAGAACAAATATTTTTTTTAGTAGAGTTTATTGTTTCGAGATAGAACCAGTTATTATATTGTCTAGTGTGGTGTATGTGAATTGCAGAATTCCTTGTTAATATGAAATTAAATTTCAGCTTTTTGTTCAATTTGAAAGGAAATTTTGAGAGTGTTGATTGTATAGTGTTCTTCCAGAGAAAATGTATTTGTTTTCAATAGAAATGTTTGTGGCATTCAGACGAGAAAATGAAAACTAGAACTGAAAAATAAAAATATGGATCGGCCAGGATTCGAACTTGGGACCTTTCGATTTCTAGTCGAACGCTCTGCCAATATTTTCACGCATCACATTAACCCTCATCATCTTCGCTACTAACACGGAACTGAATTTAAAAGTGTGAATCGCCGGTTTCAAACAAGGACTGGTGGCTCAATTGGCAGAGCGTTCGACTAGAAATCGAAAGGTCCCAGGTTCGAATCCTGGCCGATCCATATTTTTATGTTTCAGTTCTAGTTTTCATTTTCTCGTCTAAATGCCACAAACATTTTCTATTGATATTTAATTACAGACGCTATCCACCACTTATTTGTATTTGTTTTATCAATCATTGATTTGTTGGTATATCATATGGAAGACGATAAGTACTTTTGATGCTTTCTTTTAAATTACGTAATTGTTGTGGAGTAATTCTTGTACAAGTTTTCAAAACTTTTGTTCACAGTTCTGCACGATTATTCATAAACTTTTTGTGTGAGAAAGCCCCATAGGAAAAATCGAGTATAGTCAGATCGGGTGAACAATAATGAACAAAACAACCATCTAACTGAAAATATCAATTTCTTGTTTCTGCGAGGGAAAAGTTAACAACGCATTCTTTAAAAATTGTAAGAAATTTTTGGAATTGATATTGCCGTAAAAAAGAAAGTTTCCGCACCGAACGTGTACTTTTTCTGAGTACTGTCTTTAATTCAGTCAGTTAATTACCCAGTTGGGGTTGTCATTGTCTCAAAAGCGAGCATTATGTGATTAAACTAATTTCCTGGTATCTCAAGAAATACATACAGCTGACTGAAAACTTACGAATGTGAGGAAAATGATGTGCCTGGGAAAAAAGCTTGCTGTGTGATCGGAATATAGCGACAACCTTGAAATGCGCGGTTTCTACTTGAATGAATCTATATCCATAAATAACTATGAATAAAAGTTTGAATTTTCAGGGATCAGAAATGTTAATTTTACCCCTAATCATCATGGGCGTGATGTCGATAATCGGTGGGCTCCTCGGTCTCAGATTACCAGAAACCCTACACCACAGATTACCTCAGACAGTCCAAGAAGGGGAGGAGTTTGGGAAAGATTTCGGCATGAAAGATTGCTTACGATGCATACCGCTAAAGTAAGTTGATTCGACCACTTGTGTTGGTGATTTTTTTTTAATTTCCGCATGCCATTATTCGTAGACCTGGAACCACCGAAGTTGATTCTTATGAAGATTTGGAATTGACGCCTGTACCTACGGAGAAAACACCACTGGAAACTCCCACTCCACATAAATTATCGATGAAGAAGTTGGTGCGACAACAGAGTGTCATGGATACACAAAAGTCGTCAGATGGGACGATGCAGATGACCTATTGGTTTTAATTCGAGTATTATTGGTTCTTTGTATTATAACGTTGAATAAATGCATTTTGTAGGAAATTCATTGCTCATCGAATATTTTAATTATATAGTTACAAATCTGGGGTCGTGGCTATTAGAATACTGAACTGATTATTTGCCGTTTATTTACAACTTCCCAAAAGTATAATTAACTCTGACAATTCAAAAACGCACTTCACTGGACTTGCTTTATTTTGACTGACTTCTCTAGCGACGCGTCACAGTTTATATTGACGTTCGGAGCGCTCGAACGTTCGCGGCGGCCGTTTCTCGAACCAATCGGCACTTTTTGAAATCTAGTTACGTCAGCGAGCCATGATGGATAACCTTGACAGTGTCAATCTCCAGATTTTTTGGTGTTCTCGTTTATTTCCCAATTCAAGTGAACGAGTTCTATTTTGGGTGAATTGAACACAAATCCGAAGTAAAACGTGGCCCTCTCAAATACTTTCAGAGAACGAACGCGTATTATTTATCAGCGCTATTTTCGGCTACTGCAAATACTCAAAATTCGCGTTTTTTTTACCAAAACCAAAAATTCGTCGTTTTGTTGACACATTTGTCTACATATTCAAAGACCAATATAAATAAAAACTTTTTAACAAAAAATTAAACCGACGAAATACGGAACTGAAAAGTAAAAAATAAAATGAACCTCAGTCTCAATAACTAAGCTCCTAAACTAATGTAAGTAACTAATTTTGAGTCGGCGCCAAACAAACAAGCAAATGAATTAGGTGAGGCGTAAAATGATGGCATCGAGTTGGGCGGTGACATTCTGATAATATTTTTGAAGTAATTTAATGATCTTCGTTGATTGTTTGTTTGGCGCCGACTCAAAATTAGTTACTTATATTAGTTTAGGAGCTCAGTTATTAAGACTAAAAAGGTTTATTTTATTTTTTACTTTTCAGTTCCGTATTTCGTCGGTTTAATTTTTTGTTAAAAAGTTTTTATTTTTCAATTTTTTGTGGCTGAAAGCTACTAATTACTAACTTTTTTTTTTTTCCAAAATCTTACCCACCTTACTTCAACTATTACCAGTTAAATAATATGATTATCTACTTTTACTATATGTTGTAATATAAATTATTTTTGTTGTTCTGGTTAGTTTATTTCATAACTTTGTATATCATTCCATCCTCTCATAGAATTTAATGATTGTGATAATGACACTAGCGATCTGTCATCGTCAACTACATATGTGTGCCAATGTTCACAAGTGAAAAATCAATTATCCCCTATTTTTCTACCCGTAAGGGTGGATAATTCCATTCGAAATCCAAATGTGATCAACTATGAGGTATACCCTATCTGATAAAAGGAGAATCATCCAAATCGAAGATCCCAGTACAAAGTTGTGCCTGATAGAATCGGTTAACGGACCAGAATTCAGAGGGTGAGTGATCAATATCCTTCATTTTGCTACCCTTAGGGGTGGATTTCATCTTTAAAACTCAAATGGGACTAACTTCGAAGTACACCCTATCAACTATCGGAATCGGACGTCTCAGTAAAAAGTTATGCGTGATCATACATAAAAAAAATTATAAAAAAAATAAAATATACGCGTCGACTACAGAACCTCCTCCTTTTTGGTTTCGTCGGTTACAAAAATATACGCGTCGACTAGAAAATCTCCTCCTTTTTGGTTTCGTCGGTTAAAAAATCAATCTTTTCCATTTTTCATAAACCTTCATATACATACACCACGATACACAGTACCTCAACACATTCATACCAACATAAATAAGCCGCATATAACAGTATAATAATACATAGCCTAATCAATATTTCCCTTTCAGAAGAAAATTTCAATAAAAAATTGAACGGTTATAGTTCAAACCTTATGAATAATATTCTTTCAAGAAAATTATATAAAAAAGCTTTACGATAAGTGTTTCTTACCCAAAACGAAAAACATAATTTGAAAGTTATAACGTATTTAGGCCATTCCATCGAAAAAAAAACTACTTTCTTAGGTAAAAACAACATCAATATCGCATATAAAACAGATAATTATTTAAGTAAATTTATCAAAAAGAATAAAGATAAAACTGAGAAATAATATAAATTAACTTGTGGCTCTTGTGCAAGTTTTTACATAGGCCAAACAGGAAGAACCTTTAAAAAACGATTATCAGAACATAGGATTTCATCAAAGGAAAAACAAATTTAACTTTTGCTACTCAACTCTTGACTGAAAATTATTGTTTTGTTGATGATTTCGAAATATTACATATAGAAAAGATAGTTTATAAACTCGACCTTCCAGAAAGAAATTAATAAATACAAAGAGTCCCAATATTTTCTTTAATGGCCAGATCAACTTAAGTAAATCTGCGTTGTTGAATTTGTTTTATTGAAGATTAAACAGGTAATTGATATAATCTCCGTTCTACTTAGTATCAGTCCTAATAACGACCTATTGGATAATCCTTAATATTCTTAATTAGATTCAGATACCTACTACTACCTACCTTGATTATTTAACATGATACATCGTTATTTAACATGATCCATTAAAAGAAACTATTTTATAGCGAAATTCGTGTCGTGGTTTTGTGAACCCAGCTTAGTGAAAATCATTTAGTGAAGTGAGTGGTTGTTTTTTGGTTATTTCAAAATACATATAATAGAGGACGCCTTCTCTGCGGTTAAAAAATCATGGTTAAAGGATCTGGCTGCGTAGCCCATATGAAGAAGAAGTAGTTTCGTGTTGTCAGTTGTCGCGCTGTCAACAGTGTCAACTGTTATATGTCAATCAGATGTTTGTGCTGTGGTTTGTGTTTTAATTAATTCCACAATTCCAAGCTCTTGTTTGTGAATTCTGCTTTCGTGATTGTAGTATTACGTCAGTAAATTGTGCATTTATTTTGAAAAACTGATCTTGGGAAAAGACGTATTTGTGATACCAGGACCCAATGCTCAGGTAAAACAACTAAAATAGTAACCACACGCTTTACGAATCGAGAAAACGCAATTTCCAGTGACATAGCCCATCCCTGATTATTTTGATTGGTTTGTTGATATCTTTTTTATGTATTAACAAACAACTAACAACTGTTCATTACAACAATCGGAGCGTTGCAACTGTATAGTTGAGTCACAATCTGGTTTAGAAAATAAACAAAATTGTCGAAAAAAACCGCATAAGAAGGCTTTTGTTTGAATAATTGCTTTTTGGATTGATTTTAAGATATATTTGTTTTACGGTACAATCAACTGGCGTTGTTTAAGCTGCTGTGAGGCGTAAAAAGCAGATGTTTATTACATTTTGCATGGAAAACGTAAGTCTTTATCAGTTTTCTGACGACGATATTCTCCTTTATTTATTCTATGTGTGGAGTTGTTAGACAGTTTGAGTTTTGCTGATTTACTTTTTTAATATTTGATAATATTGACTGATCGCTTTTTCTGCTGTACAGTTGATTATATTTGTGAAGTTGCATTCCATAACTCCTTCCTAAATGATATCATCATTTCTTTGTTTACAAGTTGAGACGCCTATGATAAGGCTTCGAAAACATATTGATATTTATATTTTGTTATTAATCCTAGCCAAGTAAAGTGACAAATGAAAAACCCATTATACCTTCTTGCTAAGAGCAAAAAATGTCACTTACAATATACTAAATCCCATGGTTTTCCTTATGGGCCTCGATTCTAAAATTTTCGACCTCAAATCAGATCCTTGCGGAACATCCAGTGACGTCAGAGCAGGCTGGAGGCAGATGTGAATGCTCAGGGGCCTGGCTTCAAATTGAAGCTACCTCAATATTTGAGACCAACGCCACCCCCAATTGAGCATTAGGTCACCCTCCGTACCTGAACACTTCATTAGAATCCTACAACCACCAAATCATATGTGCGTAATTAAACACTGCGTTGATATCCCTACAAGCAGCAGTGTCATCCTACCGCACTGAGTTAAATTGAAAAATGCTACCGCTCCCCAGCTCAAACTACTGATCTTGAGTTTTAAATCCCAATACACTGCCCTCTGCACTAGCAAAATCATTGCTTATCATTGAAATATGGAAGTAGTTCTCTCACCGGCCGACCATCACGTAAACGGTGGCAGTACGTTAACACATTCGCAGACTGCTTCTGCAGGGACGCGGACTGCTTCTGCAGTCCATCTTCACATGAGATTAAATAAAAGAAAAATAAGTTTATTGTCTAAACAGGATAAATCCCAATTACAAGACAGTATAGAAGTTTAAGTTGAGAGATACAAGCAAATAAGTAATAGGTTATAGGTACAAAAACGAATGGGTATAGATTATACAATGGTATGATGCAGGTGGATACAAATTTAGGTATAGGTTGATGGTTTTGGTTGTTAGGATTGTGAACATGGAGTTGATTGTTTACTATACATCATTTGTTTGACTTAGTTCTTGAAAGAACCAATCGGTTAATTGTGAATGTCTCTTCCAGAACGGATTTCATTTGCTGTTTTGCATATTGTGTACAATAGAGATTCAATAAGTATGTTAGTGTTAGGTTTTGGTAGGTGAGAACACAGTTTGAATCTACAGTTGGTACATGGAACTTGTAGGTTTATTTGTGCCAATAATTCAGGACAGTCTGTTAGATTGTTTAAGAGTCTGTAGAGGAATAAGCAAGCACAGTATGATCTACGATTTTCCAGAGATAAAAATGAGTATCTGTTGAGCAGCAAATTGTCATAACCTTGAGGGTGATAGAGCCCATGCAGCTTGAATGACATATTTCATGAAGAATCTTTGCATTGCCTCCAATTGATCAATTCGGCATTTGTACAGTGGGGACCATATCATAGAGCATTATTCCAACCTTTTTTACAAAATCGTTATATAGGGCAATGAAGCAGTCCTTATTTTGAAAGCCTTCGCATGTTCAGAAAATCAGTCCTGTCATTCTCTTAGCAAAAGAAGTTATTTTGTTACAGTGATTGGAAAAATTGAGTTTGGGGTCGAATTAAATCCCAAGATCCTTGTTTTGTTGGTTGCGCTCTAATGCAATATTGTTAATTGGTGAATTCTCAGATATGGTGTCGCTTCATTTTCGCCAAGGTTGAATCCACCTTGCGAATGTGGAATGTGTAGTTATTCTAATCCCAATTGGAACGGCAATGAAAATAAGAGCACTACGAGGAGTGTTCATATGCACTACCCGGCAAATGGGGAAATTTATATACTACCAGTGTTTTTACTTTCAAAGCGTTCCTGGTACAATCATAAAAAAGTTCAGTTGTGTGGAAGAGAATTCCTTCTCGAACCTTTTTATGTCGTTCCAATTGGGATTAGAAATACTATACAAGAGGTTAGATTACACTTAATATGAGTACCTGCCTATAATGAGGTCCCCATAGATGTTCTAAACGCTCTTTTGTGTTGAATGCTCCGAAGCTGTTCATCCGTCCGTTCGGTGTTCCAACGATGTATTCTATTCGAACTCGGTACTCACAGCACCCTTCTTGTGTTCTATGCTTCAACGAGGAAAGTTCATGGTGTTTTAGCGGCCTCCCCAACGTCCTCTAGTGGTCAATGTCTCGGTTCCCTCGCTCTTTCTACAACATTGTTTTTCCATATATGTCTCTCTAACACATTGGTTTTCTCCATACCTGTCGTTCAGTCAGCTTAGGTGCTCTACTAGGATTCCAATGAAGTATTTAGGTACGGAGGGTGGCTTAATGCTCAATTGGGGGTGGCCTGCGCCTCAAATATTTTGGTAGCCTGGGGCTTCAATTTGAAGCTGGCCCCTGAGCTTTCACATCTGCCTCCAGTCACTAGTGTTCCGCCAGGATCTGATTTGTGGTCGAAAATTTGCAGAATTGAGGCCCATAAGAAAAAGCATGTGATTTTGAGCCAGGTCTCTCAGCATATTTACTTGAATCAAATGACAAAAATATCAAACAAAAATAAATATTCTTATTGAACTTATATTGGATTTCAAAATATGTTCACAACAAAATACAATTTCAAATAATGACAAATGGAATCAAATAAGAATATACTCAATATGGGTAGACCTTAATTCCGGAATCTGCAGCCCTTTTCCTTAACCTCAAATAATAATCTAGGAATTTTCTTCTAAATGCATTATAACACATATAGATAAAGAGCCAGCAAAAAAAACCACTTATGATTAGCTCAAAGCTAAAACTTTGCGAAGTAAGCCAGTGTTATAAATAACAGGGTAGCGCAGGTGTGTCGGCGTTGCGCTGCGCAATTTTTTGAATGTGTCATATTTGTGGAATGATCTCCAAGCTGTTTTATATTCTACATAAGATAGCCAAAGTATGAGGGAGTTGTATGCCATACCGGTGCAGCATCTCAAACTGTGCATCATAAGAAGAAAATGATATGGTGTAAGAGTCTGTTTATATTGTGTTAGGAGGACATTTTTTCTTTGAATTCATTCCACACTCTAAGCTTTAAGATGTTCAAATAATCTTCAGCTTTTTAATTAAAACCAATTCTTTTTTGTTGTCATCATGTACTTTAAATAAGTTGTTTGATGGACTTACATATACTTCTAAACAATCTAAATCATTGCAGAGTAAGTTTAAAAAGTAAGCTGAGCATCTATAAGGTATGACTGTAAGTAACATATTTTTTTATTGATTTGTTGAAAATATAAACAGGATGTTCATAAAATCAGATGTGGAATCATCTGTGACTGAAAGATAAACTTTAGTCACTATCTTCCATCAATGTCCAGGCTTGAGCGAGTAGTTGTTTTCTGTTAGACATTCACAAAACATAACTTCATTTTAATCGTGGATTTTTCAATTCACAGAAAAATCTTTCTATCAATATTCAATTGAGAATGTTTCCCTTTTCAATATTTTTTTATCTTCCACCGTTCTTGCCATAAGTGCCATGTTTGCTGCTTATCTGTTGCAAACGATTTCTCATTATCTTTCAGTTTTATAAGCAATATCAGTTCAATAATTGCTTGTGTGAGGATTCAGATGTATCCTTTGTATCATATAAGAATTCATGTCCATCTTCAGTGGCATAAGCTACAGACCTATTATGTACAAAACATGCAGCCATCAATGGATATGTTCACGCTTTGTTCTGAAAGATCTTCATTTTTTTTTTAATAAATTTTAAATGAACATTGATATTGATTTTCTAAGGGGGCTATAACCAGGTCTTAACAATTGCCTTTTTCACTTGCGGATTGTCTATGCACTTGAAGCTACTGTTAGTTTTCAAGGTTTTGCACTTTGTTTATATATTTCTTGCTTTTTATCTGCAGGTGTTCAAACAACGAAGTTCTCTAGATTAGCTCCAGCATTTGTTTTCCTTTTTCAGAGATATAGATGAATCAGCAAGTGATGACAAATTTGCAGATAAAGGTGTGCTTGGAAATCGTTTAAAAAAATCATTGAATCAATCGATATAATTTATTGGCAAAGCATGCACTAAATAATTTTTTTTTAGATATTATAAATATATTAGATTCCATTAGCAGCATTTTAAAATATTCAAATTCAGAAAATATCTTTTTGATAACGACATAACTGAAGGAGAGTCACAAAATATCTATTGATAACTACAGTATTTTGTATCTTCCTCTGATTGTGTTTGCCCATCTCCAGCGAAGTAGCCTGAGGCTATAACCTATAACAATGTTGAGGTACTCGCGTGTGGTTTTTGTGCAGTCCCTGTGTTTGTCTCAGGCGACCTTACCTTTTTTGTTGGGCCGTCCTTTGATCTGCTTCCTATAGAGAGTTGTCCAGACTTTTATGAAATTAATAGCGTGGTTATTAAAGTTATAACTGATGTCATTGTATGTGATGAAAATAGCTGTGATTGTGCCTTTACTAAAAAAAAGAGTATTTAGTTGAAAAAAGATTAATTTCGTACTTAGAAGCAAATCTCTGCTTTGTCCTGGAAAATTTGGATTCAGGTTGAATCGATCAACAACTAAAGCTATTACAAATGTCATGTAAAATCAAGGTTGGAATATTGCTCTCTGATATGATCCCCACTGTACAAATGCCACATTTCTACAATTTTAAACTAAAAATTAAATCTTTTTCACTGAAGTGCTATTTTTACTCGGAAAATTAGTTTCTCATCTATGAATATACGAATGAGGATTTGTGAAAAACAGTCAACCATTTGGGCTTCGATTGATTTCATTTAGGTTGGATTGTGTTTTGTTGTTTTGATAATAATGTTAACTTGGTAGACCTACTCCTCTATTAATTTTGACAAAATCGATATGAAAGTATTAAAATGTGAAAGCAGTGTTTCTTACAGTTTTTTCAGATTGGATGAAAAATGAATAAAGATGATTTTGACTTACTTCGTCAGTTGAGAAGAGATCACACCGATAATGCGGCTTTAGATTTGATAAATGGACTGCAAGACAGGAGATATGGCTTTGTCAGGAAAAATGCCAGGTCCAGAGAAAGCATCGAGCTGTATGCCGAAGAACAGTTCGTTAGAAAAACTAATTTTGATGAAATGGTATTTTAATTTGATGATACTTTTTAAAACTATTCCTATAATTGGATGAACAGTCTATTTAAATAAGTTTTCTTATGGTTTATTTTTGAACTATAATAGGATATTATCAACACTGTCTATTTATTTAAATCTCACTCTGATGACAATGGCATGTTTTGAAGAAATTGTTTACTGAATTCAAGGAGATTTTCTTATTTTATAGATGAATAAGTCGTTTTTTACTACAAAAATTGCTCAAAAATATGTATGGTTTAGCTTGCCTTTTCAACTTGAGTTACAATCGACTTTCTTTTTTCACAAAAACAGAAACAAGATGATGAGTTTTTAGGCAATAATACATGTACATATATAAAGTAATATTTTTATTTCATTTCTATAACATTTTCAGCGTTGTGAAATGCCGGGCATGCCCAGATCCACCTTCTTGATGGTGTTCAGCCCCGACGGGTCTAAAGTAGCATCGACACATGGCAACCATAACATTTATATCACCGATTTGAGAAACGGCAAGAATATCAAAACTCTAGTAGGCCATCCCAGGACGCCTTGGTGTATTGCATTTCACCCAACTTCTGATCAAATAGTCGCATCGGGCTGTTTGGGAGGACAAGTCAGGATATGGGATCTGAGCGTGAGATATTTTCATTAAAAATTATGAGTACCACAGGGATTTTATTTGGGGCCTATTTCATTCTTCATATATAAACGTCGATATCAATGGGAGATCTTCATGAAAACAAATTTAAAATTTTACTAATTGAAAAAGCACACTGGAGTTTTGCTAGTTATTTGTGTATTCATGTTTGAGGTCAATATAATTTTTCTTGTATAATTTTATAAATAATACAGATTTAAAATCCTTGTAATACGTCTAATATATTTGAATTCTTATTAAATTTTTAGTAAAAATATAACAAAACGTACTGTATCAATATCAACATCTTTGAAAAAACTGTTTTTTTTTTGTAATTCACTCAATATATTTTCAAATATTGACTAACTATGATCCTCTTTCATTATTCTAATATGTGTATTAATACTACTGAACGTACTGAATCAATTTCATTTGAATCCTGTTGATTACACATCCAGTGCAAATATTTTTAAGGAACTCGGGATCATATATTTTGTAAGTATTAATATTGCAGGATATACTTGTAGCCTTCTTATACTTGTACTGATTTTTCGTGTTTGAAAACTTTTATATTTCAGTTGAAATCTCTATTAGTAGTGGCCTCAATCTGTTTTCTCAGGGTGGAAGCGAAGTTTGGACAGCTGTCAATCAAACTGTCATAGCCTCTTTGGCATTTCACCCTAACGATAGGGTATTAGCGATAGCTACTCACAATGGGGTCTATTTCTGGGATTGGAGTCAACCGGAACCTTTTGTGCATGCTGCGACTTATAACGTGAAAGAAAAGGTATTTGTTGTTGGCATACCGTGGGGGTGAACTCTAGGCTTCATTTACTATATTATTTTAGGTTCGTTACGTGGCATTCGATTCTGGGCCACAAACTCATCACTGGCATAGCGAACAGCCCTATGACGAGGTGGGAGAGGGTCAGAGCTCCGGTACCTGTACCCAGACAGGAGCGTTGTGCCAGTCCATACAGGAGGAGGATCACTCAAAGGCTTGTCAATAATAACAGTAATACGACAAGCCAGAATCCGGTGAGTTTATTAAATAATTTTTATGTTTTGGTCGGGTCTCACATATTAAGTAAATATTTAAAATTGGTAGCATACTGATTGTTTTGTATTTTTTTCAGCTACCTAGCGCAACAGAGGTTATCAACAATATCAACCAAAGGGGATCATCGCTAACTTATCCAGAGAGAGAAAGAAGGATCACGTTGTGCTACAGAACTTTGGTGAGAGAATACGAGCAACTGGTCCAGAGATATTTGCAATTATACAGACCTCCTACAATGGTGAGGCTTCCATTCAAAAATTGACTTTTCTTTTTATTCAATAATAATAATAAATGTACTTTATTGAATTAAAATTACATTCAATCCAAATGGCTCTCAACTGAGGTCCTTCTGTCAAGTAACACAATTTTATATTTTATAACTCTAATGGGAATTATATTAACAAAAAAAAAGAATTGAGTATATAAACATTAATATAAAAAAAAATCCGGGTTGCACTCTGAGAGTGCCGACAGAAGTGAAAACGTATTTTGGCGCGTTAGACATTTTTTAGATGGGTACTAGGGTTATTGGGCTATGAATTGTATTGTATTAATTATTAGAAACGTTAAAATACATTTAATATTCTTTTATGAATCATCGTTAACAATTTCGACAACTCTTGTATCATCATCATCATTAACATTATTACAATCTAAAATAGAAACTATAGGTTCATGGTAACTAAAATAGGAAATAAACAATTTTGATTCGAAGTTATTTAAATATCTCGTGAATACCGCATCAATTGTACTTTTATATCTCGTTGTGCTAATATTGCGTTGATTGGACATTAAAATCAAATTCTCTATTCACACATTCAATTTATTTATCTAGACGCATTCGCGGTCTGCTATATGTACATGCATATATGCACACACTATAGCTGCGTCTCACTCATTACGGTGTCGCGTCCCCTTACGGTGTCGCGAGTCCAGCGATTTTCTCTCACCTAAAATATGCCTACCGCCCCATAAGAAGTTTTCACTTCAAAAAGAATTTAGTAGATAAACATCTCTGTATAAAAGTTATGGTGGGTTCATTGTAGAGAGAGTTAATAATTTTTGTAAGTGTTTCTACTGGGTGCCTTTGAACATTAGGTTTTCTCCTTGTGGCATATTTGGTGATAACCTCGATGTTTTCGGGTTTGTATGAGAACTTCCTGGAGAGAACAAGTTTTTTATTTAATTTATCAAATCCACTTTTGTGTGACAGTACAATTTTATAAATTCCGAATAAGTTTTCTTCTTTTATATAGACCTTTTTACTGCTATTTGTGCCACCTGCTGACAATACTGTTGGTTAAAATCCAACAGTGAATGGAAAAATACTAACTAATTTGGTTTTTATCGTAGTTAAAACTATAGTAATAAGTTATATCTTAAACCCTACTTCTTTGTTTTCTTTTATATTTTTAATCATATTAATAAGTTAGGTAATACATTTTATCTTCTATTGGCCTTGTTACTATTATTTGTGCCATTTAGTAGCATCGTTGTTGGGCCCTAAAAGTTAATGGAAAAATCCAATCAAACCCTACTTCATTATGTTCATTTACTTCTTTTTAACCGACGAAACCAAAAAGGAGGAAGTTCTCTAGTCGACACGTATTTTTTAATTTTTTATGTATGATCACGCATAACTTTTCACAGAGCCGTTCGATTTCGATGATTCTTTTTTTATTGGATAGGGTGTACTTCAAAGTTGGTCCCATTTGAATTTGAACAAAAAAATACATCCCTATGGGTAGCAAAATGGAGGATATTGATCGTTCACCCTCTGAATTTTGGTCTGTTAACCGATTCTATCAGGCATAACATTGTAGTGGGTTTTCCGAATTGGATGTTTTTTTTTATTAGATAGCGTATACCTCATAGTTGATCATATTCCAATTTGAAATGGAATAATCCACCCCTATGAGTAGAAAAATAGTGGATGATTGATTTTTCACTTGTGAACATTGGCACACATATGTAGTTGACATTGACAGATCCTCCTACATCCGTCACAATAATGACATTCTATGAAAGGATGGAATTATATACAAAGTGATGAAATCAACTAACCAGAACTTTCAAAAATAATTTATATTATATAACAATAGTTAAAGTAGATAATCATATTATTTAACAGTTAATAGTTGAAGTAAGCTGGAAGTAAGTATTTTGGAAGTGATCAAAAATTAAGTAGGTAGTAATTAGTAGATTTCAGCTACAAAAAATTGAAAAATAAAAACTTTTTAACAAAAAATTAAACCGAAGAAAAAATCAACTGAAAAGCAAAAAATAAAATAAACCTTCTTAGTCTTAATGATAATTGAGCTCCTAAACTAATATGAGTAACTAATTTTGAGTCGGCGCCAAACATACTAGAAATTGAATTAGGTAAATCATAAAATGATGGCAGCGAGATGCATAGCGGCGTTTTGATTACTTCTTCAAAGTAAAATCTTCGATAATTGTTTGCTTGGCGCCGAATTAAAATTAGTTACTAACATTAGTTTAGGAGCTCAATTATCATTAAGACTAAGAAGGTTTATTTTATTTTTTGCTTTTCATCGGTTTAATTTTTTTAAAAAGTTTTTATCAGTATCATCTCATTAGACAACAAAATAAGCAAACGCGAAATTCTCAACAGTAAATTTCTATGATAGAATTATGGACAATTTATTTTCCTCCTAAGCCTCAGCCAATGGTCGGGAAAAAAAATATTTAAATGCGTACGGATTGAGAGTTTAACTTATAATTTTCTTTGTCATAACAATATTTTTCTGTTACCTAACTATTCTCTCAGGAAGATCTCCTGTAACCCTTAATTTGAGTACCTTGTATGGTATTTCTTGTACAAATTAACAATTTATTCTCAATATTTCCTATTGGGTATTATCAATAAATCTCAACTTCTTATTTCAACTAACAAGCCATTCATAACCATAAGTTTTTGTATACAATAATTCAGATCCTTGCAACTGAATCCACTTTCTACTAAAAGCATTATTATTAAACAAACATTGGAAAGGTCGTCAAATTCGGACCATTTGGAAACAAAACAAATATATTTTTATGTAAACTTAACTACTCTACTACTCAACATGCATTTTGATACATTACTTACATACTCATGTTTTATATTCCTTGTTTTTGGTTGTGCCAGTGTTGTTAGAACCCAACAACAATGGAAAAGCCTAAAAAAACTTCTTAGATTATTTTCATCAGAGAACAATCGCTGCAGAGTAATCCACTGCACAAGCAACAGTATGCCTACCAAGCAGGAAAGTCCACACAGGATAGAGAGAGTATGGACTAGTGAAGAATAGAATTGAAGAAGCATTTGACAACACGTCATTCGAGTCTATCTTCTACGGCGCGGCATGAGGTCGACCCCCCAACCCTGATCAGGTGGATCGAGGCCATGCTATTGCAACGATTGGTAATGACAGAACTAAATGGGAGATCCGTCGCTGCCAAGGTATCAAGAGGGTGTCCACAGGGAGGAGTTCTGTCACCCCTATTATGGTGCCTGGTGGTCAACGAGCTTCTCAAGACCAAGTGGTAAACCTGCTAGGAGAAAACATTATGAAAGCTCTTGGCAGAGTAGAACAGTGGTGTTCTACCGGAGGGTTAAGAGTCAATCCAGAAAAACGCAAAATAGGAACTCTTCCAGAAATATGTATCTCAGGAAGACAGCTTCCATACAAAGGATTGACCAAACACCTTGGAGTCATCATAGACTCCAAGCTGACCTGGAAAGCGCAGATCGAAAATCGCACCAAGAAGGCTATCTACTCCTACTGGGCATGCAGAAGAGCCTTCGGCAAGACGTGGGGCTTGACACCAAAAACCCTACCCTGGATATATACAGCAATTATTCGCCCGACGTTAACGTATGGGTCCATCGTTTGGTGGACCGGCACCACAAGAAGCAAGTCCAGAAATGAACTAGATAAAGTACAAATACTGGCTTGCCTAGGAATGGCAGGTGCTCTGAGGACGACGCCTACCAGAGCTCTAGAAGTTCTGCTAGGACTGCCACCTCTGCATCTTGTTATTGACCATGAAGCCATGCGTTCTGCCTACAGACTCCAAGGTACAGGCCGATGGATCGGCAAGGAGGCAGACCATGGACACTCCAATATTTGGAACAAGGCAAAGGAGGGCTGTCCGATCCTACTAATGGAAAGAGATAGCATCCCGCCGGTTCTGAATTTCAAAAAGGGAGCAAAATTATCATCTCCTCGAGGGATGAATGGAAAGACGCTGCGTCCGGCAGGCCTCCTGCCTACGGATCAACCAGGTATACAGATGGATCAAAGCTTGGGGGCAGGAGCATACAAGAAAGGAACAAAGAGAGAAATCTCAGTTCCTCTAGGCAAATATGTTCCAGGCCGAAATATATGCTATACTCACTTGCGTCCAGGAAAGCCTCGACAATAGAAGTCGAGGACCTATCGCCATCTAGATATTGAAATTATTTATCAAGAAATATTGAATAATTGTAATGAAGTTATTGATGATATTTCCCCAATACAAAATTGTAGTCATAGCAGTCATTTGCCATGGTTTGATAATGAAGTTTACAGCAAAATCAAACATCGTGATCGGGCATACAGAGCGTTCAGAAACTGTCCAAATGCAGATAAACAATATAACTAACTATACTTTATTGCCGGAAGAAGAATTCTCATTGACAAAGTACAGAATTAAGTCAGTTCATATACAAACATGTAAAAACACGTATGATATACATGCATACACAAAAAACATTAAAATAGTACATATGATGCATAAATAATTAAAAAAGTAACGGGGAGGGGTAAGTTTACAGATACTTCAAGACATTTTAAACACAGTCACAGTTAAATACAGGTACATTTCATGTAAGACATAACGAATTGATTAGTATATTCTATATTCATGAACAACACATTAAAATATATTAAAAATGTAGAAATGTAAAGAAATATATAAATAAAAAATAAAAACAATATAAAATTTATAAATACAAAGTGAAAAATACGAGATCCTGATGCAGGTATCACGGTCAAGCTTAATTGCAAATAAGAATACTATAACTAAACTAGATTATATAGTGTTCCTAATAGGTAAGATTATTGAAAAGTGACCTGAAAGAACTCCTGAACATTGTAAAGAACATGTTCAAGAAGAATATTCTTCATAGATGATCTAAATTGTTTATAGTCTTTAATATCTCTTATGTTCCATGGAATATGATTATAGATTTTTGCAGCATTATATATTAATGAGTTCTTGATTATATTGGTGGAAGGAATGGGGAGTGTCAAATTACCTTTTTGGCGAATGATGCCCTCATTGACTTTATACAAGTCTTTATTCTTAAAAATCAAGCAAATTGTCTCAAGTATAAACAAAGATGAGACAGTTAGTAGATTATTCTGTTTAAGGAAAAAATATCAATATTATTTTGAAAAAATCGACAGATACAGAAATAACTCTAAACAAATGTGGAAAACTCTTAAAAAGCTAGTTAATGGTGAAGACATGAACTTTCAAAATTGTATACAGTTTGAAAAAGAAGGAGAACTTATATCACTAAGAGATAATTCTGAAATATCAGATAACTTCAATAGATACTTTGTAGAAAGCATAAACGAAATAGTTGAGAGTATTGACTATATGGAATCATGGTGCAATAAAAACTATAATATATATAAAACTTTCTCAGAATTCAGATTACTTACATTAACAGACCTACGTAAAATTATACTTTCTATGGATAATAAGTGCAGTATTCATGAAATTTTAAACTCCAAAATATTGAAACAAGTTTTTGAGACTATCGGTCATGTTCTATTCCATCTTATCAATACCTCTCTTGAAGCTGGTCATATACCTGAAAGACTGAAAAGTAGTATTATTGTACCGATACCTAAGATTCCTCATACTATTAAAGCGAATGCATTCAGACCAATCAACACTTTACCTCCGATTGAGAAGGTACCTGAAACAGCGGTATATGATCAACTGATTGAATATGTTGAAAAAAACGATATTTTAATAAATAACCAATCGGGATTCCGTAGAAGGCACTCGTGCGAATCATCAGTACAACTTTCCCTAAATAAATTCAAAACCGAACTGGATCATAATAAGTTTGTTGTGGCTGTGTTCCTTGATCTCAGAAGAGCATTTGAGACCATTGATAGGTCTATACTACTAGCCAAATTGAATAGATATGGAATAGAGGGGAAAGTGTTCAACTGGTTATCTAATTACTTGACCAATAGAAAACAACGTGTTAGAGTGAATGATATATACTCCTGTGAAATTGCAAATGATGTTGGAGTTCCCCAGGGTAGTGTTCTGGGTCCCCTTCTATTCATACTCTATTTAAATGACATGCCATTGTTTGTTGATTCTGAATTTCTGAACTTTTTTGCGGATGATACCCTATTGGCATGCAGTCATAAGAACTTAGAAATGGCAATAGAAAGAATGAATACCACATTAGCAAGTGTCAACAAATATTTGAAAATGAATAAACTCAAGCTGAATGTATTGAAAACAAAAGCAATGATAATCACTACCAAATATAAATACAGCCTAATAGACCTAAAAAATATTAATCTCAACATTGATGATGAAAAAATTGAAATAGTGAACACAACTAAATATCTGGGATTCCAAATAGATAATACTTTATCATTTGATAATCATTTTGATTATATTCATAAAAAAATTTCAAAGAAATTATTCTTTTTTTCTAGAATTGCCAATAATCTGTCAACTGAGTCAAGAATCACAGTTTGTAAGACAATTGTTCAGCCACACTTCGACTACTGTTCCTCTATCCTATATCTCTTCAATCTGAATAAATTGTCTCAACTCCAAAAACTTCAGAATCGTGGTATGAGGATCATTTTGAAGTGCGGTAGGGATACTCCTATTAAGATTATGCTTAATGTTTTAAATTGCCAATCTATTTCCCAAAGACTGTTTTATTTCATCATGATATTCGTATACAAAATACTGAACAATTTAGGGCCATGCTATTTCAAACAGTACATTGTCTTCAATCATGACCTTCACCACCACTTCACTCGAAATAATAATAATTTATATATTAATAGAGCAAATCACAAAAACACCATGAACTCTTTGATTTTCAAAGGTTTCGATCAGTTCAATAAATTACCAAATCCAATTAAAAGTAGCCCATCTCTGAACATTTTCAAAAATGAACTGAAGAAATTTGTTTCAAACGCACAAATATGATATATATTATTTAAACGGACTTTTTAATGTTTGTTATATATTTTATTGTATATTTTTTCAATATGTACCATATATCTCTTGCTTTAACTTTTTTTTAGCTGATTTGTATATTAGGATATCCTATTTAAAATAAAGAGCTATCTATCTATCTACTCAGGCAGCAAGGCAGCAATCATGGCGATAGGATCAAATAAGATCACATCCAAATTGGTGTTCGAGTGTAGAAACGCCATAGAAAGTTTGTTAAAAACAAGGAAAGTCAGCCTTATATGAGTACCAGGACACGCAGGTGTTCCTGGGAACGAAGAGGCAGACAGAGTAGCCAAGATAGGATCGGGAAAGACTCCAGTCGGACCGGTACCAATCGTGGGAATACCCAATAGCATGGCCATCTCAAACATGGTGAGACTGCTGCAAAAGCAGTTCTTCGAAACATGGCAAGAGGCGCCATGCATGAGGCAATCGATACTCCGAATAAAGGGGCCTTCGAAGAAATTGCAAAAGAGATCCTGTCACTCAGCAGACGGGATATCAGGACTGTGACAGATGATGCCATATGCAGACGGTGCCTGGAAGATGACGAGACATCGTCACACATCCTTACTGAGTGCCCCGCTTTGGTGCACCAGAGGGAGATCAACCTGGGGAGCAAAGTTATGAACCCAGAAGACGTCAAAGAGATTCAGCTTAGGAATCTGCTGAGTTTTGTCAGAGAAATCGGCATGCCCAGCTGATTCTCAGATCACGTGGCCCAATACTTTTCATAGTATATCTAAATGATGTGTGCGATGTACTGACACCATACTCACTGTAAAATGGTAAACTATGCTGATGATACGAATAGGGGATCCTCAGCTAATAGAAAACTACAGGCCCATCAATCTGCTACCAGGCTTCTCAAAATTATTTGAGTTAGCGATGTGCTCTAGACTGACTTACTTTTTGAATGTTACAAATTTCTTTACAAATACCCAGCATGCATATTTGAAGGGTAGGTCGACCCAAACCGCCATTTTCCAGTTCACCAAAAGTATTTTAGATTTAATTGAGAATAACAACCTAGCACTAGCCATTTTCCTAGATTTATCGAAGGCATATGACTCGTTGAATCAAGAGTATCTGTTGGAAAAACTTGAAACTTATGGAATCCGAGGAAAAGCACACAACTGGTTTCGATCGTACCTATCGTCAAGAGCCCAAAGGGTAACAATCACAAAGGGTGGGGTTTCAAAAATATCAGATTTATTGATTAACACAACAGGAATTGCACAGGGGAGTGTAATAGGGCCGATTTTATTCATAATTTACTTGAACGATTTATGCACCATTGCCCAGAACGTAGAGGAAACTATAGTAAATTACGCAGATGACACAAATTTAATAATTGGTGCTGAAGAAAGCGATGACCTTATAAGCCAGGGAGATGTTTTTTTCTCAAGAGCGAAGAATTGGTTCGATAAAAATAAATTACTGTTGAATGCAAATAAAACAAATTTGATGATTTTTAGTACCGACAGGTGTAGAAAAGAGAAACCGTTGAGTATAAGCTGGCAGGGCGATGAAACAAAAATCAATGAACACACAAAATTTTTAGGAGTATATATAGATAATTTCCTAAAATGGAATAGGCAGACCGATTCCGTTTATCAAAAACTGAACAAGGTCATTTATGCAATCAGAATGACATCAAAATACATGAATGAAAAAACTGTAAAAATTCTGTACCATGCAAATTTTGAGTCAGTGTTGAGATACGGAATTATGTTCTGGGGAACAGAACCTAATCTACAAAAAATATTCATTGCACAAAAAGAGTTTTGAGAACTATCTATAAAATGCCCTTCAGACAATCCTGTAGAGGTTTATTCAAAGAAAACAAATTTTAACTAGTCTCTGACTATATTTATTCGAATGTCTAACATTTTTACATAAGCACAAGGAGGTTTTCAAGAAAATACATGAATCCCAACTATAATAACGAACACTTAATATTAACTTCCTATACACAGACTAACACTCACAGAAAAAAATCCCTCATATATGTGCATCAGAATATTTAATAAATTACCGAACAGTCTTAAGTCTATCACGACACATAGTATCTTCGAGAATAAAGTGAAACAACTTCTGTTGAATCTGGAACCATATGATTTGAAAGAATATTTTGAAACAAATCACTAAAATTATTGTTTTTTTATTTGACGTCTTTTCTTTCAATGTTTGTATGTACCATACATATACATATATTGTGTTGTATATAGAAATGTTTACATGAAATAAAGAATATTATTATTATTATTATTATTATTATTCTGATTGAAGGACGAACGGTTGAACGTATATTAGACAACTCCAACTTGATGTTTAATAAGATAAACAACTGGTTTTCCGAAAATAAACAGGTTGTATATGAAGAAAAGACTAATGTAGTTATGTTTACAACTGGACATGCGAGCCAGGCAGTGCCTAGTAACTTTCAGTTAAACAACAAAAACTTAGAAATAGCACCTAGTACCAAATTCTTAGGAATCCATGTCGACCGATATCTAAATTGGAGTGTACATATAAATGAGCTAGTCGGTAAATTATGTAAAACATGTTATGCATTAAAAAAAAAATACATTTATTGTCTAAACAGGATAAATCCCAATTACAAGACAGATTAATATTACAAGTTGAGGAAGGCAAATACCGGATAATTAGTATAAATATAAATACAAGATAGTTCGGAAGTTACAGTTGGAGAATACATATTCAGATAAATACAGGTAATACAGAGGGATGCAAATGTAGTATTAAGAACAGGTTGATTGTTTTAAATACAGTTTTTGTTTAACTTTGTTTTTGAAAGAACCTATAGGTTCATTAAGAATATCGATTCCAGAACAGATTTCATTAGCAATTTTACTTACTTAAGAATACTATCAAAGCATTTGAGTTTTAATATACTTAAAGTTGTGTATCATGCAAACTTTGAAGCTATTTTTAGGTATGGTATATTGTTCTATGGCGGAAGTACTTCATTACATCACCTATTTATTATTCAGAAAAGGGTTGTCAGAATTATGTTTAAACTAAATTATAGAGAATCATGTAGGACTAAGTTTCGTTCAGCTAATATATTAACAATTGTTGCTGTGTATATTCAAGAGTGTCTTTTGTTTCTCACTAAGAATAGGCACCTTTTTTCTGATTATAAATCCCATATTAGCTATAAGACCAGAAATATAAATTATAATTATCCTGTACATAGGTTGACCGTAACCGAAAAAAATTCTTTGTATAATTCCATCAAATTTTTCAATAAGCTACCAGAAAGAATAAAATCACTTTTTTCTCCAAATGGTTTTAAAAAAGAAATTTGGAAACTCCTAATAAACCTGGAGCCTTACTCCATAAGGGATTACTTAGAAGCACACCTAGAATAGATTTTGAAGTCTGTTTGTTTTTGTGTACCTACATACTGTTTATATATGTTTTGTGATGGTCTTAGTGACCTTCAATGTGTTTTTTAACGCCCGTTTGTTTCTACCACCTTTTACAGGTGTAACTTCTTGTACTTGGTTGTTTTTTCAAATAAAGATTATTATTATTACAATGGGCCCAAGTAGAGAGGCCTATGTGGACGGAGTTCTCTGGAACCATCCCACCATGTGCATAGAAAAAGATTATTTTCAGTTCATCTTTTATCATAGTTACAACAATTATGGTCATAAGTTTTATCTTCTGGATACTTTTACCACACGCTAACACCTCTGTTAGTTGAAATTCAATATAACTTTTTGCGTGAAATCTTTTTTCAGATCGATCGTGGTACTGATCCCATGGAGCCAAATCCTTGGTTCAACAATAGCGGCACACAAACTCCTTCAGAACCCAAGCCTAGTACTAGTGGTACTTCACAGGGCCCGGGAACTAGTGGTACTTCACTGGGTTCGGGAACTAGTAGTAGTTCTCCAAGGCCGGGGACCAGTAGTAGTTCTCCAAGACCTGGGACCAGTAGTACTTCTCCAAGGCCGGGCACCAGTAGTGCATCTCCAAGACCGGGGACTGGCGGTACTGTCAACAATTCTAATTCCTCGGACAGTATAGCTTTGGAAATATGTGGGCCTTCAGTTTCCAGGGACGTAGGTCCTAGTACGTCTGGCGGTTCTCATATTGGAAACTCGGGTGGAACTGATAGCAGTAACGGGCCGGATATAGGAGGTAGGAAACTTGGCTATAGTTTTGACATTAAATTTTATTTTTATTTACAGCTCATAGCTTTTTAAAACATGTAAGTTGTTTATTGTTTCAAATTCGCTCTTTTAGTGGAATGAATATTTTAAAGAAGTTGAGTATTAAGGGCCATTCATTAATTACCCCTCCTACCCCCTTGTAAGAGCACATAAGATTTCTCGGACTCCCTCCCCCCCTTCTCAAGTAAGATTTGATCTGATTTTAGAAAAGGATCAATTGCACTAAAACTCATAATTTGACGTAAATATAAGCTCCAAAAAGTGTAAAAATAGACACATTAAAGATTTTGAAAACTTAATAAACTATAAACAATTTCAAAATAAAAATATGTATAAATGAAATTGTACATTAAAAAATAAAAAATAGATCTCGAGAGTTCTTTTCCCCAATGCTTAGCTCTCAAATATCCATCACTCTATGTTAGAAATTGCCCATTTCAACTTATAAACTATTACGTAAGAATGGCTTTTACCCTTTCCCCCCCTCCTCTCAAGATAAGGGCATGTAGAGATTTCCCGACATTCAACAATTTGGGGGAGAATTGAAATGGGGCTGTGGTTTTCTTACCTTGGTCGATTGACGAGAATGCTCCAGCTGGTTTATGCATTTTTGCAAAAAGGGGAAGGGTATAATCAGAATAGTAATGATAATGAAGTAAAAGGACGTGATTTATTATTGTAGTTTTAGCAATATCATGGCTATCTGGAATAATTTTAGATGAGGAAAAGTTAATGTTAGAAAAAAATTATTCATCAAAGTTCAACTATAAAATGTATATTCCCGAATATTTTAATATACATTCATAGTTTAATTTCGTTTTTAGAATCAACTTCGACTCCCAGCACTTCGTCACACTCTCCCCAAAAATCTGCACACAATTTGCTCACTCCCAGTCGCATATTCTCGGTGATCAAAAAGCCCGACACCCTCATAAGGGGCACCCAAACCTCAGAATCGAGGAAACATAAATCTGAAGACTGCGATGAACCCAAAGAGAAGAGATTGAAGAAAAACGATGAAATTGTGCCGAAGAATAGTGGAAATGAATCGGAAATTTGCCAACCTACCAGTTCTGCTGATAATGGAAAAGTTCCTACATCACGACGTATGGTGGTGATTGATGTCGCGAAACCTGGAGGATCGTCTGATCCAGACGGGTGAGTTTTTCACAAAATATGAAAAAATTTCGTTGAAGTTGTCTTTGCCAGGTCAATGCTGGTAGGAAATGTTTATACACTCTTATGGGGAATAAAAGTATTCAATTAACAATTTCATCATTAACATCGTCTCTTTTTCCAAATGCTACAGATAATCTTTGGGAATTTTTATTGAAAAAATCTGCAGGGCTGCAAAAAAGTTGTATAGTCCAATAAAAAAAAGGAAACGAAAATAACACAATACTTTATAACATCAATGAATTCTTCATAAATGCTTGTCCAACAAGGAAAGTGTGATAGTGTGAAAGTGCACAATCAAAAATACAGTCAAATAATTGCAAATTCCATTTTTTGCTTTGTATTATTGTAATAGTTGAAAGCACATATAGGAGTCTTCTTGCATTAGTTATGACTTGTACTATACAAATTGTAATTTGTCTCTGGTATTAAAATAAATTCTATTCTATTCTATCAAACATTCTCATTTTACAAAGATACAGAAATTATCAAATATCAATCAAATATTTTGTAAGACTTATTAATGATAGATAAAAGAAAAAAACAAAGAATCATAGAATTCAACAACAAAGCAAAAAGTCGAATCCGATATAAAAGAGTGGTACCATAAGGCTCAATTTTAGATCCACTGATATCAAGTATGAAGTAGAAATTTTTCTTTTCTGAACAAAATATTGATATTTTTTCACTGCCGATTCAAAATCTTGCCGCCCAAGAATATCTATTTTATATTTGCGGCAAGCTTTTGAATCTGCTACTCACAGAATAACCTAGGTCAAACAATTAAAGAAATTATTTTTTCTTTTATAGTGCATTTGTATGAATTATTTTTTAATCATTTTCAAAAAAACCCGCATACCAATTTTGAATGGAATCGGACCATAATAACAAAACACGCCGCCATCTTGAATTTATAATTTTGACAGAATATCATGATGTCTGACCCCAAAAACCACCACACACCAATTTTGAATGGAATCGGGCTATAATCACATAAATCGTCGCCATCTTGAATTCGTGTTTTTTTGACAAAAATCATGATCTCCGATTCCAATAAAATTTGGTACGTTGGGGTTATACCAATTTTTATTGGAATTGGGATATAACAACAAAACCCGTCGCCATATTGGAGCCGCCATCTTGAATGTAGGAATTTTGACAAAACATCATATTCCGACCCCAAAAACCCCCACACACCAATTTTGATGGAATCGGGCTATACTCACAAAACTCGTCGCCATATTGGAGCCATCATCTTGAATTTATGAATTTTGACAAAAAATTCGTGATCTCTGTCCCCGAAAACCCCCCACATACCAATTTTGAATAGAATCGAACCATAATCACAAAACTCGTCTGCCATATTGGAGCCGCCATAATTCCATAATGTATTGTCACTGGAATTACGAACACCAGCCAAATTTCACGTTAATCGGACAACTATAAGTGGGTCAAAATTCACATGCAAGATTTATACTAAACACATACACAAATGTGAAGTTAAATAATAAAAGCTTGTAAACATAATATTCTCCTGCCAAAAATAGAGTAGAGTAGAGTAATTTATTTGACCACTTCATATACAAAATACATTTATGGCAAGTCATATATACTATAGGTACTATGTCAAACACTTAAAATGAGCAAGTCTCTAGATAAAAGTAATCAATTTTATAAATAAAACTGGCATAACAAAATTTCTTGAAATGATTACAGTGTCACATGATTGGGAATAAAATAAAATATGAATATAAAAAAGTCAACAAACATGAGAACAGGCTTTATCACAGCTTTACAACATGAATCATTTTTCAAGAACTATGAATTGACCAGCTACAGCAGCATATTCTTCGATTGTGTAGAAACAGTGGTTGAGAAGATATCTCTTGATATTATTTTTGAAATTTCTGAAATCCAAAGATTTAACTGAAAGATGGAGACAGTTGTATAAATAATCATGATTGTGGGTTTGTTTCGGAAACATCTCAATATTCTGGTGAATCTCCAACAACACAACATAAATATATAATGTAGGAAGTGGCATGATTTCAAATTGAATAAAAAGAGGACGACAATGTTCCCTATATCCTACGTTTGCCATGATTCTCATGGCTTTTTTTCTGACATCTGAAAATTGTGATTGAGTTTGTGGAATGCCCCCAAATCAAAACTCCATATGAAATAACTGTGTCATCAAACCTACAGCATTCCTCAACTGTCTAAGAACAAATATAACACTAGACAGCTTACGAGTAGTCGCTTCAATATGGCTGGACCAACTAAGTCTAGCATCAATAAGAATACCTAGAAAATTAACACTGTCTCCTAGAGTAACACTGGTGTTTGAGGATATCACAATATTCTGGGTTTTTTTCATCGTTCGGTTTCAGTTTATTTGCTGTGAACCAAGTGTTTGCTAAATTTTTATTTCTGTCCATCATTTGAGGTAAACTAGTATATGATTTGTCTGAGCATATGAGGGTTGTGTCGTCGGCAATTTTGTTGGTGAAATAAAGCTACATAAGTCATTCATATAAATGATGAATAATAATGGACCGAGGACAGAACCCTGAGGAACGCCATGACAAATTGGCTTTAAATCTGACTTGATATTTTCGTCACGACTTGGTAAGCAGCTTGAGTAGTGGATCTATTTTTACGAAACCCGTATTGGGATTTGCTAAAATGGAAGTGACTTTCGAAATAATAATACAACCGATTTTTTAGGATAATCAATCAATCAATCATGCTTTATTGTCAAAATGTAATAAACATAGAACATATAATATAAGACAATTTCTTCACATTGTCTGGTCATAAGAAAATGATTATATTGAACTGAACAAGCATAAATATATAAAATATAAATATAAAATAATTATAATTATAGGTTTGTAAAATAAGATATACATACAGTTATTACTCACAATTTTTGACTAGTTTGACGATGATACTTCAACTTACTGAATCTAGGAAGAATTCTTCCAGTGTATAATAGGCCTTCTCAACCAAAAGCTTATTTACTTCTTTTTTGAATTTATTGAGATCCCGAATCTCCCTTATTCTTAATGGCAGGTGGTTATAGATTTTTCTGCTTTGGTAGATGAGCGACTTCTGAGTAAGAGCAGATGAAGGTTTCAAAAGAGAAATCTGATTAGGGCGACGGGTACTATATGAGGGGGAGCAAACTAATATGTTCTGGTATTTTTTATGCAGAAGGCCGTTTCTATTATAAAAATTCAACCCAGAGTTAAAATTTTTTGTTTTAAAAATAGTGGACGACAAGAGTCCAGGTACTTGGCTTCACATATATATCTCATTGCCCGTTTCTGTAGCAAGAAGACCATGTTGAATCGGTTTTTTGAACACATACCCCAGAAGGAAATGCCATAACGAAGGTGTGACTCTATCAGTGAAAAATATACCTGTCTGGCATTTGTGATGCACAGCTCATTTGATACAATTCTGACTGCATAACAGCCTGAAGCTAGTTTCTTGCACAATTGACTAATATGACCTTCAAAAGCTAATTTGTCGTCGATATGTAGTCTTAAAAATTTAATGTCAGAGACATTGGGGATAACTTCATCAGCTAGATTGACATCATCATTTAGAGTACATTTGAATGATACAATGTTTGTTTTCCTGATGTTGAACGATAAAATCTCTATTATCTTTCCGATAATTGGAATAATGCTAATCGGGCGGTGGTTATCAGGTGAGGTTTCGCAGCCCTTTTTGTACAAGGGTATGACCCTGGATATTTTAAAAATATCAGGAAATATTCCAGTTGAAAACATTTGAATTATTATCGATGTTAAAAGCACTACGAGTATATCAGCCACCGATTTTATCATCTGACTATTCAAGTCATGTATATCACGAGAATTTGAGTTCTTCATCGAGTTTATTGCGGAATACACTTCTTGTGGACAGACTGGTTCCAAGAAGAAAGGCCCACAAGGTGAAGGAAACGTTTTGAAATGATTCAATTCGTCATTTGATGAAATAGGAAGATCTTTTATAGTTTTTTCAGCTATATTACAGAAAAAATAATTTCCGGAAATTTCAATTTGGGGAAGTTGACGTTTCACTGCATTTTCTCTATATTTATTAAAGTCCAGCAAGCTTTTGAAGTGTTTCCAGAGTTCAAAATAAATTTCTCATTTGCAATTTTTTTCTGTTTCTGCAAATTGAATTTGTATTCCTTTTTTAGTAATTTGTAGGCTTTAAAATACTGAGGGTTTTAGGATACTTCTGCTATGGTTTTTGCAGCCTCAACTCTATTTCTCATTTGTTTGAGGGAATCATTAAACCAATCTAGTTTCAATGAATTATCTCTTGGTGCAGAAAATGCTTTTGTATGAAATGAAGTTTGGATAGCAGTTTGAAAAATATCGAGGAGACATTCAGATAGGAGATTTACTTCGATGTTTTCATATTCAAAATAGCTCCAGTCTACTTTGAGCAATGAATCTCTAAAAACTTGGAGTCCCTTTTTGGTGATGCTTAACTGTTTCTTCAGAAGTATTTTCAGATATTCGATTAGTGATTGCGAATTGCCCTTTATGGTCTGAGAGACAGGGATCCAATATGCCTGTGTTAAAACATGTTGCAGTTTGGTTTGAGATTATATTATCTATACACGTAGATGATTTTGCAGTTACTCTCGTAAAATCTTTGATAGTAGCTTTCAAGTCATGAGAATCTAGTGAGCATTCCAGTTGAAAAAGTTTTGAAGAATTTGAAAAAAAATCTATATTAAAATCTCCAAGTATCAAAATTTTTTTGTTTTGCTTTGTGACTCGAGACAGTAAATTATCAAAATTTGTTAGAAAAACATTGAAGTCCCCAGTACATGACCTGTATAGGCTTATGATCAGAGTATTCAGAGATTGAACAAAAATTCCACAGAATTCTGAGTCAAATTCACCACTAAAATCGCTAAGATCTAAAATCTTTGGATTCAGCTTTTCTTTACAGTAGATAGCAACCCCACCATGTTTGCGATTTTTTCTACAAAAATCAGTAGCTAAAACATAAGAAGGAATATTCACAGTTCTCAAATTGTCATCAGTAAGCCAGTGTTCCGTAAAACATAAAACATCAAAATTAAAATCTTTTAAAAATATGTTCAGTTCATTAGTTTTATTTGCTAAACACTGTATATTCATATGAAATACACTAAAGATGTCTTCAGATAAAAAAATTACATGTACCTCTTGTTCCCTGGACTCACCAGCTATGCTTGTTCTTGTGGTGCCGTCCTCTTTTTCATAAAAAAACGTGATACAAGAACACCGCTTGGCCATATTTCACGTTGCGGCTCAAATCTAAATTTTAAAAAAAAAAAACTCGTTGTTGACTTATAAAAGATCCAAATTGTAAGAAATTGTTCTCCTCTTTCACACTTTTTATTTATGAGAACCAATCGAATCTACGAAATTCTGCAGTGACACCCCTTCTACGAGCAGTTCTCCTAGCACTTCAGGCTTCAGAGTCAGATCGGCACAAGACGAAGATGGGGGCCAACAAGTTCGTTCGCATCAAAATGATTCGGGGGAACATATTTCGGCCCGTGTATTTTTTTCACTTCCGAGCACTAGCAGAGGAACGGACTCGGTTGACTCTACGGAGCAGAGTAACGTGGACGAGCTTCTGTCGAGCATCAGGAGAACAGCAGAGGAGGAGGTTAGAAACAGAATCTTGCCGATTATTAGGTCGGTTCCAGCCAATGATCGGCCTGAATTGATAAGGTCAGTATTGAGTGTACATTATATTTTATTCGAAATTATGAACAGGATGTTCATAAAATCAGATGAGGAATAAAACAATAACTCTATTATTGTCGTGGATTTTTCAATTTTCAGAAAAATTCTTCTATTCAATTTTAATTGAGAATGTTTCCCCCTTCATCCAGCATATTTTACTACATATCTTCCATTCCATCTGATGAAGAAGCAGGGATTTTTAAATTTTTTGGTAATATTTTTTTACGTTTCTGTTTTTTACTTCTCTTGGGGATAACCCAACAGCAAATTTTCCGCATGTTGGTGTAAATCGCTCCTCATCACAATCTTAATTTTCTTCACTATATAAAAACATGCAGGAATCTTTCCAGATTATTCGAAAATAGCAGAGAGCATGTCCGCATGCGTTTTAGACAAATGTACCCAGTGTTTCTGCGCAAATCCAACCGGCGATTGCCCAATAACCCCATAGACACCACCTCGGAGAGCAGTTCATCAGAAGAGGAGGCTAATGCCAGACTGACGAGGCGTAATTCGGAGCCCACTTCGTCTAACGTTAACACTGCCACATCGCCCAGTACCGTGAGCAGTACCGGAGCTAGTACCAGGTACGAAGTTGTTTTTTTTTTTTATTAGTTAGCCATACATTTCTCTGATATCAAAGCATTGATTTGATTCAATGTAGGTAGAATGTTCTGTAAGTGGATCTAGTGCCTGTTTGGATAATCAACTTCGATTTATTTATATAATTTTTTTCAGCAATCCCAACATAGTGTCCAGTAGTAACAGCAGCACGGTGAGAAACTTCAATACAGAGTTGGAGCAGTTGGTAACTTCATTGTTAACAGAGATCGAGAGAAATGAGACTGATAATGCAGAATCTAGTGGAAATTCTAACGTGAACACTCAAACTACAGCAGCAGAAAATGTCCAAGGTAGGTCACCTAGTCGATCTTATAAAAATACCATTTAATCGTCATAAAGTTCCAGAAACGTCAGTACCAGTGCAACCCCACACCTGCAGATTACCCAAGCCGACGGTAACTTACTGCCGCCGGCCACCCTCATCTGGTACCCTCCCCGTCCCTTCCCTCCCAACAGAAACCACCCCTACTCCCAGCGCACCACCCCCGCCCACCACCAGCTCCCCTCTTTCGGGAAGCCTGCTGTTCCAGGAGTTCATCCAGGTGTTCCAGAACCGGATGCCGAACCCGGAGAGGATGAGGGACTCGCCTTTCGAACCGCCCGCCACTGTGGCGAATACCAATACGAGGACCACGAATTCCACCGTGTACACTTCGAGCGGCGGACCGGCGACAAGAAGGAGGTTCTTCTCGCACAGGATTTCGGCTTTTATGCCCACCAGGGTGAATTATACGAGGAATCCCAGTAGGTTGAGGAGGAGTTCGCATCATCTTTGGGGTAGGAGTAGGCTAAGTGAGTAGATAATATGAATCATATTTATTTTATGTGTTATTGAAATCTTTTGTTCTGTGTTATAGCATTTTTTATAAAAAAAATACTTCTTGTAACATATACAATAGGATATGATGGGTTTAGTCAAATATGACAGAAATTACTTTTCTGGTAATACCTTAGTGAACATCGGATTATATCTGATGGCATTGCTGAGAAATAGATCAATTATTTCCCCCACTAAACAATAAAATGAATAAATAGCAATTTTTCGAAAAATACAATTGATTAATATTCAGTTATTCATCAAAAAACATACAAATCAGTTTAATCAAAAGGACTGAAAACAAATGCAGACTAGTTGCAAGAGAAATAAAATATTAATAAAAAACTTTTTTAAAGACAAGCTTTTATTAAATGTGCTAAAAAGTAAAAAATAATTGCTTTGGATGTATCAAAATTACTTTATTGTCTGAAGAATGGTAACTCTTATTGACAAAGTGGTAGGTTAAAAAAGAACAAAATAATACTATAATAGTTGAAACATTTAAATTGCTCTACATACATTTAAATTAATTGCTCTACATATCACTAGTCTACATATCACTAGTCCGTCCAAGTCTTGAATACTCATCAGTGGTGTGGTCACCCAGCTATTCATGTGATACTAAACTGATTGAGTCAGTACATAAAAAGTTTCTGAGACAGTGCGCATTTAAAATGGGTATTGTCCGTGAGGACTTCCACATTGACTACGCATTCATTGAACAATCATTAGTCATCCAGTCTCTGGAAATTCGTAGAACTTTTTTTGATTTCTGTTTCTTATTCAAAATTGTCAATGGTCTGATCGACTGTAATTACATTCTGACAAAGTTGAGGTTCAACACACACTTTAGAACTCGAGATCGGAAATTGTTTTTAATTCAATTTTATCCTAACAACTACACCTATCATAGCCCCTTAGCAAGACTACCTCGGAATTTTAATGATATTCATGGTTCTATTGACCTATTTGATATTACGCTTACCCAATTCAAGAATGGATTGAGATCCGTATTAGAAATGCAAAATATATAATAATTTAAGGAAATTTATTTAAAATTTTTAGGAAATTCTATATAATATATTTAATGAAACTTAGACCTAGTTATATTTATCATGGTACTTATGTAAAAATGGTTTATCCGTATAAATAAATAAATAAATAAATAAATAAATACTTGAGCATGCAACGCCACATTGTCAGAACTATGGGAAACTACTAAATATATACATAAATACACTTACAATTCATAAACTACATTTTGGTGCAGGCCAATACACGTCAATTTCTCAAGTCAAGACAGGCAATAATATATAAAAAACATATACGTAGTATATAAAAAACATACAATATACACATATACACACACATATATATATGGAATCCTTCAAAAGCCGTGTAAAAAAGATCAAATTTGGTTGAACAGTCACAGATATCAAACAGCATAAGGCTTCCTTTTTCCATCTATTTTTCTCTCCTCTGTATCATATAGTATCTGCATTTTATTTTATTTTATTTATATCTGATTGTATTTATTCGTATGTATTGTATAGTTTCATATTCTTAGTCGTAAGTTAAATTTAGTAAATTCTATTCCAACTGTAAACTTTAAATGTAATGGTTTATCCGTAAATAAATAAATAAATAAATTTATAAAATACACAAAATTCTGGTAAAAATAATATAAAACAATTTACATAAGATAAAGTAAAATGAAAAAAATATATTTTTTTTTTTTTAATTTTAAAATGTTTGCGAATAGAATTCGTCCAGCGAGTAGAATGCTCTTTCTAGTAAAATATTTCTCACGGAAACTTTGAACTTTCTTTTATCTGTAATAGTTTTTATTTCATTAGGTAAGTGATTGAACATTTTCTTGCCGTTATATATAATGGAGTGTTTTATCTGTGTAGACCTTGGGAGTGGTAAAGTTATTAAGGGTTTTTTTAGTAAATCCTTTTACGTTCATATCTATTTCCCTTGATAATCGTCGCCAAATTGATGTTGTATATACGGATTTCAGTAAAGCGTTTGATACAGTATCCCACAATCAGCTATTGTTAAAATTGGGAGCTTTTGGTCTCTCGCCAAGATTCAGCATCTATTGAAATCCTACTTGAGCGATAGACAACTATTTGTTGAATATGAAGGTGTGAAATCTTCCAATTTCGTAGCTCACTCAGGAGTACCACAGGGATCGAACTTAGGGCCACTCCTATTCCTAATATTCATCGATGAAATATATACAGAAATCTCAGACACTACCGATTGCTTTCGTCTCCAGCACGATTTAAATCTCTTATCGGACTGGTGCTCGGCAAATAAGTTATATTTGAATGTTGATAAATGCAAAATTATGAGCTATTCCAGAAAAGTTTCTCCCGTTATATATGACTATAGAATCGGTGATGGTATCCTAAGACGAGTGAATGAATGCAAAGACTTAGGTGTTCTCTTTGATACCAAACTTACGTTTAATCAGCACATTGAAAAAAGAATAAACAATGCTAGAAGAACTCTGGGTTTTTTAATACGTAATTGTAAAGAATTTTCAAATCTCAGGGCTATTTCCTCTATCTACTATTGTTTAGTTCGCAGCAAACTTGAATATTGTAATGTAGTGTGGAACCCTAGCCACGTCAAATACATATCAGCCATTGAATCAGTTCAAAAGAAATTTCTTAAATTCCTATTCTACAAGAAACACCACACTTATCCCATTTATCACTACGAATATGATTTACTATTGGAAGAATTCAATTTTGTTAGCCTGAGAAAACGTAGAAAAATAGCAAATATCATATTTGTATACAAACTGATAAATAACCAAGTTGACTCAACATCTCTATTAAATTTCAATACTCCACGTATTTCGTCAAGGTCACACTTGTCTTTTCGAATCGACATGCCAAATTCACAGCATCACTACAATAGTCCAATCTCAACTATGTGTAGAAGCCTCAACAATGTACCCTCTGTAGACATCTTCTTTTCTAACTTGAATGAATTTAGAAAGCAACTGTATAGACTCATTCCAAATTAGCTTCGCCATATATACACTTTTAATTTTTTACTTGTATCTCCTTCGTGCATCTGTACTTTATTCTAAGTTATCACCTTTTCTATTTAATCTAACCTTCACTCTCTTGAATGACCTATAGCTAGGCATCTTTTTGTTATGATTTTGTTATTATTTGTTACCATTGATTATCATTTACTCCTGATTTACTATTCACTTCAAATTGTTATGTATTATGTCTAAAATAAAAATAAAATAAATAAATAAAATAAGAGTTCCTGAATTTGGCTTTGCACATGTATCTTAATGCCCTTTTCTGTAATACAAAAATCGTGTCGAATAAAAATCCACTGTATGATGTAGGTTATTCCGTGAGTTATAGATTCAAGAGCTTGTCCCGCAAAGTTTTCAGTTCGAATACAAAAGCGCGAGCTTTTGAATCTATAACTCACGGAATTATCTGCATCACACATCCAAAGCAATTATTTTTAACTTTTTAGCGCATTTCAATAGAAGCTTGTCTTTAAAAAGACGCCATCTTGGATTTGGAGTTTTTTCATTGTGTACTGTATTCTACTAGTCAAGCCCTTTTATTTGATATCCATATTGAGGGGGTTGTATTGACTGTCTAAACTCTAGGATCTGCCATTTTGTTTCGGACACCATCTTGGATGGTAAATTGTTTCATGGTGTACTTTATTCTACTAGTCAAGCCCTTTCATTTGATATCCATAGGCACAAATGATGCCATCTTTGCCTTCCTTGAACATGTTTACACTCATCTCAATAATGGGGAAGCCGTAGCCGCAGTGTTCTGCGACTTCTCCAAGGCCTTTGATTGTGTAAATCATGAACTTCTCCTGCAAAAATTGCACTGCTGTGGTTTTAAAGGAGTGAGTAATGACTGGTTTAGGTCCTACTTGAGCGATAGAAAACAATTAGTAAGTTCAAATGGAAAACTGTCACACACCAAAGATATCATATGGGGTGTGCCAGAAGGATCAGTCCTGGACCCAATCCTTTTTTTGATATACTTAAATGACTTAGTTACTCTCTCGATTAAAGGGAAGTTTACAATCTTTGCTGACGACACCACGCTTCTTTGGCATGGAAAAAACTCTTTAGATATGAAAGAAACTATTACTAAGGATCTGGAGGTTGTGAAACAATGGTGTGACGCAAACTTCTTGTGCTTCAATATCAAAAAAACAAATTTACTCACCTTCGCTTCTGAAATTGAAAATTTACAATTGAACGGAGATATCATGGAAAATAAAAACCAAACGAAATTCTTAGGAATCTATATTGATAATAAACTAAAATTTGACCATCACATTTCGGTATTAACAAAAAAATTAGCATCAGGATACTATGCACTCCGAATTATATCGAATGAACTAAGCTTATCTACAACAAAAATGGTTTATCATTCGCTGATAGAGTCTCACTTGAGATATGGTGTTGCATTCGGGGGATATTGCAGTCAACAACTCTTTCACTCAGTTTTCGTTTTACAAAAGCGAGCAATTAGACTTCTATGTAAGGTGGGTGTACGTGAGTCATGTAAACCATTGTTCGTGAGAGAAAAAATTCTCACAGTTACTTGTATTTTCATTTTGGAATCTGTTTGTCTGATTCACAAAAAATACATTACATTGAAAACACCGATACAAGCAAATTACTCAACCAGACAAGCAGCTGAGTATAAAGTACCGCTCCCCATTCCAAAATCAAGTCTGACTAAGGATTCTTTAATTTATGAAAGTAAAAAGCTATACAACCACATACCCTACGAAATTAGAAAAGAAAGAAATGATAAAAAGTTCAGATACCTTGTTAAAGAAGCCCTTGTAACAAAAGCTCATTACAATCTCGAGGAATACTACAATGAAGCTCTTTTGTGATTATTATTTTAATATACCTTTATTATTTTAATATACCTTTATAATATACCCTCCCATATATGTATTATCTAAACTGTAATTTTATTTTTATATTTTATCGTAACGACATGTGATCCTACTTTTAAATTATGTCTCTGTGTATATTTTTCTTTTTTTTTTAGGCTTTCTGTCACTTGTGTCTGTATTTTTTAAAGTGTTATATTTTTTAAAGTGTTATACAATTAGATTTTAAGAAGCTTTGTCAATAAGAAGGTTTTTTTCTTGGACAATAAAGTATATTTCTCTCTCTCTCTCTCTCATATTGAGGGGGTTGTAAAAAAATATGTAATCCGTTATTTTGTGGCCAATTTACAATGATACTGAATACACATAATTCTATTGTCATTAGAACCAAATTTCAGATCAATCGGTCAACAGGAAGGGGGTAAAATTTCAATTACTAGATTTGACCCACACAAGACACAAAGAAGGCAAGCTAAATAGAACCGTTTAATAAAAAAAAAACTATCTCCTTCAGTTTTATTGACCTTGTGTTTGAGATTATTAATGTCAAGAATCAGATATATTACTTAAAGTATTATTAATTTTTTCAACTGCTCTAACTAGATCAGCGCACATAATTTGAGTACACGGAGTTTCTGAAGAAAACAACAACTTTTGTGTCTAGTACAGTGCAACTATTATATTATTCCAATAGAAGAGATATGTCAGTAGTCTCATATCCTCTTTTAAAGTCAATAAACAATGCCACTATGTACGTAATTCTATCAACAGTAGACAAAGTCATTGGCATTGATAGTCAATTGAATATTTATCAAGTTCAATTTATTGACATATTCGGTTATAAGCAGCTGATTCTAGCTGGGCACAGTATAATAATAATAATAATAATCATTTATTGCCCAACAGGTAAAACCCAATTACAGGACATAATTAAATACATCAGTACTGTTAAGTAGTAGATAATTAACAAGTAATATTAAGTTCAAATGTGACATGTGATACAATATTAATATATAAAAAAAGAAGAAAAAAAGAAAAAGTGTAAATTACACTAGTGAGACGAAAAATCACTAAACTAATATAAACTAATTAATGGTAATGAACGGTAATAAACGGTAAAAGTGATGCTACGTAATTTCTTGCGGTAAAAAAAAAACAACAAAAACAGATTAACTATAGTCAATTCCATATTTCCATTGTTACTTTTTTCATATGCTTCACAGAACAAGTATTGATATCGCAAAAGCTGCATATGGAGTTGTAATTATCACACATATATTCAATTGGAGAATGCAAGATTAAATTTGTTCGCACTGTGGAGCAGTAAAATGTGAGATTCAGCCGTGAATGAGCCCTTGGTACCCTAAAGTTCAGTTCTGATAAAAGCAAACTGCAATCAATTAGGCCGTGTAGCAGTTTATGAAGAAAAGTTATTGACGCACATTTTCTCCTTTTTTCTAATGAAATGAATTGAAAGTGGTCAAGAAGGTTGTTATGGTCAGAGCCCCTAGCTGGATAGATACCACAATTTTTGAAGTACATGAATTTCAAGAACTTTCTTTGTACTTTTTCGATTGTGTACTCATGACAAACATAGTAGGGGTTCCAAATGACTGAGCAGTATTCAAGTTTGGATCTTACATATGAGAAGTATAATATTTTCAGGGTATTAACATTTGTGAAGTTCTGACAGTTTCTTATGATAAATCCTAACATTTTAGTGGCTTCGGAAGCTTTTTTATTCATGTGATTGGCAAAAGCCATTTTAGAGTCAAAGAATACACCTAGATCTTCAGTCTCATTACAACGGGTCAACAAACTACCTTTAATATTGTATGGATGTTCAGTATATGTGTGTTTTCTTGTATATGACATCGCTTTACATTTATCAAAAATTCAAATGCAGGTTATTAATTTCACACCAAGCCTGTACATTATCTATGTCTTCCTGAAGTTTTATGTATGAAAACTTATAGCTTGTATGAAAACTTATGGCTTAATTATTTTAAGTTGATGCGGAAACCAACTAGTTTGTTGAGATTTGCCAACAAAATTCAGTATTACGTGACTAATGATCCTGACAGAAAAATTTTTGTATTATTTTTATTCATAATTTAAACAAAATGTGAGAATAGTCAGATAGGATGATACTTCAGATTCCAGAGGGTATGGCAACTCTTCTTTTGGTCTAGACGAGCTAATCAACTACTCGGAACTGGAAAATTCCGAAGATGACCCACCTCCTCCTCCCCCACCGCCGGACGCTGACCACCCTGCAGACCCGACAAACCCCTCTGATACTGCCATCGGCGACATGTATTCAAACATGGTCCAGGAACTGGAATCCAGCCTCGAAAATGTCGTCAGGATGAGGGTAAGTTTTGTACAACAAACAGTAAAAATCACATTTTTTTCGAGATTCTCTTGTGATTTCTTCAACTGCAGAACCAACGATCATCTTCTGGCTTTTTGTTTTCACATTCGAATTAATTTTGCTTTCTACGCGTAGATGCACTGACAATAATGCCATTATAAACATTTATTGAACCATATTGCAGATGGGACACTCTGACGCCATTTTCTATCTTAAAATATTAGTATAATTACCGAAAAAAAAAACATTTTCAGGTGAGTACTAGACCTGGGGAGGCTTCTAATATGCTCAGTAGTTTTTCTGAGAGGTTAGAGAGCATTTTGAGCCAGTCTGATGTGATCTTGAGAAATCTCTCAAGTTCTATGGAGTTGCTGGGTTCAACGACGCCAACTAGGAGATATAACACTACAGAGGTAAACAAACATGCAAAATATTCAAATAGTTATAGTTTGGACTATAAGCTATATCGCATTATAAATAGAATCAAAAAAGTATTTAACTCGTTTTATAGAGTACAGAGCCGCCCACTTGGAATTACTTTGACCCTAATTTCTACATCCGTGACCAAAGAACCGAGGGCCTCCCATCTGATCTCAACGCTTCGGACACCATTAATCTGAGCGACATATTCAGTCCCCGACCTCCTTATAGTGCTGTAGCTTCGGATCACACGTACCCTAGAAACCCTGATAATGTGCACGTGCCTCCTCCTCCGGAATCCAGTACTCCTATGATGGCTACCATCCATCTCACCATTATGCACATCCAAAGACAAGCCAGGCTTTTGCGGCAACAGGTAAATTACAATGTGATGCTGTTTATTTATTTAGGAATACGGAATTGAGAAATCTCCCCATCAGAAAACAATTGACGAGCATCGAATTATATCAGATGGATAATTGTGCAAACTCCTACAAGGTTGACCTTCATCAGTAAAAAAAAACCATTTATTGGCCAAACAGTCGCTAGGGGCAATTAAAGGACACAGTATACAATTTTAGTATGAAAGTGTGAAATATGTTACATGTTAAAACTCTGTATGTAAACCTTCTTAAACATAAAAAAATGTCATACTATGAGCAACAAATAGATCTAAACAGAAACAACCCTAAACTAATGTGGAAAAGCTTGAAATCTCTAATAACTCCCCAAAATGACCTTTGTTATGATAAAATTATATTTACTCATGGTATTCAACCCCGGTACTGTACTGATAGCTTAGAGATTGCCCAAAATTTTAACAATTATTTTGTTACCAGTGTTCAACAAATTGCAAACAGTATTGACGATGAAGAATTGTGGTCGAGCCATAACTATCCCCCTATTAATCAGTCTCTTAGTGAATTCACACTAGTAAGTATGGGCCATCTCCATAGGATCATATTTTCATTAGACAACAAAATAAACAAACAGGAAATCCTTAACAGTAAACTTTTAAAAGAAACTTTTGATTGCTTTGGACATGTATTATAAAATTTTATTAATACATCTTTCGAAAAAGGGATATTCCCAGATCACTTCAAAATTAGCACCATTATTCCTATCCCTAAAGTTAAACAATTCCATAGATTCCTGTGAGTTTAGACCAATAAACACTTTGCCATCACTAGAAAAAGTTCTTGAAATAGCAGTCTATGAACAGATTGAAAATTATTTTAATAGCAATGATCTCTTTATTGGTGCCCAATCTGGCTTTCGGAAAAATCATTCGTGTGAAACATCTCTTCAGTACACCATATCAACATGGAAAAGGGCATTAGATCTTAGTAAATATACTGTAGCTATTTTTCTGGATTTACGCAGAGCTTTTGAAACGATAGATCGAAACATCCTTTTGGAAAAATTAAGATATTATGGTATATCTGGCAATGTGTTAAATTGGTTTAAAGTTACCTGAGCCATCGTTTCCAACAGACCCAGATAAACAACATTCTATCTGACAAAATTTTAAATGAAATAGGAGTTTCCCAAGGAAGCGTTTTGGGACCACTTCTATTCATCATATATTTAAATGACATTCACTACACACTAGGTTCGCATTCTTTAAATCTCTTTGCAGATGATACTTTGGTGTTTGACTCTGATGATAATCTTGATAATGCAGCTTCAAATATAAACAACTCTCTCAGTAATATTGAAAAATATCTAAAAGTTAATAAACTAAAACTTAATGTCAATAAAACAAAAGCAATGATCATAGCATCGGAATATAAGTTGAAAAATCTAACTAATTTGAATACAATCAATATCAGTGGTGAAAGTATCGAAATCGTATCCGAAATCAAATATCTCGGATTTATTATTGACAGTTCCTAAACAAACATGCGGAGTAATGTATTTAAAAAAAAAACAATTTTCAACCGAAATCTTGTTTAAAAACTATAATTTTCTTACATTGGAACAACTACATGTTAAATCAATAATCAGGTTTATGCTCAAAAGGCCTTACTATAAATTAGAATTGAAGCATCAATTAAACACGAGAAATGCATCTCAACAAAATGTACTACTTCCCTCTGTCAAGCACTTAGCCATGCAAAAGCACATACATTTTACTGGTCCAAAGGCTTTTAATGCCTTGCCGCTGCAATTGAAAACAAAAACATACAAAAGAAATAAGCTCAAGATTGATATGTGGATTAAAGAAAGCGGGTTTAAGTTTAATTTTCGCTGAATTTAATTTGATCAAGTATTGCTTTAATTTCCTTCTAATTCAGATTTAGACTTAGTATAACAATTTTTCAAATTTATAGTTAGCTTAAGGTAAGCACAATTTAAATATATAATGCTTGAGAGATTTTTGTACATACTGGAGAATATCTCTCAAAGTACGTCATCATTTTCAATATACCTAGATATAGATAATATATTCATTAAGTAAGGAGTTACTGCACACACAGTTTGTTATATTCTATCGTGCAGCTCATTGGATATAGAACATAATGTAACATAATAATGTAATGTTTGGTGTTCTATATTATTAAATATTATTATTATCAAAAAAATATCAAAAAAGCTCTTTTTATTTTCTAGAGTTTCTAACTGTTTGAGCACTTATGCTAAAATAACGACTTACAACTGCATTATTAAACCACATTTTGATTACTGTGCTTCTATACTATTTCTACTCAATGAAAATAAACTGTCAAATGCAAAAACTCCAAAATCGCGGAATGCGTATGATTCTAAAATGCAGTCGCTATACTTCAATTTCTTTTGCTAAATTCTCTAATTAAAAAAAAGGTTTTTTTAAAATTTTTTATTTTTAAGATTGTCAAGCGCTTGCAACCAGCGTATTTTAATGATTATGTGATTTTAAATAGAGATATTCATCATCATAACACCAGAAACGGTAACAACTTCCATATTAGTAGAACAAATTCGAGAAGATGCATGAATAACCTATTTTTTAAAGGCTTAAATGAATTCAACAAACTCCCAATACATCTGAAAAATTCCAATAATGTTGTTAATTTTAAGAAGAGTCTAGTGGCATTTTTAGATGATTTGTAATGTAATACTTTTAATGTTCTTTATATTTTAATGTTATTTATATTTTATTACTTCAATAGTTATAATATTATCCTTATAAAATTATGTATATCTTTAATGATTATTTTGAAAATTATGTATATCTTTAATGATTATTCTGCATGTTCGTAAATTAGATTTTTATCTATTTCAAATAAACTACTACTACTATTACAATAATAATAATAGTAATACATAGTAATACATTCATGGAACATTCCCCGAGAAAAGACAAGAAATGAAAGAGGAAAACAAAAAGTAAAGGGTAAGACTACGAAGACAATTGTCTGCATGGATCAGATGTAATCCAATATTCGTCAAGGAAATTTTATTGTTTTCGGTTGGATAATTCAACCTAACACAACTATTTCTTGAACTAAAACATTTTTTTTTTTCATTCTATGAGTTTACTCGCTACGAAGTATTACAATGATTACATTTGCCCAAAAAATCTAAATTCAGAGTTTGGTCCACCCAACTCATAGCAGTCTTTTATTCGAAATCCATTATTTTGTAACTTTTGCTTTCTCAAAGCTTCAATTATGGCTCTTGGTCTAGGTGGAAAATATCGAACAGATCGACCGAGCCATGTTGGAAGTGGAACAGCTCCAATTGGTCCGCCGTTTAATAATAGAGCTCGTCAGACATGTACGTACCTTGGGTGGCGAAAATAGCCGTAGCACCGGAGGCATGTCGAGTGTACGTCAGATGATGGCCGGCACGAGAATAAGCGATTCCAGTCCCTATGATTCTCCTGCCGAAGAAGTCCCGCCCTCTGTTGGTACCTCAGCGTCCACCTCAGCCACGCCTCCTCCTCCATCAAGTTCCAATACTTCTACCACCGAGGGTCAGACGACAAGCGGCAGCGGCACTTTAGGGGGACAGACGGGTACCAGACCCAGATCTAGTAGCAGGAAGACCTACCCTCCTTCGAGAATGTTTCGGTAATGACTCGTCGAGTTCAAAGTGGAAGAAAATATTACTGTTTTTTATAGGTTAGCGAGGCAGTGTCGCAGACCGTCCGTTTGGCATTTCTTTTCGAGGCGCTATTCCAACCAACGAAACACGAGGCAGAACTCACAGGCACGTTCTGCTCGAACTGCGCCCAACCAAGATCCGTCTGGTTCCAGGTAAATGAAATTCATTCGTTTCACTAGAGGGTGTTTTTTAACAAGTGGGAGTGGCTTTTTCGAGCAGGGGGACATGTAGACATTATGGGTAGGTGTGGCTTAATACCGAGGTGGGTGGAACTTATCAAAGAAGGGAGGGGGTAAGCTCATATGGAGTATTGCCTACTATTTTTACAAGCTTTATATTAGCTTCACTTGTATGTTTGTTTGTAACCGACTCCTTTGGGCGCGATTTTGACCCACTTCCAGTCGTCCGAATGATTTGAAATTTGGCAGGTGTACATCATTCCGGTGACAATGCATTAAGGAATTTTTGTGTGGAAAAAAAACAAGATGGCGGCTCCAAAATGGTGGACGAGTTTTGTGATTATGGTCCGATTCGCTTCAAAATTGGTGTCTGAGGGTTTTCGTGTTCGGAGATTATGATTGTTTTGTCAAAATTGAAAAATTCAAGATGGCGGCTCCAAAATGGTGGACGAGTTTTGTGATTATGGTCCGATTCTATTCAAAATTGGTTAGTGGGGGTTTTTGGAGTCGAATATTATGATTCTTTCGTGAAAATTGAAAAATTCAAGATGACGGCTCACTGTATATATTGACGTTTGAATGACTTCTAAAATCGAGATTTGACTATTAATACAGCTGTACACATTAATGATTTGGAAAATAATTACAGTTACTAATAGTAATCACGGAATTAATAGTAGATTAGAACAAATAATAGTTTAAATTTTTTTTAAACACGCTTTTATAAATAAACCAAACTAAAAAGTAGAAAATAAATAATAGTTTAAAAAAGCTAAAAAACACTTTTTATAAAAAACCGAACTAAAAAATAAATAAACAATAGTTTAAAAAAACTAAAAAACACGCTTTTATAGAAAACCAAACTAAAAAAATAGAAAATAAATTTGAATTGAGAATAGTGTAAAAAAAATTAATAAATATAAATTAATAATGTAAATGAGATTTTTTTTTATTTTATTTAAAAAAAGCGTAAGATTCAGATTAAGCACCCCACGCTTTTTTTTAAATAATTTTTTTTTCTTATTTACATTATTATTAATTTATATTTATTGAAATTTTTTACACTATTCTTAATTCAAATTTATTAATATGTATTTTTAATTTTTTTAGTTTGGTTTTCTATGAAAGCGTGTTTTTTCGTTTTTTTAACTATTATTTATTTATTTTTTAGTTCGGTTTTTTATAAAAAGCGTGTTTTTTAGTTTTTTAAACTATTATTTTTATTTTAGATCTTTTCCACACAGATATTCAAGGTATTTTTACCTCAAATCAAATGCAAAAAATGCAATAATATATCCAAATGCATTCTATATCGAAATGAGCAAAAAATTATCTGGTTATAATTTATCTAGCTCGAGTCACATCAATTCGGGAATGGTTGCAGCCTTATTAATTTTCATTTTTAGGTATCCGTCATTCTCAAGTTACGCCGTTATCGACACTGGCAGATTGTCTCTGATGACAAGGCGATTAGAGCAGCTTCTCACAGAACAGATGAGGGTGTTCACATCGCCGGAACCGCCGAGGCCAAACAATAGATCGATGGCTACGATCGATCTCGGAGAACACATTTTGGCCCTGAGACTGCACGGATGCGTCTTGAGGATGAACAGAGTCCTTGGGAACGGGATCGGTTCCACGACAATCGGTCAACTTCGGGCCGATCCCACTGCCGCCGTGACTCAAGACGGTGTAGCCAGATACGGCGCCCGACACCTGCTGAGTCTCATTATCGACAGTGTGAGTCGACACGTCGAAGAGATGGGCACCTCCAGCAACATCCAGAACAGTACTCGGATGCAGATACAAGGGGTTCTGGCGATGTCATTGTTGCTCACGGAACTTTTGTTGCTTGTGGTGGTCGATTCCATACCGCCGCCTACCGGTATTGATTCCAATCCTGAGCGGGTGTCCCTGACGTCGAGGGTTGATCAACTCTGTAGTTTGATGCTGCAGAACAGGTAACGTCTATAAGATTTACATTTCATTTGAATCCCTGTATGCAATTTGAAGTTATTGCAACATAGCAAAAATAAAAAATTCTTTTGTTCACTGCACCAAATGTGATAATCATACCAAAGTATTCCTGCGACGTTAATACTAGTATATTAAACGGTATCAAATCATGTAATTAGTTTTTTTTTCAGGCAGATATCATTCAATATTCTGCGTGGTATTTGCCAGGAAAGTAGTTGTTTTCTGCTTGTAGTCTACCACTTGTTTCAATTTATATCGAATTTTGTGACGAGACTTGAGTCCGTTTTTCTAATATTACACTTCACATGTTTGGTTTTCTTATTTAATACAATACAATACAATTTATTAACATCAATCAAGATTACACATCCAATATAAATATATAAAAAATGTATAAACATATCAGACTAGTCCAGGACCTTAAACTAAACTAAAAGACAAACTACAAAATAAAATACATATCAATTAAGTATAGATGAAGTATCTATGTGGAGATTTCAGAAATTCAAGAATTCCTCAGTGCTATAAAATGCATTTTCAATTAAGAACATTTTCAATTTGTTTCTGAAAGACATTTCTGTGGTGGCTTTTACAATGTTCATTATTTTATTATAATAATTAATTCCGTCGTGATTGGGTGAGTTCTGACCTACTGCTAGTCTTGAGTAAGGTTGGTGTAAATTTAATTCTGAACGTGTATTATACAAGTGTTTGTCTTTATTCTTCATGAACTTATGTTCTTATTTTTTATGTATAGTATCACTTGAAAAAGATAAAGGCTTGGCAAGGTATATATCATATATATAGTTTGGAAAAAATCTTTATATTATCAGGGAATATTTTCCATCACAGAAAATCAGATTTTCGGTCTTTTCATATTTACTGCAGCCGTTCATAATTTAAATTTGAATCTTCGGTTTGGTTCTGTAGGTTAGAGTTGAAGGAAATCTATTTTGTGTGCTTGTATCTAAAAACTATTGTTATACTCTTGCTTAGAGATCTAACACCTGAGAGTTTACCATAATTAAATCACAATTTTATTTATGATGGCTCAGAAATTTGAAGGAATAAGAGGAAACCTTTTGTTTACATTTATAACCTAACCTACTTATAAAATAGTATAGAAGTTGATGCGCTGCAGCGCCATCTAGTGGCGAGCCAACTTTCAAACAAGAATTAACTGTCAGTTCAACCACAACATTAGAGGTTATGTCAACTTGAAATATTCAGCAATCCCAAGTAATCACAATTATGTGTTTCCTTCACAGGCAGTGTACTTATTCACAACAGCTTACGAGAAGTCTCAGACTGATGAAATTGACTATGAGACATGCACATAGTGCCCTAGGACAGACTTACCACGCTAGAAGAAATGCGATGTTGCCAAGACAGTACACAGATAGAAGGCTATTGCTAGGTTCAATCAATGGTAAGAATACTAGTCTAGGAGGAATTGTGGTTGTGGTTTAATTGATATTACATGTTAATTTTGCACTGTTTGTGTTGAGTTGTGAAAAAACAGCAAAAATAGCTGTTGCCCTTTATTTCCTCAAAAAACTCTTATGGCGGAAATATTTAAGAATTGTACAAGCATTGATTTGGAAACGTCGCAGGAGGTGAATAACCAGACCTCCTTTTTAATACACATATCATCGACCAAAAAAGTGTCATGAGCCGAAATTAATGACCCATTGGACTGCCGTGTAACTGTGGTAATAACGAACTAGATTATAATGAGTAGTTCATAAATCATTTAAATATATGGGTAAGAGACATGCCGATAGAAAAACATTACTTGAATCATAAAGCTGAAAATTCCATATTAATAATAATAATAATGATGTTTATCTAAAAAAATGCTACAATTATTTGTATAAAAAACAATTACAACATGTAATAAAATATTTATCAATCAGATGTCTGAGGACAATCAACCGAAGAAGACAAACCCCCAACACCGCCAACCAAGAGACTCCCCCTCAGGAAGCTGCTGCTGATAATGTCACTCCAGCTTCGTCTACCGCTGGTGGTGACTGGTACTCCACAGTGTCCGATCTGATCAGTCAATATTCGACCTTGAACCGCGAAGACGACGTCGACAACCAACCTTCGACATCGGGCAGGGAGAGGGTGAATCGTCCTCCCCAAAACGACGTTTCCAGCAACAATGAAAACAGCGACGATGACGACACTGAACCCTATTCAGTTAGCAGCACCAGCAGTAACCTATATCGCACGAGTAACGTCAACTTGGCGCCGAGCAGTGAAAGCCCGAACGCGAGGCCCTGGAACGTTCCCTTGGTCCAAGTGAACGATGTTCCCATATCGGAACCGTCGCCGACGCCTTTCGCCCAGCGGCTCATATCGCAAAGGCAGCGCTTCGCAGAGCGGGTGTCGGAATTGAGGTCGAATCCTCAGATGGGGCTCTTCAGGCCGAGGTTCCTGCATCCGTTGTACGCGAGCGTGAATCCCTTCGACGCGGACCTGGACGATCCTCAGCGGGAACAGATCTATGATAGCGATATGATAACGACGGTCACGCCTAATCATCGGATTCAAGCGTGGGACGTTTCGGATTGGACCGTTCCCAACATCGGGAGTCGTAAGTATTTTTATATAACTATACTAAGTAAAAATGATATAGTGTAGATTAGTTTATATAATTGTTATGTTTGCAGCTACAAGGAATATTGTTGTGAGTGAATGCAAAATTCATAATGATGCCAGTGTGGATGTAGCCAAAGATGGGACTATTTTGGTGACTTTACTGCCCTCTGGAGGCTATTTGAATGTCACTAATAGGTTAGGTGAGTACATAAGTAATCAATTGTCTCCTTCATGAGTGATTTATACTCTAATATCACGATTAATTGGGGTCTAAAATATGTGTATGGAATTTCATCTAATCCCCCATAATTGGCACAAAGAACTTTCCTAGGGTCCGTAGTGCCGCTATTTAAAAAGTTCTATTCAATTCAGCATACTTCTAACTCTATTTGTATATAGAAATACAAAATTATGCCAACAACCTTAATTGGAAGTGTAAGACTACAATTTAAAAAAACCGAGCCTGTGACCTTTGGAAATTTGGAACGTCGCATTTGGCGCCCAACGTGGGCCATTTGTAATAAAAGAGGCCATTTGTAGTGAGGAAAGAGGATTACATAAGGTAGTATAGCTTATTTTCCTTGGTTAAAAAGTGTGAATTTTTTGTGTTGTGTGTGCTTGTACTTCACTTAGAAAAACGGCATATAAAATGCAGCAGAATAAATTGAACCAGGACGATCTCATCTACGAAGTGAAGGTCCACAGACTAGCAACCAGTACCTGCGATGAAATGCCTCCTGCCCTAGCTATGGCTATCAGATTCGAAAACAGCGGGGATAGTGTACAGTACCCAACTTAACAATTCAGCACTGTGGAAGAAAAACTGCGGAAATTGGTCCTATTGTGGAAGATTTCAGCGATACTACTGGTAATCATCATTTTCTGAAATATCAGTCTAAATTGTCCCACGTTCTCAACCGAGCCTGTGATCTTTGGTAATTTGTAAGGTAGCATTTGGCGCCCAACGTGAGGCCATTTGTAGTAAAAAAAAAGGCCATTTGTAGTAAAAAAGGGCATTTTTGAGTGAGTAAAGAGGATTACATAAAGTTGTATAGATTATTTTCCTTGCTTTAAAAATTTTTTGGGTTCTGTGTGCTTGGAAACATGACATATAAAATGCAGCTGAATAAATTGAACCAGGAGGATCTCATCTACCAAGTGAAGGTCTGAGGGATAGCAACCGGTACCTGCGATAAAATGCCTCCTGTCCTAGCTATGGCTATCAGACTCGAAAACAGCGGGGACATGTGTTCAGTATCCAACTTATTTATTCAGCACTGTGGAAGATAGGAAGGCTGTGGAAGACAAACTGCTCGAAATTGGTCCTATTGTGGAAGATTTTAGCGATACTACTGGTAGTCATCGTTTTCTGAAATATCAGTCTGAGTTGTCTCACGTTCTCAACCGAGCCGTTGATCTTTGAAAAGTCGCATTTGGCGCCCAACGTGGGGCCATTTTTAATAAAAGATGCCATTTGTAGTCAAAGAGGCAATTGTAGTAAAAAAATACCATTTTTATTGAGGAAAGAGGATTACATACGGTTTTATAGATTATTTTAATTGGTTAAAAAGTGTGAATTTTTTTGGTTGCGTGTGCTTAGAAAAATGGCATATACAATGCAGCTGAATAAATTGAACCAGGAAGATCTCATCTACGAAGTGAAGGTTCGAGGGATAGCAACCAGTACCTGCGATGAAATGCCTCCTGACTTAGCTATGGCTATCAGATTCTAACAGCGGGGACAGTGTACAGTACCTAACTTATCCGTTCAGCACTGTGGTAGATATAAAGGCTGTGGAAGACAAATTGCGCCAAATTGATCATATTGTGGAAGATTTGAGCGATACTACTGGTAGTCATCGTTTTCTGAAATATCAGTCTAAGTTGGCCCACGTTCTCACCCATATCGATCGCATCAGCAAAGAATGCCAAAAGCTTTGACTCTCTTGGATAGAATCCATCAGGAGCCAGAAGTTGGACTGAATACTGCTGAAGCTCCAGCGCAGCTTACTCTCTTTGAGAATAATTTTGCAAATTAATCCGGCACGTAGATCATCCAGTATTTCACAACCGCTCTAATAATGTAAAATCTATTTTACCAAATAAATGGGACATTAAGTTCTCCAGTGATAAAAAGGGTTTGTCATTGGGTGCGTTCCTCGAACGGGTCGAAGAACTTCGAATTGCGCGTCATGTTTCATCGGAAACTTTGCTCGAATCGGGTATAGATTTGTTCACTGGCAGGGTTCATCAATTTCATTTGGCATATAGGGATGAAGTTTCAACTTGGGATCAATTTGTTGTACTCCTTCGTCGTATAACTAGAAAATATTCGAGAAGATTCGTAAATGATCTCAGGGACCTGACAAGTCTATTGGGATCTATCTGGCAGTCATGGCTAGGTATTTCAATCGTTTGACTTGTCCAATCTCTGAGGTCACCAAGTTGAAATTTTCAATGCGTTGGATAGTTTCCTAGAAAATCGCGGTCATATATAACGGTTGAAAAGATAATTTCCTTCGAAGATGATCGAATTTTTTTGCAAATGTTTGAGAAAACCATCAAGATCAAAGGCCTTCTTGAGTGTTGACAAGTTCGTTCAAGTATTATTTTTGGAGTCACGTGAGTCGATTTATTTCTAGGAGGTATTTGGCGTCAGGTGCGAGATGAAAAAAATTGGTGTCAGGTGTGGGATAAAATCGTGTTTGGGGGATTAATTGTGGTAAAGTAAATTGTACCTGTGCCATGCTTCCACAAATGTATCTGGTCTTATTTTGTTTTTGTTTTTCAGGTGTTTACAGTTTGAGATGGGAAACGCTCGGCCAATGCCTTTACACAACCAGTTTCGAGCAGAATGCGGTTTCTGTGTCCCTCTCCCCTTTGAGTAGACACTTGGTTGTCGGTCTGGCTTCTCGGATCGTGCCCAGCGAACGTTGGATTATGGCACGAGTCTTCAAAATCGATCAAAAAGACGAGCCGGGCGACAGGTTACCAGTCATCAGAGAGCTGGAACAGAACCGAGACAGCAGGATAAATTGCATTCGTTGGCTTCCTGCTTCGGGCCAAGGACTCATCTACGCTACGAATACGGGACAATTGGTGGTGTTGTCGTAGGAAGTGGATTTTTTTCCTGAATCTATCGGGAGTTCAAGAAGTGAACTGGTATATAAAGTGATGTATCAAAATATTACTTTCAAGGTTTACTCACTATATGTCAAAGTCCCTATATCAAATTCTTTTTTTGGTCAATTAGATTGTGTTTGAGGTTAGGATCCTCAGTCTAAAATAGAATTTGAGGTTACTGATTGTTTGCAGGGCAAGATTTCAGACCATCAGGGTTTTTCCTGTCACATTTTCAATGTATTACACGGTTTTTCTTGAAGTGGACTCAAAAGAACCTTGCACATTCCTTATGGGGAATTCATACTGGTGAATTTGGTTGAAATTATGGTATTTTGTAGTTTATGTCTCTTTTAACGAAATGGGTCAGTAGGTTTGCCTTCCTTATCGAAAGATTTTCAACTACATACTAACTTGTCAAAAATGTCAAGAGCCACTTTCCAGTGAATTCATTAGTGTGGTCACCAAAGACTGGGAATCTTCCGAATTCAGATTAGTATTAGTCATTGTATTTCAGAAGGAAGAGTACTAATATCAAATTATTTTTTGTCCATTATATTGGGTTTGAGGCTAGTGTTGTTACGAAATTGGGGTTCGACTCTCATTAAAATACTCGACTTATTATCGTCCGTTCATTACACTTCACAATTACAACACGATCAATAAATCTTGCACGACCACTGTCTGACAGCAACTGACTCACTAACTATACTCCTGCTGATCAACCGAATAACTCATCAAGTTAATAACTCTCCATCGCTCGCGTGCGATGCACTTTTATAGTCGTCTGCACACGAGGCAGAAAAATCGAGAATTCCAATCTCCTCGGCAGAGCATGACCACTGGCAGTGGCAGCGTATTCGTAACAATATATTCGGTCGAAAATTAAAACGGAGGTTATGGATTGGAAAGTCCAGAATATCCACGATTTGCCTAGTTCTATTTGGAAAGAAAAAAGCCGCAAGTGGCATTTATTATCGAACTAATGAATTTAATTTCAATCTTTGTTGGATATGTGTCGACTACTACTATTTGGAAAATTTATATTCACTGAAATCGAAAATTTCAGACCCCTCTGGAAGGCATTTGGTGTCAGGTGTGAGATGAAAAAAATTGGTGTCAGGTGTGGGATAAAATCGTGTTTGGGGAATTTCGCCACCTGATTATTATCAAGTCGAATACGGATCGTATCGACCGATTTATTGATTGAGAAATGTCCGCTGAATATACACTGAAATCGGAACTTTCGGACACCCTCTGGGAGGCATTTGGTATCATGTTTTTATTGGTTATTATCAAGTCAAATTCTTCGGATCATATCAACTTTGATTGAGAAATGTCCGCTGAATATACACTGAATCGGAACTTTCGTACCCCCTCTGGGAGGCATTTGGTGTCAGGTGTGAGATAAATAAAATTGATGTCAGGTGTGGGATAAAATCGTGTTTTCTGAATTCCACCACCTGATTATTATCAAGTCAAATTCTTCGGATCATATCAACTTTGATTGAGAAATGTCCTCAGGTGTGGGATAAAATCGTGTTTACAGAATTTCGCCACCTGATTATTAACAAGTCAAATACTTCGGATCATATCAACTTTGAGCGAACTATTGATTGAGAAATGTCCGCTGAATATACTCTGAAATCGGAACTTTCGTACCCCCTCTGGGAGGCATTTGGTGCCAGGTGTGAGATGAATAAAATTGGTGTCAGGTGTGGGATAAAATCGTGTTTACAGAATTTCGCCACCTGATTATTAACAAGTCAAATACTTCGGATCATATCAACTTTGAATAAAATTGGTGTCAGGTGTGGGATAAAATCATGCCTAATTATTCATGCAATATGTGACAAACACGTTCTTTGAATTCATAGCCTCTGCTATCTCTCTCACTTTAATTTGACAGTTGTCTAGCACCATTTGGTGAACTTGAGCGATGTTATCGTCAGTGGTTGCAGTTTTTAGACATCCGAACGTTCATGGTCTCCTAAGTTGGTACGGCCACGTTTAAATTTCATGGTTGTAAATAATGGTCCCCGTACCTAGTGTCCACCTCGTCTTTGATTTGCATTGGCATATTGCCTTTCAAAAACAAATATTTAATGACAGCTTGATACTCACATCGACCCACTCACACGATTGTGAAACAATAACTCCACGTTCGAAATTGCTGCAATTTTGGTGAGTACCTTTCAAAAGATGCACAATAACATTTTCTAGCTATTGTTGACAAGTGCCTTCATGTTCAGGTCGGAAACTCTTCAGACTACCCTCGTAGACCAAAGTGATGAAATTATGGAATTTTGCCCTTTGCAGGGCATTCATATATCCGAGTTAGTATGGAGTTCTAAGTTCTCAGAGACTTTGAAAAGTCAGGAAATTTGGAATGGAAGTGAGGAAAAAGTAGGACAAATTTAGGGGTTTCTGCAAAATACAGAGGATTTGGTTGGCAGAAAAACAAAGTTGAAAATATTTTATGTCCAAATTCCTAGATTTTGTCAGGAAACCATGAAATTTCCTGGATTTCTCATGATTCCACTCAAATTCTCTGACTTTTCTAGGTTGCTATGAGCCAATAGGGATCAGTACCTTGATGGAAATATTAGAAAAGTGGGGAAATTTTAAATTTTTGCAGTTTCACCTAATTAGGTAGAGCCAATTTTGGAAATCTATGCACACTTTTGTTTATTCATGAACCAAAAAATATCGAAATTTCAACCAGTTTCATGTGAATCGATTTCGCAAAAGGTTTCTTGTTAGTTTTATGGAAAATTGAATTTTATCAATTAAGTACTAATTTTAATCGAGAATATCTAATATATTATTGATTATATGCTTCTATGAATATTATTATTTATGTTTGATCTTATGAAGTTTTCAAACAGGGTGTACCTTCCGAGAGACCATCGTAATTCTCCCAGTTTAGGGCGTGATCAGGTTTTTTCAATTTCAAATGTTTGACTTTTGGACGGAACGCCCTGTATTTGGTGATACTCTTCTCGTGATATATATTTTATTGATTTGATGTTGTAGCTATTCCGGTTATCATTGATTTCTTCTACAGTATGGCATCGCTGTCAAACAGTTGGTTTTTCACCTAGAAAATACATTATGTAATTATCAGAAAATAATTGGGAAATTAATTTTATTTTGTTGATTACAAAATTGCAGTGTGTTCGATTTAGTGTAAGATGCAATATGTTTTTATTATTGTGATTGTTGAATTTTGAATCCATAATTTTTTATGTTTTGACTGAAATTGTGCTATGTATAAATAGATATTCTTTTTTTTTCAGTTCAGTAGCTGTTTTAGTAATATATATTGAATTGTATATAATAAATGAATGGAGATTCAATAAGAACATGGTTTTATTTAATAAAATAATTAATAAAAAATATTTTTGAAGACAAGCTTTAGCAAGATTAACTTTTCCACCACCCTGGAGCTGCCATCTTCAATTTATGAATTTTGACAAAAAATCAATAATTTTCGACTAAATATCTCTGTCTCCAAAAACCATGAAATACGACATTTTGAATAGAAACGGTGCATAAGCCCAAAATTTGTCCACCATCTTGGAGCGCCTCTTAAATTTTTGAATTTTGACAATACATTCATAATTTCTGACCCCAAAAACCTCCATATACCAATTTTTAATCGAATCGGACCATAATCACAAAACTTGTCCGCCATCTTAAATTTATGAATTTTGACAAAAAAATTTGATCAATCAATCAATTTTGAATAGAATCGGACCAAAATCTCAAAGATCGTCCGCCATTTTGATTTTATGAATTTTGACAAAAAATTCATAATCTTCGACTCTGGAAACCCCCCATACAACGAGAATTAACGTTATCTGAATAGGAGGTACTAATAAGCTCTAGCCAATTAGAATCTTGTAGCATTAACGGGTCATAGTGACGTACATGGACATGAGTACAGGTGGCCCACGTAACATACAGAGTGGTCCAATATACATTGAAGAGCCGTAACTCTCAGATATCAGGGTGCGGAGTGTGCTAGTGAGAAGGCCGCCACTGTCCTCTGAATGTTGGCCTGACAATGTCATAATCGTCACTTTGGCTCAAAAATGATCTTTTCATTTCTATTAGTGTCACCACTGTCTTATGGGGAATAGACCACAGAACTATAACTCTATGTTATAGTTCTGTGGAATAGACTCTCCTCACATAACGTTTACTCTCTCTGCCCCCACATACCAATTTTGAATCGAATCCAAAAAACGTCCGCCATTTTGTTTCTTTCTCTAACAAAAATTCCATAATGCATTGCCCTGGGAACAATGAGCACCTGCTCAATTTCACGTTAATCGGACAACTAGAAGTGGGTCAACTTGTAAAAAGAATCACTTTGAGATGATTGATCTACAATGAATCAGTGAAAGCCATTTTCCATTGATCTGTTTGAAAGTATGAGCAGGTCCGGGTGTTCATAAAATCAGATGCGGAATCATCTACAACTGAAAGATGGTTTTTTTTGTACACGCTCCACAACCTATTTTGGATACTGAAAAGAGTCCGCAAAATGCCACTTTGCCGTTATGGCATTTCTGTTCTATCTATTTAGAAAGCTAAATACAAAAAAAAATTGCAACAGGTACGCAAATGGCTTTAGCATACATCTTCATATTCCGATTCGTCCGCTAAAGCCTCACTTTGCGTACTTGATACATAAACTACTATTATGAATGCCAATTTTTTTCATCACATTCAAAAACGTACTCCTAGCGCTTCTGATGAACTTACACACTTTAAACTTTTACCGCTAGTTGCTTCGATTTCTCAACTATAATTCCGTATGTCTGTTGTCCTAACATTTTTATTATTATAGTTTTTCAATTGTTACTGAATCATTACATTGAAAGTGAGTTTGAATTTATGTTTGGATTGTAAGAAATATTATTGTTTATCCATATTCCTGAAACAACCTCGATTGGCGCTAGTGTTATTCAAGTGAAGGTCAAATCGAGTTTGAATAGGGGAGCTCCACACATGTTGCCAACTTAAAAAAACCTTCAAAACTTCTGCCTCTCCAAGCGCAATTGTTCGACTTTGGTTGTATGGAAAACCGCAAACTTAATATAATTCAATTACTTTTGGTCATGAAGCGCTTATTTAATTCTTATATCAAATGTGTCATTCATAGAGATTTTGTGACTAAAAATGTTAACAGTTGGTAGCGAAAAAATAACAACAGAGTTTTTATAATATTCTTATTCTATGTCTACCGATGATGAAAAAAAATTGAAACCCCTACACTCAAGACTTCCATTCAACTAAGCAAAGAAATTTTCCAAAAAAAAATCTATTAATATAACTTTTTAGTTGCAAAAATATGAACTGATTTGTTTGAAAATATGAACAGGATCTTCATAAAATCAGATGGGAATCATCTGCACTGATAAAGATAAACTTTAGTCACTATCTTGCATCGTTCAAGATAACCTCTTGTGGGTTATTCATGTTAAAAATTGAAATATTCTCAATTGAATAGAAAATCAAATAACTATCTAAATAAAGATGCAAATTTTCATTTTCAGAGTTTTTCTTTCTCAATACCTATCAATGTCCAGCGTGGCTTTAGCCGGGAAAGTAGTTGTTTTCTGTTAGATATTCACAAAAAGTCACTTCATTTTTATCATGGATTTTTCAATTCACAGAAAAATATTTCTATTCAATCGAGAATGTTTTCGTTTTCAACACTTTCGGACTAAGAATAAATGTTCTATCATATTAAATTTGTGATTCTCTACACAACCCTTATGAAATTATTACAATAGGAAACACGCATGATTTTATTTTTTCTTTGCATCAGTGCGGTCCTCAAAAATTTTATTTTGCAAAATAATTTCCTAAATCCAAAAATATTGTCGAAATTTTCAGGTTCTTCTCAATTCGAACTCGATTTGACCTTCACTGACATAGCTTTCACCAAACACTAGCGCCAATTGTAATTGTTTCGGGGAATATTGATAGCAAATACTATTTCTTACAACCTAACCATAAATTCAATCCCATTTTCAATATAATGTTTTAATAATAATTGAAAATACTATGATAATATAAATATTAGTATAACATGAACGAAAACAAATGAAATTATAATTGACAGTTCGAAGCAACTAGCGGTGAAAGTTTGAACTGTCTGAAGTAACGATGCATACGTCCGTCAGAAGCGCTAGGAGTCCATTTTTAAATGTGATGGAAAAATTGGCGTTTTCAATTTCGAATTATGAAAAACATTAAAAAAAAAAACGATTTCCAAGTTTGTTACTGAACTTTCTAGGTGGTAATCTTTATGCGCAAATCAAATCATTTTAGAAAAGCGGCAAATGCGTGTTTCCTATTGGAGAGGAATACGTTTTTTAAGTTGGTAATTTGTGTGGAGATCCCCTAGTACAAGAATCGGCAACACTGGACGGCACACAGATTGATACCAAAAACCCGTTATTGAATTGATTGATTTTTTGCCTACGCTGGCGATTTTCTCTAGCTATTTGCATTGGCAGTATTGTAGTCAATACTGTCAATTGTCAAAACTAAAAAGCGACGCATTCAATCTTAACCTAATTCTCTGTAGCGTTGAATTTTTGGTTTTATATATCTGGTCAAATTAGTTCACTCCATCTCAGAAAATGGCCTTAGCAAAACCAAAATCCGAAATGTCATCGGAGGAGCTCCAAGCTCGCGAAGAAGAGGAATTCAATACGGGGCCGCTTTCCGTTCTCACCCAGTCGGTGAAAAATAACACCCAAGTACTGATAAATTGTAGAAATAACAAAAAACTGTTAGGACGAGTGAAAGCCTTCGATCGGCATTGTAATATGGTTCTGGAAAACGTAAAGGAAATGTGGACTGAGCTACCCCGTGCCGGCAAAGGTAGGAAGAAGGCGAAGCCTGTGAACAAGGATCGCTTCATTTCCAAGATGTTCCTGAGAGGCGACGCAGTCATATTAGTTGTGAGAAACCCACTCGCTACTGCTAGTTGAACAATTTACATGTGTGAGACAGTGACTCTTGTGATGTACTGTTGAAAGAGTGAATTATCTAAGTTGTACTTTTGTAGGGTTTAACTTTTTATATGATTTTTCAACACACTTGGAATACCTCAACAGTAATGATGTTTTCTGAATAAAAACTAATTGGTATTATATTTTTTTGTGCACCTTGACAGGGTTCATTTGTTGGTTCCCGTACCTGAGACTTTGCTGGATGAACTAAGTTTGAAAAGAAGCAGAAGGTTTCCAATATTCAAATGAACCCCAAATTAACAATTAAAGGAAGGAATAGTAGGCAGTCGCAGAAGTCACCGAGTCATTTGAAGGAGTCTTCATTGTACAATACTCCTCCCCCCTTTGGAACAATATAATATATTCAAGAGTGTCTTTTGTTTCTCACTAAGAATAGGCACCTTTTTTCTGATTATAAATCCCATATTAGCTATAAGACCAGAAATATAAATTATAATTATCCTGTACATAGGTTGACCGTAACCGAAAAAAATTCTCTGTATAATTCCATCAAATTTTTCAATAAGCTACCAGAAAGAATAAAATCACTTTCTTCTCCAAATGGTTTTAAAAAAGAAATTTGGAAACTCCTAATAAACCTGGAGCCTTACTCCATAAGGCATTACTTAGAAGCACACCTAGAATAGATTTTGTAGTCTGTTTGTTTTTGTGTACCTACATACTGTTTATATATGTTTTGTGATGGTCTTAGTGACCTTCAATGTGATTTTTGACGCCCGTTTGTTTCTACCACCTTTTACAGGTGTCACTTCTTGTACTTGGTTGTTTTTTCAAATAAAGATTATTATTATTGGAAAATTTCAACAATATTTTTTAATCTATCTGCCATGAACATAATCAACTCCCGGTGATCACCAAAAAAACAAGTAATGAAACATTGATAAAAAAGGTGAGGTTCGGGTTGTCGCAATACTCCTCTCTTTGGAACGATACATTAATGAAAAATTTCAACGATATTTACTACCCCCTTTGGAATGATACATTAATGTCTATGTCTGCCATAACATAATAATTACCTGGTGATCACAAAAAAAACAAGTAATGAAATTGATAAAGTGAAGTTCAGGTTTTACAATCCTCCCCCCTTGGAACGATACATTAATGAAAAATTTCAACAATATTTACTTCCTCCTCTAGAACGATACATTAATGGAAAATTTCAACAATATTAACTCCGCTGGTTGGAACGCTACACTAATGTCTATGTCTGCCATGAACAAAATCAACTACCTGGTAATCACTAAAAAAACAAATAATGAAACATTGTTAAAAAAGGTGAAGTTTGGGTTGTCACAATACTCCCCCCTTTGGAACGATTCATTAATGAAAAATTTCAACAATATTTACTTTTAACGATACATAATGTCTATGTCTGCCATGAACATAATAAACTACTGGTGATAAAAATAAACATGATGAAACATTGTTGAAAAAGGTTAGGTTCGGGTTGTCACAATACTCTCCCCTTTGGAACGATACATTAAAGAAAAATTTCAAGAATATTTACTTCCTCTTTTGGAACGATACATTAATGGAAAATTTCAACAATATTAACTTGGCTGGTTGGAACGATACACTAATGTCTATGTCTGCCATGAACATAACTACCCAGTGATCACAAAAAAAACAAATAATGAAACATCGTTAAAAAAGGTGAAGTTCGGGTTGTCACAATACTCCTCCCCTCTTTGGAACGATACATTAATGGAAAATTTCAATAATATTTACTTGGAACGATACATTAATGTACGGAAGCGTAGAAGGGCCATGTGTATTTTTCATTTTATTCTATAAAAAATTACGACTTACCAACACGTAATTATGACTTACTAAGTCGGAATTATACAATTACGACTTACTAATTACGACTTACTAGTAATTACGACTTACTAGGTCAGAATTCTACAATTACGACTTACTAACACGTAATTACGACTTATTAAGTCACTCTATTACTCGCCTGATCTTCACTTTTCATTTTTCTTCACTTCACCATACACTATACCTGCTTAATTTTGGAATATGAGGTTTGAAATGAAGTAGTTCAAAAGAAGTCATGCAATCAATAACGACTTTCATCTTGAAATTATGTCTTCTATCTCGTAATTCGTATCTCACAAACCGTTATAATCAATGACATTAAATCAAACCCCGGAAAATCAGATATAGGAGTACCCCAAGGCTCTATTTTGGGGCCACTATTTTTTATAATTTTTGTAAGTGATATAAACACATTCTGCACTATTCCTGATCAAAAAATACTTTATGCTGATGACACAAATATTTTAATGTCAAGTGATGAAATTGAAAGTCTAGTTAAGCATAGTAACGAAGCATCCAGAGAGTTAAAACAGTACTGTAATCAAAATGGACTAATGATGAATGTTTCAAAAACTTATTTCATGCGATTCTTACCTAAAACGAAATCACCAGACTATGATCTATATTTACATTTAGATGGTAAATCTATACAGAGCACTGCCTCCCTTAAATTCCTGGGACTTACTCTTGATCCAAAACTAACATGGGAAACACATATAAACACGATAGTATCCAAACTAAGTACCACTTGTTACGTTATAAGAAATACAGTTACCTTTGATGTCCTGAGATTACTCTATTTTGGACTAGTGCAATCAGTACTTCAATATGGACTATTACTTTGGGGTGCTTCACCACATTTAGAAAAGACATTTATAGCACAAAAAAAAATAATGAGAGCAATGTATAATATTGCTCCATCATCATCTTGCCGACAACTATTCAAAGAATCTAAAATATTAACCTTGCCAAGCCTTTATCCTTTTCAAGTGATACTATACATAAAAAATAATGAACATAAGTTCATGAAGAATAAAGACATACACTCGTATAATACACGTTCAGAATTAAATTTACACCAACCCTACTCAAGACTAGCAGTAGGTCAGAACTCACCCAATCACGACGGAATTAAATATTATAATAAAATAATGAACATTGTAAAAGCTACCACAGAAATGTCTTTCAGAAACAAATTGAAAATGTTCTTAATTGAAAATGCATTTTATAGCACTGAGGAATTCTTGAATTTCTGAAATCTTCACATAGATAATTAATCTATACTTAATTGATATGTATTTTATTTTGTAGTTTGTCTTTTAGTTTAGTTTAAGGTCCTGGACTAGTCTGATATGTTTATACATTTTTTATATATTTATACTGGATGTGTAATCTTGATTGATGTTAATAAATTGTATTGTATTGTAATTCCGACTTAGTAAGTCGTAATTATGAGTTAGTAAGTCGAAATTGTACGAATATTAATTTTATCTCATAATATGTCTTCTATCTCGTAATTCCGACTTAGTAAGTCGTAATTGTACAAATATGACTTTTATCTCATAATTATGTCTTGTATCTAGTAATTTCGACTTAGTAAGTCGTAATTACGTGTTAGTAAGTCGTAATTGTATAATTCCGACCTAGTAAGTCGTAATTACGTGTTAGTAAGTCGTAATTGTATAATTCCGACTTAGTAAGTCGTAATTACGTGTTGGTAAGTCGTAATTTTTCATAAGATAAAATGAAAAATGCACATGGCCCTTCTACGCTTCCGTATTAATGTCTATGTCTGCCATGAACATAATAAACTTCCCGGTGATAAAAATAAACAGGTAATGAAACATTATTGAAAAAGGTTAGGTTCGGGTTGTCACAATACTCTCCCGTTTGGAACGATACATTAAAGAAAAATTTCAACAATATTTAGTTTCTCCTTTGGAACGATACATTAATGGAAAATTTCAACAATATTAACTCCCCCCGTTGGAACGAAACACTAATGTCTATGTCTGCCTTGAACATAATCAACTACCCGGTGATAAAAAAAAAGCAAGTAATGAAACATTGTTAAAAAAGGTAGTTCGGGTTGTCACAATACTCCCCCCTTTGGAATGATATATAAAAAAAACAACAATATTTAGGTACTCTCCCCTCTGGAACAATACATTAATGGAAAATTTCAACAATATTAACTCCCCCCTTTGGAACGATACATTAATGTATATGTCTGCCATGAACATAATCAACTACCTAGTGATCACAAAAAAAAAGTAATGAAACATTGATAAAAAAGGGAAGTCTAGGTTGTCACAAATCTGGGTGACCGAGCTTTGCTCAATGTTTTTTTTCTGTAAAATGGTGTTTTTTCGGAGATGCTTATTTAGATTCGAACCACATATGAATATTTTGCAATCTTACCTAGTGCACAGCTTGGGTACAAATACACATTTTGAATAAACTGTATGAGTTCCTTGGACTAACCAAAGAAAAACTGTTACATTCGTATTCGGACAATGTCATATAGCGCCATCTTACAAAGTTTAGAGGTACCAGTAGGGTGGATTAGCAACAATGCAAGTACTTCAAAAACTTACGAGATGGTGCTATACATATTGATGCGTAATAAATATTTGTTTTTGTGTAAAATCGCGTTATTTTTAGGAAAGACGCCTATATAGATAAACTAAAAGCAAAACCCTATCTAAATACAAAATTTCATCCAAATCGTTAGAGCCGTTTCCGAGATAGCCAAAATATATATACAGGGTGTCCCTGGACTACCTCTTTTCCTCTCGGGAATGTATAGATGGGTCAAAATATCACCAGTACTTTATATAACTTTTGTTCCTAAAAGCCTTCGTTACCAAGTTACGGGCCCTCAAAATTACAAAATGAAAAATGTTTTTCTTTGATAACTTTCAAAGTGAATATTCAAAATCATCTAAAATTTGGTGATGGATATGGACTGAATTTGATATTTCATAGCTTGTTAGTTCAAAAACACCACGAATCTACATAACTTGATATTTCATTTGAAAAAATATCTACATTGTGAATGAAACTTTCAACTAGGTACTGTACTTTTTGTTTACGACTTTATTTTAGCATATTTTGTATTATCCCTGTTATAAATGTTGTTGAATTAACGTTAGCATTAGTATTTCTACTGTGAACATTTTTCATTTCAAATAATGGTGGACGATCGGGTTTGATGTCGTCGAGTAAAACTGCATTTTTATTAAGAATCGTTGCTCCAATCGACTTTCCCACACGAGTAGTTTTATTCAGAATATTGTCTACGTAACCTTATTTTGTTGAAAACTATTGAAAAATTATCTGTCATTTCAAAGTTTTGGGGTGTGGACCATCGGGGGTAGTCCGTCCCTGACTTTGTAGCAAAACAACTGACTCCTGCATGAAAGCTCATCGAAGGAATTCATTTGTTTAGTCAATCACCAAAATTTCGATAATTTTGAATATTCACTTTGAAAGTCATCAAAGAAAAACATTTTTCATTTTGTAACTTTGAGGGCCCGTAACTTGGTAACGAAGGCTTTTAGGAACAAAAGTTATATGAAGTACTGGTGATATTTTGACCCCATCTATACATTCCCAAGAGGAAAAGAGGAAGTCCAGGGACACCCTGTATATTCTGTTCCTCTTGACGTTGTAGATCTGGTATTAGCTGAATAAAATCTACTCTACTATATTTATTGCTTATGATGAATCGAATACAGTACGACACTTCATGTTTTCATGTCTGGCGAGTGACGTAATGGCGGGTTCCCAAAAAGTTTCTTATATAAAATCATGCAGCTGCATCACTGATGGGAAATTGTAGTTGTTTCACAATATGTACAGCACAGTTATTCAAGGTGAAGTTCAACAGTGACGTGCGAGGTATTTTAACAGTGAACTATGATTGATTGATTTAGTTGTCAGAGTTTGTGTGTTGTGTTTTTTATGTGCAAATCAACGGACAATAATTATTTCGGTCTTTTTATCCACAAATAAAAAAAACTTCACCATAAAAACTATGATTTATTGTTTAAGGCACAGAATCACAAAACAGTAGAATAATAGGTCTATAATATATTTAAAAACACATTGGTCAATATTAAAAAACTAGAATGCAATATATTCAGTAAGTGTATAATATTGCAAGATAAAAAAGTAACTACTTTAAGGCATTTTCACCACAAAAATGGATTTTTGGAGAAATGACTTTTCATTTCAATGGATGTTAACAGATTAATATTAAATGAAGAAAATCCAATGTATCATCCACTAAAGCAACAATAATCTCTTGTATGTTATCTTGAGTTATCAGAATAATTTTTTAAATAACAGAATACACAGATTAAAATAAACTAATTCATATAGACCAAGAGCCCGTGTCACTTCAAAAACATATCATAAGTTTACGCAAGTTGAATACGGGAACTTGTCTTATCGATGTCAACAATGCTACAGACATGCCCGCCATAAATTTTTTTCTGGGGCGAAGTGATGGTAGGAAGGTTGCTGAACTGTTATAATGAAAGTTCACGACTGAGGGTAGTAAAAAACAAAAGTTTACAATAAAATAAAGTGGCACTTGCCGATTGCAGTTGTCTAAAAGGTTCACCTGCTGCAACGCTCAACATACGCATAATTACTGGCGACGTCTGTCATTTTATTTTGTTGGGGAAGGTCATATAGTCTACTCGACAAGTTGAAAATGGTCTAAAATAGAGATACTGCTCTTAAAATTATGTGTGATAGTTCATTGGATCCGGGATAAGGCATAGAAAAATGTACCAAAAGCGTGTATTAGCACATAAAAAATTGCAAAAGTTATAAACAATTGAAGATGAAAAAAAAAATGGCATTTCGTTTTTTGACAATATTTCATAAACTATTAATATTTGAGAAATTTCAAAAAAATATTCTGAGAGAGGAGGAAATTTCCCGGAACTCTATCTCCGTTATTTATAATTTTAATTTAACGCTGAAAATGGGTCTCCGAGCGACATTTTTAGGTTGCGCGCGCGACGTCAAAAGCGAGTACGACACATTAATCAATTTATTTAAGGTATTAAATATTTTTTTTAATTTGAAAAAATTATGGTGTATTCGGAACACTATAAGTAATTTATTCCCGTTAGAAATTTTACTTAAAGTTGATTTTTCAACAAGTTAAACGATTGTTAACTAACAAAATTTTCTCGAACTGTAAATGAAAAAAAAAATGTTTACCTATAAGCAACAGAAATATAAAAAAACGATTATAAACAATTAAAAATTGTTATTAAGGAAAAATTTTTTTTCAAAAATTATAATATTTGTAATATAATGAAGTTGTGAAAAAAAAATTTTCAAAAATATTGAAATAATCAATTTGTTTATAAAAAATTTATCAACAAATGGCGGGAAATTTTTTTTTTGCAAATCAATTTATATCTTGTATTAATAAAAAAACGATAATATGATGATTGAGAAAAATTTTTTTTTTAACATCACTTGGATTTTTTTGTTTTTGTTCAAGTACAAAAATTATTATAAACAAAGTATGAATATTTTTTTTAACTTTTATGGCGTTTTTTATATAAGAAAGGCTCTACAAAGAAAAAATTTGTACAATTATTTAAACATTTTTTTTTCATTTAATTAAGACATAATTTAGAAAATTTTGTTAGTTAACAATCGTTTAACTTGTTGAAAAATCAACTTTAAGTAAAATTTCCAACGGGCATAAATTATTTATAGTGTTCCGAATACACCATAATTTTTTCAAATAAAAAAAAAATATATTTAATACCTTAAATAAATAAATTAATGTGTCATACTCGCTTTCGACGAAGCGCGCGCAACCCAAAAATGTCGCTCGGAGACCCATTTTCAGCGTTAAATTAAAATTATAAATAATGGAGATAGTTTCGGGAGCTGGGAGTTTTTTATTGGAAATTTCCTCCTCTTTCAGAATCTTTTTTTGAAATTTCTTAAATATTAAGTAATAGTTTATAAAATAATGGCAAAAAACTAAATGCCATTTTTTTTTCATCTTCAATTGTTTATAACTTTTGCAATTTTTTATGTGCTAATACACGCTTTTGGCACATTTTTCTAGGCGTTATTCCGGATCCAATGAGCTATCACACATAATTTTAAGAGCAGTATCTCTATTTTAGACCATTTTCAACTTATCGAGTAGACTAATAGTCATAGCACTGAATCCAAACAAAAAGATCTATGGCGTTTGCATTGGTGTTATTTTTGAGTCGTTTTTTTTCTATTTTCCTTAGTTTTTGATACCCTGTTGGTCTGGACATAATGGTTTTCATCTGTAGCAATTGATTTCTACCAAAGGGAATTATATATTGGCCGAATACAGGTAAATATCAATTGAAAAGGACATAACCTATAAACATCCATTATTTCCAATGGATTTATGTGTTTGCTATTTGAGTTTCGATATTTTCAGAAATGCTGAAAAGCATGTCGTTACATTTGCCACAATACACGAGTTTTTCAAATGTCACAGTGCCCAGATTAAAAATGGTGTGAATGCCTACAACAGTGGACATGTGATGAAGATGATTCATCAGTAGATTCGAACATTTTCCTATTGATTGCACTGAAAAAATGAATCTTTCGGAAGAATATTTGGGAACTGGATCGAAATTCAAAGCTGCTGTAGGTAAGTTGTATGTTTTTCTAGAACTATTTTTTTAGGTATCTAAATGAAATCTGAAAAATATGACTTTGTGGAACGATGCCTTTCTTCCATGCTCACTAATATGTTTGCCTCCAAATATAGCTGGTATGGAACAAAAAAAAATAAACTGGACAACTAAAACTGGCTGAATTATCACTAGGTGAAAAGCCCATTCAGTTGCTCAATTTATTTGATAATAATTTGTATTGCCTAATAACAGACTGCTAGTTCAGTGAGAATGCAAAATTTCCAAGAAAAGTTTATGTCAAAATTGCTTATATATATATATATATATATATATGTATATATATATATATATATATATATCAGTAAATACAAGCAGATTCAAACTCAGCAAGAGCGGCATATCAGAGAGCTGGAAGAAGAACTAGACCAGGTTATGTTCCAACTGAAAGATTGTCAAATCATCATCAAGTATGCTGAGGAAGCATTCTCGAGTCTGTTAGAAGAAAACCGGTATTTAAAGGAGAATCAGAGAAAACTGTGTCGGAAAATATTCGGTGGGCCCAGAGCCCTTCCGCCCCATTGAAAATGACTGGCGCACAAAATTTATATTGTTCAAAGGCAAATGGTAAGATTTCTCCAATTGTCAGTAGTAAACTCTCGGATTTTTTCGGGCCCGTTCTATTGACATATTTTGAACTTTGCAGCAGGTGAACGCCTAATTTTAGACGACTGGAATCGGCAAGTGTCGCATTATTCTATTGTAAACTTTTGTTTTTTACTACCCTCAGTCACAGTTTATACCTAAAGTAGCAGTAAGCTCATTTGGCCCAAATGCATGTTCCAAGGTAACATCCACTCCAGGGAAAGAATGGTCAGAAGATGCGATTATCGCTCTTTGAAGTATACGAAAAATGTCAGTATTAGTAACACCTTAACACGCGGTATGCGCGAGGGATAAAAGTCAGAGTTGCGCAGTTTACAAACAGGAACGTAAAGATCAAAGTGCCGACGCCAAGTGAGCGAACTGTTTCTTTAGCTATAAACTGTGCCTCAGTCATGAACTTTCAATATTTTTCACCTTATTTTTTATAACAGTTCAGCATCCCTCCTACCATCACTTCACCCTCTGTCTGTAGCATTGTCGACATCGATAACACAAGTTCCCGTATTCAATGAGCGTAAACTTATTATACCTTTTCAAAGTGACACGGGCTCTTGGTCTAATACATTTATAAAAAGTTATCATGAAGTACTTTATAATATGATATATTTTCAGGTTCCAGCATATGTCACTTCACGATAAAACACGCATAATTCCTATTCTAAGACCTACTATGCCTACTCAACAACAACTCAAAATCATATAAATTAGTAATGTATAAACACTAAGTTATCATTTTCCATTACTTTCTGGTCCTGGAGACCGAATTTCTCGAAATAGATTCTTCAAAGATGTCATTTCTGAATAACAGAAATTATATCTTTAAAGAATCTATTTTGAGAAATTCGATACCAAATGTTGATAACAAATCAATTATACCACAGTAATTTCGCGGCTTCAAATGCCATCCTCAGAACAACTTTTTATCCTCTCATTCAAGTGTATCTTTGAAACACTCTGAGTGCAATCTGTTGTAGTTTCCAATGATGCCACACCTGTCAGGGTTGCATCATCACTCTCTTCATCCGAATATGTTGAATCACAGCGCATATAAGTACTCAGCATGGACTCATATTTTTCTTCGAGCAGTATATTTTTCAACACCAGTTTTCTCTGATTCTCCTTTAAATACTGGTATTCCTCTAACAGGCTCGAGTATGCTACCTCAGCATCCTTGATGATGATTTGACAATCTTCCAGTTGGAACTTCACCTGGTCTAGTTCTTCTTCCAGCTCTCTGATATGCCGCTCTTGCTGAGTTTGAATCTGCTTGTTTTTACTGAGTGTTTCCCGTCTTGTCGCTGAGTTCCACTTCCTGACGTTTCAGGTCCTGAATGTCTTCTCTATCATCGGGTGTAGGGCTCACCTGGAATGAAAGTGTATATCGATACAAAAATGGAAAAATTACTCTATTTCTGGTGTTACGGATTTTGACTTTCCCAGCAAAAGTGTCCGTGGGTACAAAAAAATTTGGTGGAAGTGGAGAAGCAATAGTTTTTATTCTCAGAAAGAATTGTTTACACTTTCAAAAATTGTCTCAGATATATTTTTTTCATGCTTATCACACCTCAATATTAGAGAATTCTCTTGAATCAAATATTCCATAGAGCTTCACAGACGAACAAAAAACATCCAATTATTTTAAATCTCTCTCTCTCTGTAGAATATAAAATATACCTTTAATAAACTGCCCTAAACCCTAATAAAAAGTAATTCTTAGGTTGATTTTGTATACAGGGTGGGTGGTTCAAAATCAGGAGTACACTGTACTATAATTTTTTACCAAATAATACGGGCATGTTGAATATGAATCACAATCTTGGATGTAAAATAGATGGTTCGAGTTAGTATATGGTTTGAGTTCCAAATCATCAGAATATAAGTACTGTTGTTCCTATACCAAAGGTTAATAGTAGCAGGTCTTTATTTATTCATTTAGATTAACTCTAACTTACAAATAAGTTTGAAAACCAGAGTAACTGTGTGAAGTGAAAAAATAAAAATACATAGTATATGATAAATAAAAAAAACTTTTTAACAAAATATTAAACTGACGAAATACGGAACTGAAAAGTAAAAAATAAATAAACCGTCTTAGTCTCAATAACTAAGCTCCTAAACTAATGTAACTAATTTCGAGTTGGCGCCAAACAAACAAGCAAATGAATTAGGTAAGGCGTAAAATGATGGCATCGAGTTGCGTGGTGACATTCTGATAATTTTTTTTAAGTAATTTAATGATCTTCGTTGATTGTTCGTTTAGCGCCGACTCAAAATTAGTTACTTACATTAGTTTAGGAGCTTAGTTATTGAGACTAAGAAGGTTTATTTTATTTTTTACTTTTCAGTTCTGTATTTCGTCGGTTTAATTTTTTGTTAAAAGTTTTTATTTTTCAATTTTTTGTGGCTAAAATCTTCTAATTACTACCTACTTGTTTTTTGATTACTTCCAAAATACTTACTTACCCACCTTCAACTATTACTAGTTAAATAATATGATTATCTACTTTTACTATTTGTTGTAATATAAATTATTTTTGTTGTTCTGGTTAGTTTATTTCATTACTTTGTATAACATTCCATCCTCTCATAGAATCTATTCTTGAATACACTTCTATCATTTGGTCACCATGCTATAGAACTCTTGGAGAGTACTCAAAATAAATTTTTAAGATACTGTGGCTACAACTTAGGAATGAATAGAGATGAATACAATTATTCACAAATTCAAAAAACCCTAAATTTGAATACTTTAACACATAGAAGACTTGAAATCGATCTGGTATTCAAAGCATGCTTTATTATCGAAAGAATAGAAATCTTATTGACAAAGCTTCTAAATATAATACATAAATTGTAACTGCTTAAAATGAGCAGGTGGTAATGGTAATTAAATAAAATTAAAATTATGCAAACCAGTAAGGATTGTCGAATGTTAAAAGTAGATGAACTTCTAAATGTAAAAATAAAAATTTTTAAAAAAAATTAATAAATAAAATATTTTTAAGAAAATACAGTAAAATAGATATAAAAAAATTTTTGATTTTTTAAAACAATCGTACATATATACTCCTAAAAACACACATATGCCTTCCACTAGTTGGTGTAAGACGTGGATACTTCATATTTTGTACTGCTGTCACAGCTATTCAAAGTTTTGTCCAAAAAACTCCCTCAAGTCGTAAAACGGTCTTGTGAGTAAAAATGTTTTTACAGCCCTTCTGAATTTCGGAGGGCTATGGATATTTTTTATTTGCTTCGTAAATGGTTGAACATTTTCGTACCATTGTAAACAATTGAATTTTGGCATTGGGTGGTTCTAGGGATTAATAAAGGTATATTTTGGCCATTTGCCCTAGTGTTATGTGCAGTGTCTGATTTTAATAAGTGTAGTTTATGCTTATGAACTAAACTAGTTGATTCTAACACGAAGATTGATGTTAGCGTAAGTATCTTCTGAGATATGAATAAGGGTTTACATGAGGTTTGATGGTTAACATGACATATGTATCTCAGTGCTCTCTTTTGTAGAGTAAATATCATTGAAAATAACGCTTGTGAGCAGGCTCCCCAAAATGCTATACCATATCTGATGTGAGATTCCATAAGAGCAAAGTAGGCTTTTCTAGCAATAAGATGGCCGATGTCATTTCGAATAACTGATAGCATAGCACCCAGATGACAATGTCTTTGCCATTGCCATAATATGTTCATCGAACTTCAAGTTATGGTCCAATACAATGCCTAAGAATCTATAATTATCAGATTTCATGAGTGTGTCATTATTTATTTGTATTTTGTCAATGTCTCCCTTAAATGATAACACCTTAGTTTTCTTAGAGTTAAAGACTCCATAAAATTATCAATGGCAGTATTGATTGTCCTGAAATTGTTGAGCTTACCTCACTTTCTGTAAATGCTAGAAGAAGTAGAAATAGTGACATTTTCAAGATCCCTTTTTGTAGAACAAATTATAGTCAAAACGAATCCCTTAACAGAATACTGAAGTCAGCAACACTCACAACAACAAGCTTGAGCTGTTTGGTTCATCTTTACCATCCTTTAGAAAAGCAGTTAAAAAATTGTAATAGTTTTAATTTTTAGTTTTAACATAATCTTAGTCATCTGTAAAATGTATACTTTGTACAATCTTTTTGTAATGGTATAATTGGCTTGTCCGTTGATAAATAAATAAATATAATGATTGTGACGGATATAGGAGAACAAAAATAATGACAATAGCCATCTGCCATTGTCAACTACATATGTGTGCCAATGTTCACAAGTGAAAACTCAATTATCCCCTATTTTTCTACCCGTAAGGGTGGATTCCATGCGAAATCCAAATATGATCAACTATGAGGTATACCCTATCTATTAAAAAAAAAAATCATCCAAATCGAAGAACCCAGTACAAAGTTATGCCTGATAGAATCGGTTAACGGACCAGAATTCAGAAGGTGAGTGATCAATATCCTTCATTTTGCTACCCTTAGGGGTGGATTTCATCTTTTAAATTCAAATGGGACCAACTTCGAAGTACACCCTATCCACTGAAAAAAGAATTATCGGAATCGGACGTCTCAGTAAAAAGTAATGCGTGGTCATACATAAAAAAAAAATATACGCGTCGACTAGAGAACCTCCTCCTTTTTGGTTTGGTCGGTCAATAACTAATTTAAGTATATAGATGGGGTCAAATTATCACCAGTACTTTATATAACTTTTTTTTTCCAAGATCCTTTGATATTAAGTTACAGGCCCTCGAAGTTACGAAATAAAAAATCTTTGTTTGATTATTTTTTGACATTTCTAAAAACCAATGAAAACTTTCAATTAAAATCATTATGTACGTTTTGTCCATCCAATCAAAATTATTATAGTGAGAATAATCTACCTAGAAAATTGCCGCAGGAATAATTTGAGGTATTTTGTTTTTATTCTTTGACAAGCTATATTTTTTATTTGACGCTGTCATCAATTCGCATGAAAAGTGAGAAATGAATCGAAACCAGTTTAGTTCATTATATCATTTTGCAAGGAAGCATGTTTGTGATCGTAAATTCAAAAAATCACCTTGGACTCGTCTACCAATATCCAGAAAGAAACAATCAATCATAACACTCCTGAGAATAGGCCACACCCGATACACCCATGAACACCAAGAAAGAAGAACCCCCTGTTTGTGAAGTGTGTAATACAGAAATCAGTGTCAAACATTTCCTACTACAGTGTCCTAAATATACAATTAGTAGATTCAAATTTAACATCCCTAACTCTCTAGTGAACTTATTGAACGATGACTGCAACTTCCTAAATTTATTCGAGTATCTGAAAGACATCAATCTATACAATAAAATATAATTTTATGTTATCTATATTGTACCACTGCTAATAAATAACCATTCGTGGTTAAGCAGTTATTTCCAAATAAAAAAATCAAAAAATAATCTACAGAATACCACAGAGAGTTCATAAAGAAGAAAATAATTCTCCAGATTTCTTTCTCAAACCTGTTGCCATTTGGCAATAGCCCCTTGAGCCCGTCGGGTTATCTTATCTATTACCTGCCAGGCAAGTTTTCGAAAATCTGTCGAATTATTTTCACTTTATTCTCACTCTCTTGTGGTATTACAACTAATAACTTTTCAAGTGAATATTGATTATCAACCAAATTTTGGTGATTGACGAAACAAATGCAAGAGTCAGTTGGTTCGCGAAGGAGTCAGGAACGGACTGCCCCCAATGGTCCAAACCCACAAAACATTGAAATGACTGAGATTTTTCACTATTTTTTAACAAAACAAGGTTTCCTGGACAATTTTCTGAATATAAGTACTCGTGTGTAAAGATGATCTGAGCAACGATTTTTGATAAAAATGCACTTTTATTCGACGATATTCAACCTGAGACGTCCACTATTATTGAAAAAATTATTTTTAATGACAAAAATAATGGGTAAAATCTTCATTACAACCTAACAATACTCATAGTGTAAATATCAATCGAAATCCTCAGAGCAATAAAAATTAAAAATCCACTACAAAAACTGCTCGATTGACCCCGTCTCTCTCAATACATTTTCGAAGTTTGCGAAGACACCCCCTCTGTACTTGAAATAGCATTCCAGGATCATTTCTTATGGCTTTACAATGTAATGTTATTCTATTCAACAAGTCATCTCTTCTGTAGATAGGTGTAGTGTAAACAAGGCTTTTGAGATGGCCCCTCAGAAAAAAATCCAATGGATTCAAATCCGGAGACCGAGCTTGCCATGAATATGGCCCTCTTCTACCAATCCATCTATTATTAAAAATATGGTACTGGTGGTCCCGCACAATCAAACTAAAATGAGGAGGAACCTCATCATGCATAAACCATAAACCACATATCTCTTCAGGTTTGCAATGTTCCAAAAGTCCATTCAAATACTTCTGAATGAACTCCAAATAACGTTCTCCATTCAATCGATCATGTAGAACAAATAGTCCTATAAGATAGTTTCCTATATACCATCCCAAACATTCACGTTGAATTTGTGTTGGTGTTTAATTTGCAATATACCATGGAGATTTTCTTCGCCCATATGTGGAGATTGTGAGAGTTAATAACTCCATCTCTACTGAAACCTGCTACATCAGTAAATAAAACTCCTTTAATGAAAGTCATACCCCTTGTTTACCCATGAACCAATTGGCATACTCCAGTCGTGATGGAAAATCTTGAGGTGTCATGGCATGTACCTTCTGGATGTGATATAGGTGGAGGAATTGTTCTCTAATGATTCTGTGAATACTGGATTTGGACATATGGAACTGTTCTGATAGATTTCTAATGCTCAGAGACTGCTTCCAAAATATTTTTTTCCAATACAATGGAAGCTTATTAAACTGAACTAGCCTTTACTCAAATAATAAATTGGTAATCATTGCAAACCCAATATACTATTAACACCTTGAAGGACACAGGGAAATCCGAAAAGTTTTTGTAATTATGAAGTAATAGCCAGGTTATTCATTATAGAAACATCTTGTGTATTTTTACAGGTTTTAAATTTTGACGCCGATAGACGTGCCATTTTCAAGACTACTAAATAATCAAAACGTACATAATGACTCTCAGCGTTCTAAAAGTTACGTAGTCGTCTGCAAAAAGATAAACTCAAAATTTTAAATAAAATAAAAAACCATGGAAAATTCTTTTTGATAAAATTTGTAACTCTTAAAAATAAAGTATCTTGGAAAAAAATTAAATAAAAACTAAAATATTATTGTATGTTTGTCATAATATTCAAAAATAAAATATTATTGTATTTTGAAAAATAAAAATAAAATATTTAAGTATCTTCCCAATAAAAGGTTAACACAAAAAATAAAATATTATTCTAAGTATCTTTGGAAAAAAAGTAATTAAAAAAATTGGCAATGCAAAAGAACAAAAAAAACATTTTTTGACACACCAAATATAACTAAATGAGTTTCTTATAGCAAAGACGATGCTGTATGGCGATGCGATAAAATTGGGAGGGGCAAATTCTTGGCCAGCAGGATGAGGATTTTGACCGATATTTTATGCAATAAAACAACACTACACGAACCTATTTGACACAATCCCTGACAGTAATCACGTGTCTCCTATGAAAAATTTAACGCCGTTCCGCGCCATTCAGCGTTCTGTCCAATTTAATCTGGATGTGTGAGAACGCAGTGAGGCGTTGTGTCGCAATTGTCACCGACCTCTATGACATTAGTGTCCATCAATGTGTTAATAGAAGTAAATTGATTGCATTACAAGATTATGTGCATACCCCTATTGTGTAGAAAAGGGAAACATTCTCAATTGAGAATGTTTCCCTTTTTTTATTTATTTTTTTTAATTTATTTATTCAACGGGAACTAGCCCAATACATCTAATATACAGTTGAGGGTAGAATCAAGTTTTACATATTAAGACGATCTAAGATGAATGAAAGTAAATTAAGATTGAGTGGAATGTACAATAGGATATTAATGATTAATTGATTAAATGATTAAATGTAACAGTTGTTGTCGTGGACTCGAGGACAAAGACTAAAAAATTTCGAAAGAATAGAAATCTTATTGACAAAGCTTCTAAATATAATACATAAATTGTAACTGCTTAAAATGAGCAGGTGGTAATGGTAATTAAATAAAATTAAAATTATGCAAACCAGTAAGGATTGTCGAATGTTAAAAGTAGATGAACTTCTAAATGTATATATATATACAGTCATGATACTATAAAATATTTTTAAGAAAATACAGTAAAATAGATATAAAAACACTTTTCCCTAATTTATTCTTTGGTTATAAAAACAAAAACAGGAAGAGTTGTCAGATGATAAAAATATTAACATAATATATATATATATACACATATCCACCATAAAATACTTTAAAAAATTTTTTAAAACAATCGTACATATATACTCCTAAAAACACACATATGCCTTCCACTAGTTGGTGTAAGACGTGGATACTTCATATTTTGTTCTGCTGTCACAGCTATTCAAAGTTTTGTCAAAAAACTCCCTCAAGTCGTAAAACGGTCTTGTGAGTAAAATGTTTTTACAGCCCTTCTGAATTTCGGAGGGCTATGGATATTTTTATTTGCTTCGTAAATGGTTGAACATTTTCGACCATTGTAAACAATTGAATTTTGGCATTGGGTGGTTCTAGGGATTAATAAAGGTATATTTTGGCCATTTGCCTAGTGTTATGTGCAGTGTCTGATTTTAATAAGTGTAGTTTATGCTTATGAACTAAACTAGTTGATTCTAACACGAAGATTGATGTTAGCGTAAGTATCTTCTGAGATATGAATAAGGGTTTACATGAGGTTTGATGGTTAACATGACATATGTATCTCAGTGCTCTCTTTTGTAGAGTAAATATCATTGAAAATAACGCTTGTGAGCAGGCTCCCCAAAATGCTATACCATATCTGATGTGAGATTCCATAAGAGCAAAGTAGGCTTTTCTAGTAATAAGATGGCCGATGTCCTTTCGAATAACTCTGATAGCATATCACCCAGATGACAATTTCTTTGCCATTGCCATAATATGTTCATCGAACTTCAAGTTATGGTCCAATACAATGCCTAAGAATCTATAATTATCAGATTTCAAGTTGTCATATGAGTGTGTCATTATTTATTTGTATTTTGTCAATGTCTCCCTTAAATGATAACACCTTAGTTTTCTTAGAGATCAATTGGCTGAGAGTATTCTTATCTTTATCTTTAGTGTGCCATTCAATAGTTGCATCATCTGCAAATAAGGTGAACCTACCGCTAATATTCAAGTTAGTGAGATCATTTACATATAACAAAATAATATGGGCCCCAAGACAGAGCCTTGTGGAATCCACTGTTCAATTTTTTTTTCTCAGATACTGTACCCGAAACTTTTACATATTGTTCCCGGCCTTTCAAGTAAGATGTCATCCATTTATTGGCTATGCCTCTGATACCGTAGTGCTCAAGCTTCTGCAGCAGTATTCCATGATTCACACAATCAAAAGCTTTGGATAGGTCACAGAACACTGCCGCAGTCGCTTCTTGATTATTAAGATTTGTGTACACGTTTTCTAAAAATTTATAAATAGTGTCATTTGTACTTTTGTTGGTTTGGAAACCGTATTGGTTACCGTTTATTATTTTATGTTTATCGACGAATGACATGAGTCGCTTCTTTACTAATTTCTCAATGATTTTTGCAATAGTAGATAGGAGGGATATTGGTCTATAATTTGATGGATCCTCCCTATCCCCTCCTTTGTAAATTGGGATCACCATGGCTGATTTAAGTATAGTTGGGGGGGTTGCGGGTCTTATTTATTCATTGTCCTAAGCTGGGATTTAAAGTCGTTTAAGGACGAATTAAAGAAGTCTAGGTGACCATGAATATTCGCTGTTCGTTGGATACGTGGTAAACAGCTGTTGTATCTATAGTTGGTTCTATAGAGGGGAGTATGGAAAGTGCTGTTATTTGTAGTGGTACGTGGAGGCACTTTCAGATGTATCTTGGATAGCAGCTCAGGGCAGCTTAGTTTGCAGTGTATGATATTGTGAAGGAAAATCAAGTCCCTCTGGTCCCTCCTTGTCAATAGTGGGGGTAGGTTCAGGCTTTGCCCGGTTAGAATGTGGTCACGGAATAATTGTAGTTTGAAGTTTACGTAATTAAAAAAGCGGTGCTGAACACGTTCAATTCGATCGATGTGGGTTTTGTAGAGGGGGTTCCATACCACATAGCAATATTCAACATGAATACCCCACAAGAGGTTATCTTGACGATGGAAGATAGTGACAAGAGTTTATCTTTCAGTCGCAGATGATTCCACATCTGATTTTATGAACATCCTGTTTATATTTTCAACAAATCAACCTATTGTGTAGTTTCTGAAATACTTTTTTTTATTGAAAAGATACATTAGGGTGGCACAAATCAAAGAAGGGTTGTATGGTGTAATTTTTTGGTGGATACTAATATATTATGTCACTCTCGAAAAGAGACAAATTTCTTTGATATCTTCTTTATAATATAGAATACATGATTATTCATTGTTAATGATCCATCAAGCTAAACTGAAGATATTTCATCTCATGAACAATTTCAATCATTTCATTCTCTATTGTGATGTTAGATGATTAGAAGCAATAATCATCATTTTGGTTTTGCTTGCATTTAGCATGAATTTATTATTCCGCAAAGTCAAATCTACATGACTCAAGACCTTCCTGTCAGTAATCTAGAAAACCTCTTGAATACAATTTGTATATATATTGTAATGAAATGATAATATAACAAATTATTTAGTTATTATTTCGCCCCACACTTTGGGTGCCAATTTGCTATGTATTGATAAATTGAATAACAATAGTTGTTGTTATATAATGAAGATTGCTAATAGTTTTTGCTATTCTTTGTGAGCCAAATTGATATTATATAGATAGATATTTTCGCCCTGTATATGTATTGTATGCTGTAATAATAATTGCTAGCGAACGTCACTGTTCTCTCGTCACGCTGCTGTCAATTGTTATCACTTTTCTCACCATGGCTAAGCAACAGTTGGTACGCCTCTTACCTCAGATAGCCGGTTCAGGCAATAGAGCCACTAGCCACTGCTGTCTAATTTCAGTTTATTCAATGGTCATTGTTATGATTGTTGATCATTGTAAGAAAACAAACAACAAAGTATCAAAAAGTAATTATTTCCTTTATTCAGGAAGACTTAATTTTACCTGGCCTACGAGAAATAACTTATACTAATGTGAATCTACAAATATTCACGGATAATCATTAAAATCAAATCATGGATAGATAGACACAACCTCACTTTTTCCTTGAGAGTGAAGTTTTCTGTTATAGTTCAAAATAAAGTGAAATAAAGTTCTTCAGATGTGAAATACGTTATTTGTGAAATTGTTCAGGACCGGATGTGCACTATTAAAGTTTTTATACCTGGCTGGAAATGTCGGTGTTCAAGATATGCCCTGAAACTGGATCCCTTCTCACTCCAAGCGCTATCAGGAACTCCAATACCATAAATCAGGAACCATACAGATGCAGAAATCAGCTTTGGACACTTGGATATGTTGTATAATTAAGGTAATATTGGTTTTTTTCTTCTAATGTTGGAATTATTTCATTTTTCTTTCTCCCAAAATGTTGCGTGGCATTCTCTTGTAAATTTATTTTCGATCTCCTCTGGCTTTGTTTGTTGCTCCCTTGGATACCAATGTTCCCTATTCTTTTTCATTTGAATGTTTGAATTCGCGCACCAAATTGTCACATTTCACTGTTTGGGTTCATCTTATATAATTTATATATACAACTATTTTCCCATTCTTATTACTATTCCCTGATTGGCTATTCTCATCAAGAAGTTTGCTGTTCTACCATTGGCTACTTTTAGTTAGCTACAATTTCATATACTGTATGTTTCAAATTTATAAATGTGTTGATCACTTTTTATTCATGAAAATTTTGTAAATCTAGACTTTTTGTTGTCTTTTTACCAATTATGGGTTATAATCATTATGACAGTGTATGCAATTGATTGTGTTATAGTATTTTGAAATTTTTATCTATCCATATTATACATAGGCTTACAAATAAATAGAACTTCCAAAATTATGTCAAAACAATCTCTTGAAACTAATAACTATTTAGTAATTATTCTTTTTGTGAGTTTTTTCCTTTTAAAACTTATAACTGGCATAACATAACATAACAATATATATATATATATATATATATATATATATATATATATATATATATATATATACATGGTACAGAACATAAATAATTTACTCAATAATAAAAAAAGAGTTCTAGGTTTATTCTTTGATCTCACGTCAGCTTTTGATACCGTTAATATACATTTCTTACTATATAAATTAGAAAGGTTAGGGATTAGAGGAAAAGCAGGCGAATGGATTGATTCATATATGAGAAATAGAAAATTTTCAGTGGCGATACAGGACTACACTTCAGACCTATTGGATGTTACTAGTAGAGTAGGACAAGGGTCCGTTTTGGGTCCTTTATTATTCCTATTATTTATAAATGATTTATCAGAAAATATCAGTTGTGGTGCAACATATATGTATGCAGACCATATATCAATAATAATAGTTTTTTTTTTTTTTTATGTTCTGGTTCCCACGAAAAGTTATCCTGTAATGTTCAGAGAACATCGTGGGAACCAAGGGAAAGAAGGTAGGAGTTGGTGTTCTTCTTAAATTTCTGGAGGTTGTATGCCTCGGGGAACACCTCCCTAGGCAATGAGTTCCAAAGCCTCGCTGTTCGTTGGATGAACGAGTCTTTGGAAAGTGATGTTCTGCAGGTCTCCAAAGTGACCACGAAGGGGTGTGATGACTGAACTTGACGGGTTAGTCTCGAAGAGACTGCCAAAGCAGGAACGATTGTTGATATTTCAGAAGAGCATGCCCATGAAAATATCTATAAAATAGAGACAAATCGCCAACTTTTCTACGTGTTCCAGACAAGTGAGCGAAGTTTGTAAGCGAGGCATCACCGACGAGACAATTGCCCTTTTGGACAGAATCCAATAGCCTCAGGATATGTTTAGGTGCAGCTCCAAATATGGGAACAGTATTCCAGGACAGGTCGGATCTGTGCCTTATAGATCATAAGCAGCTGGGTGGGGTGAAATAGCTCTTGGCACGAAACAAAAACCAAGTTTTGGGATGCACTTTGGCAATGGACCTCACGTTATTTTCCCAGGAACGGTTATTTCTGATAGTAATACCAAGCATCGATATGGATGACTTCAGTGGTATGGTTACTCTTGACAAAGTTATGTTAGGCACAGTGAGATCGACTTTTCTAGAGAAAAGACATGCTTGTGTTTTGTTTGCATTGAATTCTACCAAGTTATTAGATCCCCACTCGAGAATTGTTGCTAAGTCCATATTTATATTATTAACATTTCTTCCTCGTCATTTCTGGTTTCACGGGCTGATATAGGGGCCCTGGAAGAAAGCGGTATGGAGGGTACTATCATCGGCAAAGCTGTGTACTGGACATGAAGTTGCTTTCAACAGGTCGTTGATGTGAAGTAGAAATAGTGTTGGTGCGAGAATAGATCCTTGCGGAACACCAGCATTTATGAGTAGAGTGTCAGATGAAACTCCATCGACCACTACATGGAGAGACCTGTTTGAGAGAAAACTAGCAAGCAGAGAACACAGCTGAGGGGGCAAGCCATAAGACGGAAGCTTGGCGAGGAGTCCTTGGTGCCAAACTCGATCGAATGCCTTGGAGATATCTAATGCCACAGCTAAAGTTTCTCCATACTTTTCAATAGATAGCTGCCATATATGTGAGACGTAAGCGAGCAGGTCACCAGTTGATCTCTGATGGCGGAAGCCATATTGCCTATCGTTGACAATTCCTGAATCTTCCAGATATTTCATGAGCTCGATGTTGATGGCTTTTTCCATGACCTTTGAATTAATAGATAGCAGTGCGATAGGTCTGTAGTTGCTAGGTAGGGCCTTTTTGCCTTTTTTAGGGACTGGCTGTACTCTTGCAATTTTCCAATTGGACGGAAATATGGAAGGGTTAGAAACAAAAGCCAGTACTGTTATTCAAGAATTAGAAGCCTGGTGCTTTAGTAACTCACTAATTATTAACTCAAATAAAACGGTATGTATCTACTTCATCAACAGAATAGATAATGAAAATCAACTCAAAACTTCAAACCTAAATGGTAAAGAAGTTAAAGTTTCAGTAGCGACAAAGTTTCTTGGAACAATAATAGATAGAGGGCTAACATGGACCTCAAATATCGACTTCACATGTTCAAAACTGACCAAAGCAACCTTTGCCCTACTGCAGTTAAAAACTGAACTAACTAAAAAAGATCTTATTACAGCATACTACTCATTAGTATACTCGGTATTATGTTACAATATTATAGTGTGGGGTCAAGCCACGGAGTGCACTAGAGTATTCATTATGCAAAAGCGGATTATCAGAATAATTTTCAATCTTGAGTACAGAGAAACATGCAAAAATAGATTCAGAAATGAAAGAATGCTTAGCTTGCCTTGTATATATTTATATAATAGTATATTAAAGTATAAGTGGATAAAAAGGGCTTTAAAACACGCTCGAAATATAACAAGTGTTTTTAAGACCAGTTATCCACGAATACTTTACGTTATTTTTTTTTATTGGTGCACTTTGAAATCATATAAACTGGAATTATTACTACAAAAAATAGAAATAAGAACTAATAATGCAAGAAGGTTGAATTCGTGATGTGACATCAGTATAACTTTCGTTGTCATGGAAATGAGAAAAACAGATATTCATTTGCAATTTGTTATGAAAGATCAATATATGTTGTCACCAGAGCTCAAAAATGAATTATTCTAATATCGATTTTTTGAATAGTGAGGCAGAATCGCGGTTAATACCGCGAAAATCCAGTGATATATATAAAAAAGAATATGAAAAGTTCATCAAATGGATGGAGGAGCACATATAAATGAACGAATTGTTAGTAATATTTTATTTGACGTTACAAGGTACTCCTGTCAGATCAATAATCAAAAATTTGTCATTTAGACTTCACGTTTCTCGATTTGTTGATGTCATGGTAACTTTAAAAAACGCGGGTTTTTTAAAGTTCGATTTAAACACGATGAGGCGTGCTTTAAATGGGTAAAAAGGGGCACCAATAAAAAAAAATACTAATTTACATTCGCCAGAATCTTACAAAACTTATCCTAAATGAGAACGTGCATAACTATTCAACAAGACAAAAATGCAATATTTACATTACGCAACATCATTTATCTAAATATAAAAAGTCGCCAGAATGTGCTGGAAGTAATCTTTACAACAGATTACCCAAAAAAATTAAGAACATAGAGCAATACAATGTTTTCAAGAAAGAGCTGAAATCATACCTACTTGAGAAATGCTACTACAGTATTGAGAAATATGAGGAAGATTCCCTGACAGTCACGTAAATTCATATATATGCAGTTAGTACCTTACTTTTGCCATTTTAATGTGTATTGTAATGTTTCTATATTAGTAATTTTTTTTTCTATTTAGTAAGTTTCTAGACGTTATTAATGTGTATTGTAATGTTAATTAGTGCTTTTTATTCTGTCTGTCTGTTCAAGACAAATTATATAGTTTCTAGACGTTGCCTCACTGTTATATGTGTATTTTGGCTGAATAAAAATCTATCTATCTATCTATACTTTTCAGGTCAAAATAAGACTTTTTTTCCATAAACATGTGTCCGCAAACGTTTCGTTACCGATCTATAGAGCATTAAAGTTTCAAGATTTTTTTTTTTTTATAGGCTCTCTCAGTTTTTACGATATTAGATCAAATTTGAAACAGGTTATGTTTTAGGGTTCACATCATCCAGTATGCCGAGTGATTGTAAGCATCTACAGGGAGATATTTTTTAAGGGGTCAAGCCCTTTTTCGCCCCATAAACTTTTTTGTAGTGCGCCGCTGGTGCATTCTAACAAATGAAATGAATTCTTTAAATTTTGTTGTCTCTTGTAATGTTTACGAATCTGCGACCGTTATCGAGAAAAAAAGTAAAATCATTTTTTGTAATTTGCTAGAGTAAATTAAATTTCTCCACGAAACAATGAAAAAGAGTACTAGTGGGCTTTGACTGCTATTTTCATTTTGTCGGTTAGGTTTGTTTTGAAGCATGTGACATTATTTGAAAGTTGGTGGATGTCTCATTGTGTATTTGTTTAACATTAAAATGGAAAATGAACCATATTCATTTGAACATCTGGCTGACATCCATTTTGTTTATGGTCTGGCTAATGGTAACGGACTTGAAGCTCAGAGGTTGAACGTGCTAAGATTTCCTAATCGCCGGCTTTCCCAACTATAGAATACGGCAGATTTCAGACTCCAAGGCACGATACTGGCAGACCGCGACAAGCACGCAACCCAGTAAGAGATGAAGAGATTTTAAATGTATATGAGAAGAAGAGTGGAAGGTTGTATCATCGCAGAAGGAGGAGGGCATTCCTAGCACCTTTTATAAAAAGTCAAGGTTCGTTCGATTCCTTATTTTTTAGGTAATGTTTAAGGAAACTTGTAATTTAGATCACAAAACAAATAAGTAGCATTTTTTGTTTTCATTGTGATAATAGGTTCGCCCCTTTTGTTAAAAAATGTAATTAAATGTAGCGAATAAAAAAAATTATTTTACTTTTTTTTTCAATAACGGTTGCAAATGTGTAAAAAATTTCAAAGAGACAAAAAAATGTATTAACAAAACAAATAATTTATTGCATATGTTAGAATCCACCAACGGCCCTTGAAAAAATATCTCCCTGTGATTCTTACATTCACTCGGCATACTGGATGATGTAAACCCTAAAATGTATCCTACGTTTCAAATTTTATCTTAATATCGCAAAAACTGAAAGAGCTATGGGGAAAAAAATAAAAAAATCTTAAACCTTTAACACTGTAGATCGGTAACGAAGCGTTCGTAAACAAATGTTTATGAAAAAAAGTCTTTTTTGACCTGAAAAGTACGCCCCTGAAATCTTGATACTGAATTTTGAAACACCCTGTATATAGAAAATCCATTTTCTCCAAATCTGGTGATCTGGGTTGCCATAAAACTGATCCTTCCTAATTCACCTCTCAGAAAATGCCTTGTCGAGATGGTCTCGAATAGGAAGTGAATAGTATACCAGTGCACCTTCATGTAAAAACCACATACTCTGTTTGATATTTTCAGGGACGTGTTCTAAGAGAAAATTCAAATGATCATGCAGGAATCGTGAAAAGTTTTTTCCGTTCAGTTTTCCTTCAAAAAAAGTATGCTCCCACAACATAAGTTCCGTTTATACCACCCCTTACATTCTGACAATGGGTGAAAATTATATTAGGGATAATGGAATAATAACAGAAGTCAAAAAAAATTTTTTTTTCTTAATCATCATATTATCGTTTTTTCATTACTACAAGATATAAATTGATTTGCAAAAAAAAATGTTCTCGCCATTTGTTGATACATTTTTTATAAACAAATTGATTATTTCAATATAAAAAAAAAAAAAAATGTTTTCACAACTTCATTACATTACAAATATTATGATTTTTGAAAAAAAACATTCCTAACAATTTTTAATTGTTTATAATAGTTTTTTTTATATTTTATTTTTAAATAATTAGTTGGGAAATATTTTTTTTTATAAAAATCATAATTACAGTCCTCTACAAAGTACCAAAAAATATTTTTTTTATCAACAATTCCATTGTTTATTAACTTACCAATTTGTTATAAACAAATTTTTAACTTCGTTAGATTTTTTTTCTGAAACTTCCAAAATTTAAAAAAAACCTTATAACAAAGTATAGAAAACATTTTTTTCCAATTTTTTATTGTACTTTGGGAATTAAATTGGGAAAAATTGGGAATTTTTTTTTTTATACTTTGTTATATTTGGTTGTTTTTGTAAATTTAAAAAATTTCAGAAAACAAATCTAACAAAGTTAAAAATTTGTTTATAAAAATTGGAAAGTTAATACAATGGAATTTTTATAGAGGACTCAATTATGATTTCCAGAAAAAAAAAACTTATCTAATTATTTAAACAATAGAAATATAAAAAAACTTATAAACAATTAAAAATTGTTATTAAGGAATTTTTTTTTTTCAAAAATCATCATATTTGTATAATATTTTTTCAAAAATTTTAAAATTTGTTTATAAAAAATTTATCAACAAATGGCGGTTTTTTTTTTGAAATAATTAATATCTTGTATTATTAAAAAAAAGATTAAAAAAAATTTTTTTTAACAACATTACTTGGATATTTTAGTTTTTAAGTACAAAAAATTTTTATAAACAAGTTTGAATATTTTTTTAACTTTTATGGCGTGATCTTGTTAAGTATGTATATAAGAAAGGCTCTACGAAGCGAAACATTTTTACAAAAACTATTTAAACATTTTTTTTCATTTACAATTAAGACAGAAGTTCGAGAAAATTTTGTTAGTTAACAATCGTTTAACTTGTTGAAAAATTAACTTTAAGTAAAATTTCCAACGGGAATAAATTATTTATAGTGTTCCGAATACACCATAATTTTTTCAAATTAAAAAAAAATATTTAATACCTTAAATAAATTAATTAATGTGTCGTACTCGCTTTTGACGCCGCGCGCGCAACCTAAAAATGTCGCTCGGAGACCCATTTTCAGCGTTAAATTAAAATTATAAATAATGGAGATAGAGTTCTTTTTTTGGAAATTTCTTAAATATTAATAGTTTATGAAATATTGGCAAAAAACGAAATGCCATTTTTTTCATCTTCAATTTTTATAACTTTTGCAATTTTTTATGTGCTAATACACGCTTCTGGCACATTTTTCTAGGCGTTATTCCGGATCCAATGAGCTATCACACATAATTTTAAGAGCAGTATCTCTATTTTAGACCATTTTCAACTTGTTGAGTAGACTATATCACAAATATCCTCATTTGTTATGGAATTTTATTTATACCTGAATCTGTTTAAGATCCGTTTACTTTAAGGTAGTTCCGCCACGAGACAGTTGAATTAGGAAATTATTAAAATTTGGTAGATTGTTCAACATGTAACCCCTAAAATTTTAACAAGTTTCACCATCCCGAACCCGAGATATATATAATTGAAGTTGACTCAATTAACACGTTACATATGGACCATGCATAGGCAAACAGCACATTATTAATTCTACAGTTAGTACTAAAATTAAGAAGTTTATGAAAAACGAGGAGGAGCTAGAACAGGATATCACAGATATTGTGAAGAAAAATCAAAGTGATTGACCATCTAGTTTGACAGATATATTCAAAACTACTCTCGTTATTCAAAATAGTCCATGGGGAAGCGCACAGCCTACAGGGGGGGGTCGTAGAGAAATGCGGATTGTGCCAGGGGACTTTTTAAGGAAGGACAAGGGACCATTTGAGGGTCTGAACGCGAAAAAAAAACTCCTTCTGGATGACCCCATCAATTTTAACGATACCCCTCCTTCCCCCCCAAAAAAAAAGTTCAAAAAGAGTAATACAAAAAAGTCCATTGAAGTTTTATCGAAAAACGAAAAAAAAATTCCCATGACGTATGATTTCTAGTGAGGGGGGGGAGGGGGGTCCCGGGTCTGAATTTTTTTTTTTGCTGCGCTTTTCGGAAACATCAATTTTTTGAGTCCCCGACTTTCTATAACGAAGAAATTTTCCAGAGTCGATTGGGGGAGCAAGTGCTCCCGTTCAAAAAAAAATTTTTTTCGTGTTTCAAATCGAAAAGTCCTCTGAAGTTTTTCGATTTTGTCGAAAATAATTTCCTAATTCAACTGTCTCGTGGCGGAGCTACCTTAAACAAATCATTAGTATCCACCTGTGCCTGTGTTTTGTTAGAGTTTTTTTCCTTTATCAACCCAGCTTTTTGTAGAACCAGGTCAGAAAGTATGTTTACTTTTTGTGAGATTTTGACCTTTAGATAATTTTTATTGTTTCTTAAAAAACCTTCCTCAACTGTGTCATTGAATTCTGAGGCAAATTATTCATTAATATTAATGTGAGAAATTAATTGGAAACATTTTGAATCATTATAATCTACATTTTCAGCAAAAAGAAGTGAGCTGTCGACAGCTGCCTTTGACATTAGGGATCTAATTATTAAATCTTTGTAAGTTTTAACTATTCTGGAGGATTGATCCCCCATTTCAACTCTTACTTTATATGGCTAATCTATATTCCAGTGTCTAGTATGGAAACAATCCAGTATAAAAATAAATAATAATTAGAACGAACACACTCATTCTGAACATATTCAAAAGAATACTCGTGAGGAATGAGTATCAAAAAGTATAAGCAGATCATAAAAAAAACAAAGGCATTAAAAAAATTACAATAATGTGATACTCACTCCACACAATGAAGGACTGATTCTGCATTGGAAATATTCGCCATCATCAGGTTCAGAAGAATCATCAATTGTAATAATATCCATTTTGATAGAGGAAAGGAAATCAAATGGGATAAGTATGTAAATCAAAAGTGGTGAAAAAAAAAGAGATAAAAAGTACACCATAAACAAACAAAAAAATATGTTTAGGAATAGAGGTTTAAAATTGTGGGAAAACTTACATTTTCTGTGTTACAAATAGTAGTTTGGCCAGTGGCATCAAGTATATCTTCCAAATTATCTTTCACCTTTTCCAGGGCTGCGGGCTGCCCTATTCCATGCTAGAATGCTAGGGTCTCTCGCATGTAAAAAACTTGAAACCGTTTTCGTGGGATCTGTAAATTCAGTTTCCATATCTGCAAATTCAAAATGTCTTTGTTCTTCCTGTTTTACACACACTTTGCCCTATATCCTATATTTGAACTTTATATCAGGTTGTATTAACAACAATATTAACCACATCTAGCTACTCAGTATGTTGAAGTTGAAATGAACGTTTTCCGTTGAAACTCAGACTTTTAAAAGCCCAATTTCCAGTGTTGTCATTTCATATTCCAGTGTTGTCATGTCGTCATATCTCAGTGCTGTCACTTGTCACTATAGAAACCTTGGACATAGAGTAGTTACACAGAGAAGGCTAGACAAGAAAATCAAAATTAGAGA